>CM075004.1:19978868-20012938 GCA_037576675.1 Pangasius sanitwongsei | reverse complement strand
TATATATATATATATATATATATATATATATATATATATATATATATATAAAACCCTCATAAAGAGTCAAGGTTAGGGGCTGAGGATGAGTTTTGCATTATTGCTTTCTGATATGCACTTATTAAGTGGAAATGTTGAATTTATATATTACATTATTAATAATTAACAACTAATATTATTCATTAATTAATAACATTTGACAACAACAACAACAACAATAATAATAATAATAATAGGCTTGATCACTTGGCTTGATCATGAGCTCAGGTTAATGTCTGTGTGGAGTACTGCGCGTGCTCGCTTGGGTTTCCTCTGGGTTCTGAAGTTCTCCTGTATCCCAAAAACATGCCAATAGGTGGACTGGTGACTTAATTTCAAATTCAAATTCAAATTTTACTTGTCACATGCATAACCATATACAGTACAACTTGCAGTGAAATGCTTTATACAACTGCTCCAACATAGAAAAGAAAACATAGAAAAATATACACATAAAAAATATAAAGAAAAATATAAAATATAAGAAAAATATATGCATAAAAAATATATATGAAGGGATTAAAAAAAGTGTATAAGAATATGGATATATGGGTGGTGGCAGCAGCAGTCCGACAGCACAGATATAAAGTGCAGATATGTTCAGTTTTGTGTAATATGTGTTGTATGTGCGATGTAATGTGCAATAAATGAAATACTAAATACTAAATTGCAATACTGAAATAAATGAGTAACATTGCGTATGTAGATGTAGATGGAGGTTGGGTGTTTGAAGGAGATGTATGGATGGAGATGGATGGATTTCCCCTAGATATGAATGATTGTGTGTGTGTGTGTGTGTGTGTGCCATCTGATCCAAGGTGTATTCCCACATCATGCTCAGTGTTCTCGGGAGGGAATCCAGATCCACTGCAACCAGGACAAGCCCTTACAGAAGATGAATGAATGAATGAATGAATGTGTTCTGGGTTGGAGAGAAACCGTCCATTAAAACATAAGTGGAAAATACATGTCGCTGTTATCTGGCAACCTGATAGGCGTCCAGCCCGTAGTGAGCGCTGCATGAAGATTTTGTACAGGAGTGCACGAGCTCCGCCTAGACACGAATGGGTAGGGCAAGTGTGGGAAAGGAGGATGAGCCAGGAGATTGAATAAAGCTCGCAAGCGTTAATAGCAGCTACTGGAGGAAAGCAGCGGGAGGGGAAAGAGAGGCAATGCTTCTACCGCAAACACGCACGCATCGGGACAGCTGAGCTGCACAGCGAGTTGGATAAGAGACTAAAGAGCCGGACTGAAGCTCTTCTTCACCTTTTCCTGCGAAGTGCTGCCTGCAAGAAACATCCAAACATCTCATACTGACGTCCTGCACTGTGTATTAGCACTTCTTTAGAGGTGTTACGTTCCATTAGTTGGGGAACACTTGGCTTTTTCCCAGGCGACTCATGCTGTCTTTGGCGTTTATCTGACTTGCACTGGTAGTCGGGAGATCCTCGAACTGATCACTCTCAGCTCAATATGTACCAGGGGCACCTGCAGGTAAGCGCCTGATCTTTAGCACTTATCAAAATCCAACACTTCGAATCTGCTGAGTTGTAATCTGCGATTATGATTATGCATGATCAGCGTTTTTTCTTCTTGCACAGCGTGAACTACTGAGTGAAAAGTTGCTCCAGTGAGTCTGCACACGCTTATATGTTAAAACATCAGCATCAGCCTGTATCTGAGAAATAAACCTGCAGTACCAAGCGGTACTTATCCTTATGTCTGGGGTGAAACATGAAGGATACATCACGTGTACCTCTTTTACCTGAGAAGGGGCATGTGGTGTACCTTTTAACTACATTTTAGAAAGTTACATCGGTGGCCCTAATTGTCCAGTTATGTAATTTTTAAAACTATACTATACTGATGTGTTCAAGGGAAGATACACACTGAAGGTACAAAAGAGATCTTTTGATACCCTTATACCCTTAGATACCTTTCATGGTACCACCCCAGTGACAAGAAAAAGAGGTTTTTTTACCTTAATTCTGAGAGTGGGAAACTGACCCAGTGATATAATAACTAGAATCAGGTGTTCGAGCTGGAAGAACACCAAACTGGGCTGGAATTTGGGCATACTTGACCAGATTTGGACCACACAAGAAAAAAAGCCTACAGTTCGTATCTCATAAGTTGCACTACAAACTCCTTGTTGAATATTGTTCAGTTAAAAACTTTAATTTATATCTGTGTCCATCTGGACACAAATGGACACTGAAAGTCACGAGTTGAATGTCTAGCATCATTTGGTAATTTTCCAGCTCTAACCACGTGATGCTAATTTGTGCTGGACTTCAGCTCTGTATTGAGAGTCTAGCCGTTCCTGTCCTGCTCCAGCAGAACTGAGCTCGGCTCGTGAGGGTCCCTGAACACAATTCTATCTGGCCCATTTCCCACAAGCTAATCATTGATTAGACACATTATTAAGTGCAATCTATGTAATTGACTTACAACCTTTTTATTTTACCAGCTGGGAAGCAAAAGTAGTCTAAACACTATTGTTCATACAGACTCCAGCATACTGACAGAAATGGCATGGTCAGCAACTCTTGCTTACACTTACACAACAAAAATGCCACAATTACATAACATGTGTGGTGTTGGATTTACTCTTAGAGTGATGAATTAACATCTATATTTTGTGTAAGTCTGACTGGGCACAAATTAATACTGTGTTATATTAACAACGTATACCGTGTTATTTCAGCATTTGGGCTGTAGGCGATGGTAGGTCAAGAAAATATGTTTAAAGGCCATTTCTTGAACAACATATAGCTGAATATTTTTGTAGTTATGTTGTGAAGATGCCTGATCTTGACACTTAATTCTTTTCACTTCTCCTATCATAATTCCATGCTATAAATATTTAAATGCAGTTTTAGAGGGTTTCAGACTGTACTGTAGCTTAGCGTGTGCGCTTATAATACTAAGGATTGTTTATTTTTGTTGCATTTCTGTGTTAAGCAAGTGCATGTTATGGAAAATGTTGTAATGACTGTGCCCGGCAGAATCCCCAGTGCTGAATTAACACCCACAGTGTTGAATGAACACCTACAGTGTTCAATTACCTTCACAGTGTTTATTTGTGTCCGACTGGAGACGCAGTGTTTGTTGTTCCCTCTAGAGAGCAGGAGGCTTAAATTTTTTTTATTCTGGATATGGATTGTGTTAAAGCTCCTATTAAATCAGCCCAAACAAATCAGCTAATCTCTAAATAGACATGATATTATCAGGTATCACATAGTAAGAACAAGTATGATGCATGGATTTGTTTAACAATGCATTTATATATTTTGCAGTAGTGGATTAGAGGGGGAAAAGACAAATTTATACAAACTTGCCTTAAATCTACAGCGTACAAAATTTTGGAATCTCTCTGGTAGAAAAATGCTATCTCAGTCTTCTTGAGGAAGAACATTCTGTAATGTGGGTTGCACTACACTCTTCCTCCTGCGCTCTTTAATCTCAAGGCTGTGAGTGTGTCCCAAACCGCACAACGCACAATAAACAGTATGCCTAAATAGGAACCCAAGTATTCACGACTCACAATTAGTATCAGTAACAGTATCACTTTTCTGTTATGAGGATTAAAAAAAAAACTCTATTGTGCACATCAGTGTACCTGTCACAGTAACTGAATACCAGGACAAAACCTCTCAAAATCAACTTGTCTCTTAGCTACCATCAACCTGTTAGCTCTCACTGTGACTGCCTGACTGTAGTGCCCATGCAGTGCCAACCTCCCATTGCGTAACTGTTCTCATTCTGCGGAATCATAAACAACATATGTCCTATGGAATGAAGTAGTGATCTAGCATTAGCTAAGTAAAATATAAGTTCTAGTTGAAGGGAAAAGGGTTGCTCCTCTGTAAACTCACATCACACTGTCTGTGTACCAGACAACAGGCTGAATAGAGGGGCTTTCCCTGAGGCACATCTCCAGGGCCGTAAGACACAGCTAGCCTGTTAACTCTAGCTAGTTAGATGAACTAGAGTGTAGAGAACAAAATTAGAATGCCAGGTTGTTTCCAGGGTATCGTTTGTTTGTTTTTTTTAACCTGGTCTGTGTTCTCTGTGGATTTTGGTATCTTATATGTGCTTTTTGTTCTCCTGCCTTTCAAAAAGATTTGGCACAAACCAGATGGTGTTCCACAGTTTAGACAGATTAGGAGAGTAGAGGCCTCAAATTACTCACTCTCGCTGGACATAACAGAGTTTACAACCAGGAAAAAATGGAAAAACTTAGTAACACCTCCTCTTCTATTAGTCACAGCCTGGCTATCATGAGTTCTCAGCTGGGTAACAATACAAACTCGTGTCACTGGAAACTGATCTCCACTTATTACAATTGCTGTGACAGATACACAGTTCACAGTGACAAAGCCGTAATAAACATCCAACTCACCTAACACACTAGTAGGCATCGGAAATCAATATTTCCCACTGGCTCCCTCCCCACTGACTTTCTCTTGTCATGTCAGAAGTTCTCTTTTTAACTGCAACATAATGAGATTAATTAATGCTAGTTCAGTGACACTTACCAGACATGTATCTGCTTATGCTTAATAAAACACAATACAACACAACAGCCCTGTCAATTATAATTTTTTACTGGAACAAGATCCATCACATCACTAGAAATGTAATCTGGTTTTATGAGACAGAGAATGAATCTGGTCTCTATTTGTTTTTTTTGTGGTGAACAAACAAGCATACCAGATGTCTCTAATGAAAGAGGCATAAAACCAGTAATTTCAGAAGCAATGGCAATTACTTAGATGATTATATCTTGCAGTAGTGATACAGTGGCCTGGGTTTAGGTGATTAATTTTGGGTGCTTTGAGTTGGCTAAGACAATTCAGTGCGGTTATTATGAGTGCTCTGAAAGCAGTTATCTGCAGCAGTGATCTTTCCATCTCACTCTTGGCATGGCTGCTATGCTCAGTGCTGTCTGGAACAGATAAAACACCTAGTGTAACTCAGTATTTTCTATTGCATTCCTGAATGCGTATGATCTTTATGATCCTGATATCAGTTCATGTGTTTGAAATGTTTGAATGTTCAGTTCTCTCAAGCCAGCTTCATTGAGTGGCAAGCTCATACAATGGATATAAAAAGTCTACACACCCCTGTTAAAACAGCAGGTTTTGTGATGTAAAAAATGAAACAAAGAAAAATCATATCAGAACATTTTCACTTTTAATGTAAAAATTACAACCTGTACAATGCCACTGAAAAACCGAACTGACACATTTCAGAGAAAAAAGATAAATAAAAAAAAAACTTAAAATAACCTAGTTGCATAAATGTGCACACCCTTGAACTAATACTTAGTTGAAGCACCCTTTGATTTTATTACAGCACTCAGTCTGTTTGGATAAGAGTCTGTCAGCTTGGCACATCATGACTTGGGAATATTTTCCCACTCTTCTTTGCAAAAAGGTTCCAGATTTGTCAAATTGTGCACAGCCCGCTTCAGGTCACCCCACAGATTTTCTATAGGATTCAGTCTGGGCTCTGGCTGGGCCATTCCAAACCATTAATCTTTTTTTTACTGAAGCCATTCTTTTGTTGATTTGGATGTGTGCTTTGGATCATTGTCATGCTGAAAGATGAAACTCCTCTTCACCTTCAACTTTCTAGCAGTTGGCAGAAGGTTCTGTGCCAAAATTGACTGGTACTTGGAGCCACTCTTGATTTCCTCCACTTATACTAAAGCCCTAGTTCCAGCTGAAGAAAAGCAGCCCCAAAGCATGATGCTTCCACCACCATGCTTCACCGTAGGTATGGTGTTCTTTTGCTGATGTACCATGTTGTTTTGCGCCAATAATAATTTTTACATTTATGGCCAAAATGTTCAGTCTTGGTCTCATCAGACCATAGAACATTTTTCCACGTGGTTTTGGGAGACTGGATATATGTTTTTGCAAAATTTAGCCAGGCTTGGATGTTTTTTTCATCAGAAAAGGCTCGCGTCTTGCCACCCTTTCCCATAGCCCAGACAGATCAAGAAAACAGGAGATAGTTGCCACATTTAGGGAGCAACTAGTACTTGCAAGAAAGAGCTGCAGCTCCTGTTGTTGTAGGCCTCTCGACAGCCTCCCTGACCAGTTTTCTCTTTGTCTTCTAATCAATTTTAGAGGGACGTCCTGTTCTTGGTAATATAACTGTTGTGCCCTATTTTCTCCACTTGTTGATGCCTGTCTTCTCTGTGTTCCATGGTATATCTAATGCCTTGGAAATTGTTTTGTAGACCTCTCCTGAGTGACACCTTTGCACAATGAGATCCCGTTGATGCTTTGTATGCTCAGTAGGATGCAACCAAGAAGATGTGAGAGCAGGTGTGTACTAATATTTCACATGAGCTTGATGATTGGTTGATTCTGAACACAGCCACATATGGAATTCTAAAAGTTTGTTCACACTTATGCAGTTAGATTATTTTTATGTTTTTTCTCTGAAATGTGTTACTTTGGTTTTCAGTGGCATTGTATAGGTTGTAATTTTTACATTAAAGGTGGAAATGTTCTGGTATGATTTATCTTTGTCTATTTTTTTCATCACAAAAAACGTGCTGTTTTAACAGGGGTGTGTAGACTTTTTATATGCATTGTATGCGTGGGGCAGCCTGGGAAATCCCTATACATGGTGATAGTTTGACACTTTTTACATAGTTCTGAAATCTACAGGCTTTTCCTTAACTGAAATAGGTTTCTCTTTTGCATGTATCTCAACCGGAAGTAATGTTATAGCATTTTAAAGTCTGGTTAAGTTAAAAAGGATAAAAATTGCATTAAAAGAGTCTGGCACAGGATCATCACAGATATTTTGAGAACTGTTATTTGATTACAAACTGAACTGATTAGAAGTATGACCATTTTTCTATGGCACATAACTAACCAAAAGTTCAGTCAAACTATCCATCAACTTGATCAACTTTCCTGACAATCACTGTTTGAGGAAATTACACTTAGCTAGCAAGGTTTTTTACCACAGAATTTTTAAACTGTCTCTTTACCTGTCATGGTCTTTGCAGGAAGATAGCCTAGGCAAGCTTAACCAAAAAGTAAAAACCTTTCCACATGGTTTTGGTGTAATATATTTATGGTTATAGACAGAAAAACACTATTCTAATTTTTTCTTACCAGCCCTCAGCCACAACAGCATGGAGTTTCTCAGACTAGCAGACGTTTTTTCTGTGAATCTGTATTTAGTATTTCTCTTTAACAGTTTTCAAATAGAAAACAACAGCACTAATCATTCATTGCTGAGCTTGAACCATGAAACCTCAGTTTCTGGTTATTTCTGTTATGTTTCTAATATGGTGTGGATTTTTTGCCAGTATTCCTGTTCAGTGTTAGCTTCTAGAAAAGCATCATGCATTTCCTTGCCCATACACTTCTCATATAAATGAACAGTGAGTCATTGTGAGTTTAAAGAAATTGTGTGGAGAATTTGTAATATCGAAACATCATCAAGATGTGCAAGAAGATCAAGTTACATTCATTCATCAAGACTCAAACAAACTTTTTGTGTGTTTCTGCATTGCATTTGTCTCTCTAAATTTCTTGAAACGTAAAGTGCTGAGGATGCAGTCCTCTTGAGCCTGTTTAGTCTTTT
This sequence comes from Pangasius sanitwongsei, assembly GCA_037576675.1. Taxonomy (NCBI): domain Eukaryota; kingdom Metazoa; phylum Chordata; class Actinopteri; order Siluriformes; family Pangasiidae; genus Pangasius; species Pangasius sanitwongsei. The sequence goes on along the minus strand of CM075004.1, from coordinate 20,005,279 downwards.
GTACCTTGAAGAGACAGTGTTTTGGTGCTATAGTGCACTTTCTCTCTGATAGCCCAGCAGGGGCTCTTTCTTGTTGCCTTTAACAGCACTGCCTATGAAAGTGATGGAGCATGTGGCACATGTTGGGGAGACGCGTAGCAGCCCATCTGGAGCTCTCATACAATGAAACCTCTAGAGACACCTTGTAACACACTTGAGAAATATCAAGGTGTTTAGGTTTGTGAGTTGTGTTTGTGAATGGTGTATTTTGCAGTGTTTTGATGTGCTACAACCAGGTAGATGGGACTCCACAATTATGAGGGCTATTGATTTATGAAAGATGGGCCTCATGACCTTTCTGAGTTCCCTCTAGAGAGAAAGAGGCTTAATATTTTTTTTCGTCTGGATATGAATGCTGATATTGCTTCTAATAAATCAACCTTAACAAATTGGCTAATTTCTGAATAGACATGACTGATCGTCTCAGCTATCACACAAGCAATCAGATTTGTTTAACAGTGCATTTATATATTCTGTAGATTTTAATATTTTATTTAGTCTGTATTTTGTATTTAAATCAAGTTATTCCAGGCAGCTAACACTGCAGTTATTAGCTAGGTAATGATCATTTTCCTGAAAAAGTGCATGTCATATAGTACCATAAGCCACATAGACAAGTCTGTCTGAAGTTATTTAAAACTTTCCACAATTTTCAGTAAGGGTACACGTCATCAGTACGATGCTGATTGTTTCCTTTCCTTTAAAAGCTTCCTTTGCTTGTTAGTTGCATTAGCCGAGCTTTTCTCGTGTGTTTAGATAACACTGCTGACGCGTAGTAAAATGCTGCCTTACTTTCTGAAGTTTAAACAACTGAGCCTGCGGAGAATTCTACAATAAAGAGGGATTGATGACAGCTTTTCAAAGACTAAAATCAGCAGACCATCTGTCTCACTCAAGGTGTGCTGTCTGCTAGCAAGTATAATTACAGCGCTGACTCAAGGAGACCATTAGTGCACTCATCTCAGTGCTTTCCCACTCACTGGAAGCTTTTGAAATGCTGAATCATCATTATGAAAACTGCTCTTCTGTGGGGGAACCATTTACTTTTTAATATTCTGTAAAAACTGATTAGGTCAGGTATGTCACTTCTCTTGTGGCCACTTACCTGTGAGGATGAATTGCAAAACTAGCTCGGGTGATATTGTGCAGGAGAAAATTAAGAAGCAGGGGAAAAGAAGGCTGAGCTCTCAAAGCCTCTGGAGGAAAAAAAAAGTTTGTGCCACAGAATCTCGATCTTATTCAATTTCTTCATAGAGCCACTGAATAAGATATGAGTGCTTTATACAAGAGATGTTCCATAATATAATAAATATATCATAAATATGAAAACTTAAAAAGTTTTGACGAGGGAAACCAACTGTAATCCTGGCCAATACCTTTCATCACAGTACACACTTCACACAGATAGGATTATCGAGTAGTGTTGCTGCCTCACAGCTCCAGGGTCCCCAGTTCGATCCTGAGCTCCGGTTACTGTCTGTGTAGATTTTCACATGTTCTCATGTTCCTGTCTGTGTGGGTTTCCCAGGATAGACTTTGGATCCACCGCCATCCTGACCATGATAACTGAATGAATGAATAAACATCTACAAGTGTATTAGGAACAAAATCTAAAAAGGCATTGTCTTATTAGCTATATAGCTTCTCCTAGAAAAAAGTGAGAGGAATTTTTTTTTAATCAAGCATTTAAAATTGTATTCAGAGAAGAGATTTCAGTCCCCTTTTACTCAAATACTGTTCAGTGCTTCAGCCGACCCCTGACTTGCTAAACTAACAAGGTTCCAGATGATGCAGTGGTAAAGTGTTTGCTTTGTAATAAGAATATTGAATGTTTTAATCCTGCCCATGCCATATAATGGCCTTTTCCTCTGTTTTGACTTCTTTAATATCATAAAAATGACATGCCTCTTTTTTTTTTTTTTATCTCTTTCTATTTTAGGATAAATCTGTGGCAAAGTTGATTCCTAAAAGAAACACAAGTGAATCACAACTAACTCTCCTGAAATATCAAAGAGAAACCTTTAAGCAAATTACACTTGGTTACTGGTTTGAAATGAGTGAGTCAATGCTTAAGGCTCTTGTCACTGTCATGAAATATTTGTACTTATGTGCTTGTTATGTGAATATTCACAAAAATATATATATATTTGAAAGAAACACTATCAAGATTTACAACAGTGAAGGGCTCTCTGTGGCACATTGCCATAAAAAGGGACCTCTATTTTCTGACTAATTACTCAGTCAGATATAAACATTTATGGCTAGTTGGCTAGCTATTGCTTTTGTGGCATGGTGATGAACATTTATAGTTTTAAAATATGTAAACTTTTAGTATGATGTTAATGAAAAGCATTATGTCATACATGCAAGCCACATACCTTCTTTTTAAGCACATATCACTATGCTAGCTGATTGGCAAAGGTAACAATAGCTGTGTATTTTTTTTGGCCAATGACAGCCATATAGCCAGTAGGCCTATGTTTTGTTGGATAAATAGGAGTTTATAATAGCAGAACAGTATTCCCCCTAGGCTGCATTCATAATTGGGCTAAAATAGGCTTGCCAAGTCTTGCTTTAATTTCCACCTATAAGCTTCAAGAGTGCCCTATAAAGCGCTACATCTCTATCCAAGAACTCTCCCAGATCAGAGTGTAATGCCCTGTAACAGCCCAGGAATTCACTGAGCCTTACACACTCATCTGGATTGTGTTAAGGCATTTGGATGTTTAGGGACAGACAGGCATTGGGCTCAGTGTTTTTAGCATGCAGAATTTGGTTTGATACCATTTCTGGATGTTCCTGTACTAAATTTCTTCCATTTAAACCTTAAAGGCACTTTGATTAAAAGTTTAGAGCAGGGCTGTTCAACTAAAATTCTTAAAGGTCCAGCTACATAAAATTCCTTGCTTACAAACGTCTGGATAAGCAGCTAACACAATGGAATGAAGACAGGTTTCTTTAATGCTTAACCCTTAATGATTAGTTTATGGAAGGAAATATGACAATCAATATGTTTTGTTTTGTAGTGGTGCTTCACGTTATCACTTTTGACTAACGCGAATGACATATCAGTTTTTAATATGATGTGGGGAGAATAAGCGTACATTTCTCTGTCCATTTGTCTTTAAACATTCTGTTTCCATAATCAACTTTTTATTTTGAACGAGCCATATCGTTACTTCACTAATCAGACCAGAGAGGGTAAATGAAATTAACAAACCTATAAAGATCTGTGCAAACGCTTTCTTTTTTCAGTGAACTGCCTTCAGCTAAATAATTTACATGAATGCATGTGATTGCAACAGAGTATCTGCTACAGATCCTTACATATTGCTGCAGAAAAGTAAAAAAAAAACTGGAGTCACTGAAATGAGGACGTTTTTTCACGTCCTCCACTGAGGTGGATAACTCGGAATTCATTTATGTTGTGGATAAAGCATTTTGATTGAAGTGTGAATCAGTTCAAACAGCGGCAGCCATTAAGAATTTTTGAACTCATGGTTTATAGACCCCTACTAGTATATTTGGTATGGATTTGTTATAGAGCCAACTTTTGGCATTAGGGGTTAGCTATGTGTAGACTGGCTGAAAGTTTTAGATTTTGAGTTAGTTGTAGATTTTAAATTTCAAACATTTTAATTTAGCTTTACTGATGCTGATAAATAGTCTTTCAACTTGTGTTTGATTATATTTAACACATGTTTAGCTTTTCATGTTTGAAGCTCATTAGCTACGTGAAAAAGGAGTGGAGAGGAGGAACGAGACCACACAAAAACATTCATACAAAAGGAATGTACTCCAGTGGTTCAGAACTCCACTGGGACAACAAAGATGAAGGCAATACAGATGTATTATCTAATTATTTCATTTCCTCATATTCATCTCTCTCTCTCTCTCACTCTCTCTCTCTCTCTCTCTCTCTCTCTCTCTCTCTCTCTCTCTTAGCTGCTGAAGCCAGCCATTTTTAAAACTGCTCCACAGAGATCAGAGAGAAAACACAAACAAAGGCTGTTCTGATTTTGCAAATTAATTTGAAGGTCTTATTTGCGACACAAACAAATAATTGGTCTCAAAGCTTTGTTATGTAATGTTTGGAGGGAAAAAAGAGGCCATGATGAGCAGCCTGAGAATCTTGATACAAGTGAACCAGAAAATTACTGTAAGATGATGAGTGTAATTGCATGAAATGAGATCGCTGTCATTGAGCATCAGCATGGTGTCATCAATGCAGTCAGTGCTTTTTAAGATATTTCAAACACCCTTGCATTTCTCCTGACAGTTTGTCTTTACTTTACTATTGGGATTGCATGTAGTAACATCTGCTTCTTTGAGACAGATGACAGTGTTAAATTCGCTTGTGTTTATACTTGTCTTTTTCAGACAGGCATGCTTTTTTTTTTTTACTGAAGGGCTAAATGAACTTTTTTTGGCTTCTCCTTTCAGAAGTGTGAATTGCAGATCACCTGCTCCCTTTTGCAGCCTCTCTGAGGATGTACAGTGCCAGCTGACCTTCTATCTGTGTTAAGTAGATTGGGGAATGGGGAGTTGTGTGTCCATAAATATGCACTTCTGCTTCTTCTCACTGGCATTACAAATATTAAAGTACAGTAAGCAACCACAACACTAATATATGTTATCTTAATGAAGGGTCTCAGAGTGAAGTGCATGGGCAGTGTTCTCAGTTGAGGGATGCATCTTAATCATGTCCTGGACCATCCCATATGACCAGCTACTGCAGATGTGATCAGTTCTTTTCCCAGGAGGCACTTCTGCACGTACCATTTAGAGTCAAATAGCATCAGTCAAATGGCATTAACCACTCCCACCCCGTTCCCAGTTCCTGCAGTATTAAAGATAAGATATGTTAACTATAACAGAAGAATAAACAAAGGAATAAATGGATACAGAAGGAAGAGGCTGTAATAATGGAACAGTCTTGGGTTGAGTTGTGAGGGTGATATATGGCAGGTTCCAGAAATGTACCAGGACTTGAAGTGTGTATTATATTTTCTGTGAACAGTACAGTATGTTCAGTTAGATGCATGGCAAAAAAAAAAAACAACAGTAACTCCTCTGGGCTGTTTCAGTGAGGCTTCCCATTCATCTTATCTGACCTCCCTTCACAGAGGCAATGACGGAAACACAATGACTCACAGCCAGCAGCAGTTCCACCACCACAGCACTAACCATCCTGAACGTTCACCATGAAGGCACACAGAAAACAAATGGAGGTGCTATTGAGGCCATGGAGGATGCTCTGTTTTCAAGCATGGTAGACGACAGTGAGCACATCTATTTTTGGTCTGACAAAGTGAGCCATGTCTTACTGGCCTCTAATGCATGGTACTTCCTGAATCACACACATCCACTCTGAAAGCGTAGAGAGTGCCGAGGCACTCAGTCAGCTGCACTGTATTCAGTCATGGGGAATCATTCAAATTACCAACAAACCAAAGCCTGAACACCTGCGAGTGCATGTGTTTATGGTTGCGTGTGTATGTGTTTGTGAGAGAGCAACAAAGCTAGAGAAAGACAGTGATGGGCATTGTTGAAAGATGCACATGAATATTCCACAAGATGATATACATAATACGTGTGCAAGATATAATGTGCTTGTCTAACCTAACAGTCTGGGTGTGTCAGCTTGTAGTTTGTGATGCTCCAAAATGCAGCCGTCCCTGTGGAATTCCACCTGCTGAAGCAGCCTGTTTGTCTGGCCAGACCCACTTATTCTGCAAACATGCGCTCTCAGCAGATTAACCCAGACACCTCTATAAATCTCTACCTGAGACTCATAGCACACCTATTTTTTTTTTAAACAATCTGAGAGAGGTTATATATAGAGAGTGGATATTCTCTGCACTGAATCAGTCTCACATTTTTAACCCAATTCCCTTCTGGAAAAAGGCTTCTTATTAAGCTGCCTTTGTTAGAAATTCTAACTAGAAAATGATTTCATAGACTTCATTATTTCATTTAATATTCAGGGACCTCTTTATTTGGTCAGCGACACAAATACACTGAACAGGATGCCAGTTTGTCTCACGGTATCACACACAGTCATTCACCCATAGAGGCTATTTTGAGTAGCCAGTTCACCTACCGGCATGTTTTGAGGAGGTCATAGGAAAACAGAAGAAACCCTCATGAACATGGGGAGAATTTGTAAAACACAGGCAATAACACAAGCTCAGGACTGAATGCTGTACCCTCAAGTTGTGAGACACCAGCACTACCTGATATGCCATGGTGCTGCCAATCACAGGCTTGTATAGTTACTATAATAATTGAATTACGCCTAGTGTGCCAAACCTTTCTAAAAGTTTCCAAAGAAAATTTAAGAGAAACACAAAGTTCTTTTCTCGATACACATTCCAAAGACTATGTAATCTGAAAGAAACGTGTGTGAGTGTAGAAAGAATGTAGAAGCTCCCCACATAGAACAGTCGTCAATAGGAAATAATACCTTTGAAGGCTGGGCTCTATTTGCTGGCAAGTAGAGGCAGTGTAGCAGAAAAGTGGGTGCTCGCAGGCAAAAATGCACATTATTATTTCTCGAGTGGAAGAAATTGTGTGAAAAGGAGCTGAGAGAAAAGGTCAGGAGAAACATAGTTTGCTGCTAAATGAAAGGAACTGAATGTTACCATTTACAGGAAATGCCATTAATGCTGACACATGAGCTGTAGTTGTAGTTAATGAATTTACAATGACATTTCTAAATTAATGACAAAATTGTAATGTCAGTGTAAGACAGAATTAATGACAAAACCAGCAGTGCAGTATACCTTAATATGCAAGACATTATGTTTAATGTACAAAAAAGAGATCCATTAAGACTTTTTGTTGTAATTATTTTGTCTTGTGAATTCATGCTAGCCCCCCGACAACTCCTCAGGAGCCAGCACGTCAATTACATCCTACCCACAGGCACAGTTGTCTCGTTTTGTAGCTAGAGGAGCTGATGGGAAAAGGTCAGTCATGAATGTGGCCCTGTCAAGGACTCCTGCTATTGGCAGCATTCAGTGAAAAACAACAGTATCCCACTGTATCATTTATTTATTCCATCCAAAATCCCTGTAGTCTCATCGCCATTGATCTTCCTAACCAATTTTTTTTTTTCAGATGACCGTGTCATATTTAATTAAAAAGACCAGGCGGTACACCATGCTGCACATTTTTTCCAATAAAGCTGAAAAGATAAAGTTTATTGCCTGCATTAATTCAATGAGCGGTTCTGTTCTTCCTTCACAATATTATGCTTTTTACTTTGTTTCGCAATGTTTAGGCACTGTCCATTTTTAATGTGCAAATAATGTAAAAAAGAGAAAACTCCACTCTTTCAACCATATACACTCACTGTCCACTTTATTAGGAACATCTGTACACCTGCTCATTTATGCAGTTATCTAATCAACCAATCATGTGGCAGCAGCACAATGCAAAAAATCATGCAGATACAGGACAAGATCTTTAGTTATTGTTTGCATCAAACATTAGATACTTTGATTATGGCATGATTGTTGGTACCAGGTGGGCTGGGTCGAGCATTTCAGAAACTGCTGATCTCCTGGGATTTTCACTCCAGAGTTTACACAGAATGGTGCCACATGATTGGTTGCAGGTGTACAGGTGTTCCTAATAAAGTGTACGGTGAGTGTATAATACCATGATATCATGTATTCCATTTATTCCTGTAACTCCCTGAAACAGCAGCTGCTTTATGCATTACAGCTTTGTCATGCTTTCTCTTTAATTTCTCTCTTCCTTAAAAAGATTCAAGTGTACTGTATTTGGACATGACACTTCCTCGACCCAAACCAAATGACCATATTTCAGCAATCAACTATTCTTTATTCAGATTTCATATCAATTGTGTACAAGAAAAGATGTGAAAGCGAAAATAATGATACTTATTCATACAGCTTCAGAATTAAGATTTATGTTCAATCAGTAGTTCAGAGTAGTTCAGAGTACATTTAAATTATCTATGTGAACTGGTCGCTTTGTTTTGGGAATGATCACCGATGACAAGATTACCAGAGTCTCTTAAAGCCTTTGTGCAATCAGGGCCGCAGTGCTTCTCTAATCTTGAACAGAGCGCTCTCACTCCAAAACAGCCCTGAAGACAAATTTCACCAAAAAGCCTTCCGTGATGAGCTCTTCATGTAAAGTGATTAGCTCCTACAGTCTGACTATAGAAGTTCTCTCCTTCTTGCAAGAAAGCACAGCTCAGGCCACTGCTATGCTTTACTCCTTTGAAAATATATTCCCCTCTTCCCAGTCCCCCTAAAGACTGATTGCCATCAAGCACTTTGTGTCTTTTTCAGTCGCTTAGAACAATGCCGCTCTGATGAAAAGAACACATCAAGCTGCGCACATCTGTCATTTAGGGCATGATGGAGTGGATGGGCTGACTCTGATGTGCACCAAATTGAGATAATGTGAAGAGCGGAGGGTGGGGAAATGTCCGACTTAGTTTCATCAGTGAGAACAGGCACAGTTGCTAAGATTAGAAAGCTGCTTTGTAACTCCATACGTTTGCGTCGATATGTGGAAGGAGGCCAATGTGCTTTCTAAATCCGTTCATGCGGCAGACATAGAGGGGATGCCACACTCCACGCTATGGAGAGTCCAGAGTACGTACTAATATCATATTACCTAGATGCCCCTGCTACTCAATCCTCTGGAGAATTGTGATCAAAGCTGTACATGCTAAACCAGACCTTTTCACAGTTTTCTGGCTCATAAAGAGCAAACGTTCACTCTGCTATTTTTATCCATAGCAATGAATATGTACATAATAGTGTTCAAGCTCTCATCATTTCCAGTAAAGATAATATTGTGAGGATGATGAAATATTTGAGTGAGGCAGCAAGACTGTATGTCAGGTGAGATTTTAATGGATCACTATAATTGTGCTGTGCATATGAATTAACCCAAGAAATGAATCATGGCCATAAATGGGTATTCCATCACCTTTTGATAAAAGATTTCAGCTGGGAATTTTCAAAGTGCCCTGACATATGGTTCATGAAAACGGAGGTGATAAAGCCCACTCCAGTATCTGGCCTTGCACAGCTGCCCATATGAAAGAGCTCTGCTCTCCTAATCTGCTCTCCAGATGCCAGGCTTAGAGTGGCCATATCAGGACATCAGTGTCCTTGCTCAAGCTGGCATCAAGGGCCAAGATCCTCGCTGGAAAGAATCCCACTGCTTAAGGTTTATTTGTCAGGCAAAACATGACAAGCAGTGATTCATTTAATGTTGTACAGCACTAGTAGTCAGCTGCCCAGAGGACTCACATACATATATCAGATGGGATTACAATGTGTTTGAGTCAACGTGAGCCAATAGCATTAAATGACCTGAAATGGCCAGTCACAGTGCAAACCCTATAGCCATTGTCATGTTAGGCCTCTGATTCCCCCCCCCCCCCTTGAAGTTCTCCCTGAACTGCAGCATCTGATGCTGCTTATTTCCAACATTTGAAAATGACACACTGATTGAGAACTTAATCATTTCTGGTCAAACACAACAGGAAGGCAGATGGATCTACCTTTGCATTTCTGCATACTGAATTTAAATAGGTTCACATTATTTAAGTTCCGTTAAAAAAGAAGGTACAGCAGTAGATGCTAGAAAGAACATCCTACCACAGGCATTAATGGCAGTGTTACTCATTATAGAATTATATTCTAATCCCATAGTTCTGAAGGGTCTGGAGACTCCCATGTGTCCATGAAGCAACCCAAATCACAATCCACCATGATAAAAATTTGATTTATTGTAGAGTTCTTAAAGTATTAGCCTATTTGACTGGTCACTAGAGTTGAACAGATTTAATCCAAACCTCAATAACTAAAAAAAAAACAAAAAAAACAACCAAGCAGCAGTAGTATAAATAACCTATAAAGACCTATAAATATCTTATCTAATGACAATGTGTTCAGGAACAGGAAAGTTCTATGGCTCTAATAAAAAGCTAAAATATTATTGCTATTTAATGTTCATAAAATAAATCTGTACTGATGAGATTCATGGAATTTATTAACAGTTAAAGGGGTCCCTGGCTGCAAAAAGTTCGACAGCCCATGTTCGAAACCATCCTCACATTATCCATAAAAATATCTGCTTGGGAAAGGAGTAATCCAATCAAAAAAGAGAGATGACCCATCACAACATAACCTTCTGCATCTTTGAGATATCGAGCCATCAGGATGAACATAAAATGCTTGGAACAGAAAGTACTATCTCTTCCCTAGGTCTCTGATTCTCCTGACAACTGACAAATGATCCCCCAATAACTGACAGCTACATGTGTGTAAATTACATCTTAGCTTATATCACTATCATTAAAGTTTACAATTTGTAAATTATATTAATATAAAAAACAACATTACAAATAATGTAAATTTATACATAGAGATCCTAAAGTATATATTGTTGTCTTTTCCTTGAAACTATGTGTTGTGATATACAATTGATATGTGTGTGAAAATGCTTAGTCAGATTCATCTTGAGTCCATCCCAATGTAATTCCCAATACATTTTTCAGACTCATCTGATACAGAGACATGACTGTACAAAAAATATGAGAATGCCATTCAAGATCAGTTTAATTTCTCCTCACACAAAACCTTCCTTTGAGGTGTCTGCACTTAATACAATCAAAGTGAATATTCCTTGTGGTGGAACATTACCCATTTTAATGTCAGTGTTCATTTCCATGTCATTTTGGCCGAGTGCATTTCCAGTTTTTATTATTCCTGGAATGACTCATTCATCAACATCTGCACATATATTACCCTCAGAAAAAGTCTACAATAGGAGCCTATTACAAATATTCAGATACACTTTCAGTCTTAATGTGGATTTGTTAATGCAGCCTTTTCTTTCTGACACATAAATAGGCTTCACTGCACAGATTACAGAAGAAGGAAATTACAGAGATGTAGATATGCATCAAAATGCTGTCAAATTCTGAGTAACATGAATTTCACGTGTCTGTGCATGGTGCGATGGACTGACGTTCCATCCAGAGTGTATTTCAGCCTTTACCTTGTGTTCCTGGGATGAATCACTTACTGAAGAAGGATGAATGAATGAATTAATCAACTCCACACTAGCATGCTTCTGATGAGAGTACAACTGGCTTCATCACATTTCAACAGTTGCCCAGTCATTAAGAAAAATGTGTGTTACTGAATCCAATGCCATAAGAATGTGTTGTGTTTTTGCTATACACTGAAGACATTTAGATTTGAGATCAAAAGATGACTGAGACGATAGATCAGAATTTCAGCTTTTATTTTCTGATCTTTACATCTAGATGTGTTGAACAGCAGAATGTAGCATCTATTGTTTGAACCCACCCATTTTTCAAGTGATTAAAAATATTGGAACATGTGACTGACAGGTGTTTCTCGTGCCTTGTTAGATTGATTGTTTAAACATTTGATAGCTCTGAATGTCTACTCTTCATTTGAGCCCTGAGTTTTGTCTGTGAAGACTGCATTTGTTGTTGAAAAGGATAAACCAACATGAAGACCAGAGAGCTGTCTATGGGAGAAGCCACTTTGAAACTGAGAAAAGAGAGGAAAATGAACACTACCTTGAATGTCCTGAAAAACAAAGAAACCACTGGCGTACTAACAAACAGAGATCGAACAGGTCATCCAAAGAGAACAGTAGTAGTTGATGACAGAAACATTGTGAGAGCTGTGAAGAAAAACCCAAAAACAACTGTCAGTGACATCACCAAAAACCCCCACAGGGCAGGGGTGAAGGTATCGTAGTCCACCATCTGCAGAAGACTTTGAGATCAGAAATATAGAGGCCATACCACAAGATGCAACCCACTCATCAGCAGTAAGAATTGAAAGGCCAGATTGGAATTTGCAAAGAAATACAGAGAAAAGTTCTGGAATGATTAAAATTAACCTTAGGCCAAATTGTGGAGAAAATTTAAATTAGGCCAAAGTGTGGAGAAAGAAAGGATTTGCTCATGATCCAAAACAACAAGCTCATCGGTCAAGCACGGGGGAGGTAATACCATGGCTTGGGTTTGCATGGCTGCTTCTGGAACAGGCTCACAAATATTTATTGACAAAAAAAAAATCATGATCATAGCACAATGAATTCAGAAGTCTACCTTCTCCCAGAAGTCTTCTGTCTCCCAATGTTCATATATATATCCTTATCCTGTCCATTTTATTAGGAACACCTGCCCACCTGCCCAGTTTTCCAATCAGCCAATCATGTGGCAGCAGCACAATGTTCTCTCACCTTGTTGAGGAGAGAGATCAGAGGAGAATGACCAGACTGGTCTGAGCTGACAGGAAGTGTCTAGTAACTCTAATAAGTACTCTGTACAAATGTGGTGAGCAGAAAGGCATCTCAGAATGCATAACACATCAAACCTTGAGGTGGATGGTCTACAACAGCAGAAGACCACATCAGGTTGTCAGACAAGAAAAGAAATCTGAGGCTATCATGGGCACAGACTCACTGAAACTGGACAGTTGAGGAGTGGAAAAAGGCCAGGTGAGTTTTTTTTCTCCTACTCTTCAACTGCCCAGATTCAGTGATATTTGATGTGAACATTTACTGAAGCTCTTGTCCTGTATCTGCATGATTGTATGCATTGTGCTGCTACCACATGATTGGCTGATTGGTGGCTAACTGCATAAATGAGTAAATAAATGTTCCTAATAAAGTGGATGGTGAGTGTATACACACACATAGTCAGGGCTTTTGTAGAGGCAGTGGTGGATGTAAGTACAGACTTATTGAAATAAAGTGCATAACAAACAACAAAACCATGAAAACAAGGATCATTAACATAAACAATGGATACTAGGGGAACTACGTAGACTAAGAAGTAGGCTATGGCACAAACGACACAAAAAAGGGTGCTAATGAGGTTGAGACGATTAGGACTGAACATGCTGGGGCTGCTGGGAAGTGTGGTTCAGCACCTACCATGACACACACACACACACACACACACACATATATATGTACTGTGTGTGTATATATATATATATATATATATATATATATATATATATATATATATATATAACCTTGAATTTCTTGACATTTCCTTGAATAATTGGCATGGCCAAGAATAAAGTACCATATGCGCATTTTGTTAAATTCATTTGGAGACACAGCATGCAAATCAATCTTTCAAAAGGCATTAGCTGCACAATTACACACAACTATGAGATGTGTCATATCAGGATATGGCAGTATTACCCTGTGATGTGTCATTTATCACATTTCACTGATGGGGAAATTTTCTCTTCTTTAAAAAAACCTCTGTATAGAATTCCATTTGGTAATTTAGAAGCGCACATTGGCATTCTCTGTTTGAGCTGGAGAGGTTTAAAGTGGTTACTTAGGCACATAAATCTTACTATGTTGTCGTAATTCACAAGCTTGGCCTGAATTTGATCTCTGTTATGAAACAACTCTGTCAGCCCACTTTGCCTGGAAACACAGAGGATTGCCCCTTATCTCCTGAAGCTGTTTCAGGCTTACAAATGAGGAATAATGAAAGGTCAGCTACAGCCAACTAAAATAAGACTACATTAGGTGCAGCATTATTATCAAAGATGTCTTGGACAAAGTGTAAAAATCAATGTTATCCACCCTATGGAACGTCAGCGAGGGTTCAAAAAGGCTTCTATTCAAATTTTGTAGTGCTGAAGCCATCTGCCATGGCCTGCTATGCAAATCGTTTAGGCTGTGCTTTTCCGGACACAGATTAGGTCTGTTCATAAAGCAAAAAGGATGTTTTAGTAGGGAATCGCTTTGAAATAAAGAGTAAAGTCATATAACACATCTGAGCAGCCACACCTACAATATAACCAATCAGGGCTTTCTTCATTTCCTTTTTAGCTATTCGGCTGTGTTTCTTTGAGCACCATAGATCTAGGTCACCAACAGTGGGCAATGTGCTGGGAATTGCCTTTGCTGAGGTAATCAGGGTATATCTATTGCAGTCAAATAAGACCAGCAGCAGACTCATTGTGTCTTCTCTGTGTCTTAACAATATACTTGAGACACGCTGCACTTGTCTTAAAGGATAAGACTAGTTAACTTCGATGAAAAATCAGTCCGAGTCAGAATACAGTACTAGACACAAAAGTCGATTTTAATGGAACAGTAACTTAGGGCTTTTTGTACTGATAGACATCAACATACTGCTGAGCACAATGTGTAGGTGTATTTGTGTTTTATTGATTCTAAATGGGCTGTGCTCTGATTTTCACCTGAAGTGCATCCACATGCATTTTTCTGAATACAAAACGTGGAATTATGGCCCACAAAGAGGAGTGTCTGTTGTGACTAAACAAGGCTTTGTTTTTTTTTAGCATAATACTTATTAGCCTAGAAAATAATGACTATAGTACAAAAAAGGGTAAGAAAGCTCATTTTGGTTTACTTTATTCAAATGTCTACACTTTACTACCACTACTCTACCATGCCACGCGTGAGACGATCAGGATAATTCAATCCTAGTCATTTCTTCCTACTTCATTTCTTCCCGTCAGTGGCAGCACCCTCATGAAATTTTAGAACTTAATTGAATCACGTTAATACTACATTAATTGATGACACTCACTCTACGTAATTCAAGACAGTAAATTAGTAAAGGAGATTATGTAAATTAAATTTAGTATAAGCAATGAAATCGTGTTTTGATAAGAAACTAACTAAACTATACATAATGTTTTCTCTTAAATCTGACTGACCACGTCTGAATTTCACTTTTTTCACTGTAGGCTACTTTATACAAACAATTGATGTTAAAGATAGACTTGTTCAATAGAAAAATTGTTATAATAGAACATATATAGTGTACAGTATATAATATAACATAATCCTTTATTACTATGCAAGGGCAGAGTTATATATTTTGCAAATAATACTTTGGCTGTCTGTATTAAAGATCTCATAATATCCTAAGTGGTAAAGTAAACCTAAGCATATCACTGTGCCTGAGAGACAACAAGAGGTGTATGTGTGTGTGTTTAAAATGCCTCTGAACCTTTTTTATGCCTGTGATTGTACTCTGCCTTGCAGCAGAATTGAGCTAAATGGCCTCACTGGACAAAGAAGCAAGCACTTAAGTTTGTGTAAAGTGTAATACACTTTTTTTTTTATGACTATACATCTTCCTGAATCTCTCACACAGTGTGGGTGTAGGATTACCTTTATTTCACCTTCAGGAAGAAATGCATATATAGCAAGGATTACTGAGTTTATTTGGACCATGATATCAAGGAACATGTGTGTAATATCCACAGTTGTGGGTGTATTTACGTAAAAAGGATATATATTTATAATTTTTAAAAAAAAGATATCAAATTGACCATTTTAGAAAATTTCTTTACAGAAAAAGGTGTAAAGAGAAAACAATAAAACAAAAACAAACAAACAAAAAGACTCAAAATCAGATGACATGAAAGTTTGATTTTGTATTTACCCATAAATTTCGATAGCTATGTGTTAATGACTGGGCAATATAATTTTGTAATTTACCTAAAGAAAAAAAAATGTCTATATGTTTTGACACAAGCCACTGAAGTGCCTGCTGTTTTAAAAGGAACTTTTATAATGCTGCCTCTGGTCCAACACTTGTCCAGTATAATGAAATGATTAGATGCAGACATTTTTCATTTTGGGGATGCTGAGTAGGTGCTTTCAGACATTTGTCTGGCAAAATAGCATCATTATGCTAAAGTGCTCAGTGCAAGTGAATTATAAACAGCAGGACTGAGCAAAAATTTCAGCTTCATCACTGTGCTCAAGGCTTGGTTCAATACAACCTGCCTGTTCATATAAATAATAGAGTAAAAGATTCCGTACAAATGATTTTTATTACATTGAGCTACTTCATAACAAACAACCTTTATTTATTTACTGTTTTATTTATGCATGCTTGCCATTTCCAGTTGCACAATTTCCATGCCATGCCCTTTATCCATTATTTCATCTCAAGTGATGTTCATTAGATGAGCTTTTGGCAGGATAGGGGATTAAATCAACATAAAAATTTGGTAATAATGGTTTATACAAATATTACCTGGTAGGAAAAAAATGGTATATTTGAATTTAGGCTTTATACAGCCAACTGGTCTATCCATAGCAGATGCCTGTTTCTCTCTTCTGATAGTTTGTTAATAGGCTCATATGATTCTATACATAGTTTGAAGGAAGGTGATGGGGGAAAAGCACTGCTTCTAACTAGTGTGTTTCTTTTTCTTGCTATACACTCCTTCCCCATGACAGACTTGCACAGAATAGCAAAGACATCTGCAGGTTAAAACAAATAATGGGCTTTATTAAACACTGGGTCAAGGCAAACAATCCAAAACATCTAGCAAAGAACCAAAAAGAAACAGGCAGTGTTCAAAAACAAAGAGTCTAAACATAGCATTAGTACAAAAAAGGGCCAAGGTCAAAACAAATGGAAAACAGATCAAATGTCATACAAAAGAGGTTGATACTGGCCAAAAGGCTTAGAAATGTAGGCTAAAAGGACAAAAACAAAACAAAACAAAACATAATATTGGACCAAGTAAACTGAGAGGTATTTATGCTGAAGGGGTGATTAGTAAATGAGGTGCAGGTGAGTGTAATCGGTAAACTGGTGAACTTGAAATAGTTGGCTGAGAGAGTTGTGGTAGTTGACTAGGGATTCTGGGAGATTCCTGAAGGATATGACGTCCTGGTGCTATAGGCAGCCACTTGTTTGACATAGGAAATGCACACTTGTATCATGAAGGGAGGTGAACAATGACATGTTAAAAAGCGTTACTGGGCATCTTCACTGATTCCAGTATGTGCTACGGATTTATCCCCTTAAAGTCCCTGTCTATAATAGCATATAATACTATAGTGCTATTGAATTCTCAAATCTTATTGGCTATGTGGCGTTGATGAATTTTTTTTATAACAGCAGCTCTGACGGTAGTGCCGACAGGTTTATATTAAGGTCGTGATACGTTAAGGGTTCTATAGTAACAATTCAAACACAAGGACTTGTATGGCTGATGTTCCACATGATCCAAGAATAATATTAAAAAGGAATTAAATATATGCTGTTATTTAACAGAGAAGAACATATAGTGACGTTTTCTGTGAGTAAATGTACTTTACTTATATGTAGTTTAACATATAACCCTGGGAGAGAAAAAATCCACAAACCCCAATGCTGTAGGAGGTTCTCAATACCCAGATAGTTGGATGTCCTATGTACTAAAAACAACTTCTACAAAGTTAGTGTGAGGTATGCCTTCTTGCATGAAAGAATTTATCACTTCTGGCAAGACCACCCTGCTTTTGTACAAAGAGAAGCAATCAAATGTGCATCCATCATAAAGATAGAGGCATCCAAAAATGAACATTTTGGGAGTCTATAATCTTCCTGTAATGCTGATTTCCAGCAGAGTTTAGTTCCAAATGTAATCTAACACAGCTGATTCAGCTAATTAAGGTTTTCTGGAGACACTAATTAGCTGATTCAGGTGTATTGGATTAGGTTTGGAAGGAAGTAAACTTTGCATAAAAGCTCAGCAGGAAGACACTTCATACTTATACAGCTTTCACAGCTTCTGTATAGGTGTGATGTTCTAAAGCATTTCTGTAAACCTCCTAATTCACAAGTGAGGTAAACAAAGGTCTCAGTGGGGATAATGGTTCAGGGGGAACAGCACTGAGGAAAATATACAATAAGTTGTGTACAATACCCTTAAGACAAGGTTAAAGCCTTGTCTTAAGTTAATGGTTCACTTTTTAAAAATAGATTCATGCCCTACTGCTTAAAAAACGTCTCGGTTTGAAACTGTTTGATTACTGTACCACATTCCTGAGGGAGTTTTTAAAATGCTGTTCTGGCCAACCCATTCATTGGGTCATTCCTGAATGGTTTTATTGGACCTTTGTGCACTCCCACTATCCTGTCTGTATGAAGTTGTGTGAGGTCTTATGTATACATAAGCCATCTGTGGCAACCTAAGATTGCAAGCTTGCAAGTTATCGGGCACGTACAGTATGCCATGGTAATTTGCAGGTAGGATATGACACCTTCAAGCCCTCCCCCCACCAGATATACAAAGAATAATGCCATGCCCCCTGGGGTGTGATTTATTTTTGTTCAGCACACCTGCTCAGCAGCTTGCCATCTAGCCTTAACGGCGTAGCATGCTTCTTATCACATTTCCAGTGAAAGCAGAGCGCAGCTAGCCAAAAGAGCAGTGGGGTTGACACAATCTTGATGGTTACTGAGTTAACCATATGGAAGGCAGACCCCCTGCTGGTCCTAGTTGTAAATTAGAGGACATCCCCACAACAACATTGAGGGTAGTTTCATCAATGTTCACTGGTTCAGAGAGCACACCTGAGCAGCCTGGACCCAGTTTCCCAGAAGCACAGTAAAGTTATCATCACTTTTAACTGGTCAAGAGAGTGCACAGGTTGATGCTCTCTTTACCATTTGCTCGCTTTTGGGAGCCTGTATATTGTGATGCATATTGTGCATCTTAGACATGTCTGAGAGAATCACGATATGATATTTTTGTCATATTGCCCACCCTTACTGGTTACTATTGGAAAATATAAATTTATATATTGGAGGTAAGCAAAAACAGATTATTAATTTACTAATTGTGATTATAAACAATCTTTACCAACTAAATTAAAAGAAAATGAAAATGATTTAACTTAACCAACAGCGTTGATGCATTTTGGTTTACTTTACCTGTTCATGTTACTCAGTGCCTGTATATGCCAGTACAGCAATTGCACTTATTCAAGGTTTGATTTTCAGTATATATGAAAATAAAGAGTTTTGTTGTCAAGAAGTTAGCTTATTGTTTTTTTCTTATTGAAGTTAGCTTATTGCGTTTGTTTTGCTGCATCGTTTAAGTCACTTGATATCTTCACATTATTTTTCATGGCATGTATAAAACTGCTGGCACAATCCAGTAAGTCCTTTTTAAAAGCAAAACTGGAATTTTGTAATTTTACATTTTAAATATTGGTAGCAGCAGTGTTTTATAAGCACCAACCTTTTTTTCAATTTTAATTAAGTCCCTTAGGTCCATAAAACTCCAAACAACAATAAGGTCAGGCTAGGGTCAGCCTGTTTCAGCAAAACTGATCCAATTAAAATAAAAAAAATGTTATCACAGACTTTTTGCAAATGTCATTTCATTTCAGAATAGCCTCTGAACTGAAATTGTGCCTGCTATTAATTCCTACCCTAAGCTAGAATAAAGAAAAAACCCTATTTTGTACAGCAGAGTTCTATTCCAGTTAAAGTATTCAACCAGCAGGAAAATAGCCCTGACAAGATATTACAATTTCTGACAAAGGCTGAGCCAACATAACTATGAAGAAAACACATACTGACAGATGAGTAAGCACTGCTAGTAGCATATCTCTACACATACATTATAATACCTTTAAAATATTTAAAAAGCAAGCGAACTTTGACCTTAAGGGTTCCATGAGCATTGATCTGTGGTACACTGAAACTGACTCATGAATTTTTAATGAATAGGTCTTTCCTTCTTGTGTTTTAGGTGTTGATATTCATAATCCAGGACATGAACCCTTCATGAAGTGTGCCCTGCACCTCACACACTTTGTTATGTGACATATAACAGAAAGGTCACATGTAGTGTGTTTTGTGACATGAATGAGAACAATACTCTATCTTGCTCATTTGTTACTTATGTAAATACCACTATTTTAAAAGGTCTGTCTAAAACATTGTGTTCCCCTTTTTTTGCTTGAAGTACCAAAGAATCAATTTCAGACCATTTTAACCTTGTTGTCCATGCTTCTGATTGTGTTTGTTAGCTGTGTGTAAATTGAGAATTGAGCCTTGCTTTCTCTGATCAGGGGATTCAGAGTAATTTGAACTACAGATGAAAAAGGCCCGTCAAAGCCTTGAGAGACCTCTTCACTATGAGTCACTGCCGCGTCCTTATGAGCAAATTCTAAGATTATACTCAGAGATGCACCGACAATTCCTTTATTCTCTGTAAGAGTAAGCTTGTGGTTCTCCTGAGATGTAATTTGTTACCTGAGAAGACCCAGTGTGAGTACGTACGTGAACTGCTCCCCTTTCCAATGGTGTATGTTTCATACAAGTAAGTGACGCAGACTTCAAAGAATCCGGTAGCCTCCAAAATCCCAACAGATAGAATCAAGATGTTGATTAATTGGAGCTCTTAGCACTTTGAAAACTATTGGTCCATGTAAAGATAATTGGGCCAGCAGAAATAATGAAGCTAATGGGCCTTACTGGCAAAGCACAAGGGGATCAAAGTTAGCAGAGTATGCAGGTCATATACGAGGTCCGAAAGTGCTTTTCAAAGAGTTCTGAATCACAAAAGCCAGTCATCCACAAAAGGAGGACCTGCTCGACATCGGCATCCACCCAGTCATTATATGCTCATTAGATAGTCAGCCAAAAATCAAGAAATAATATCACTGTGCAGCGATAAACACAATTATAGCGATAAACTTCATTCAAATTTCATTACTGATGAAAACTGCAATCTTCAGAAAGAGTGTTGTACTCATCCGAGAGGCTGTTAGATAGCGATTCTGTATTATTAATGGATTTTAAAAATGTTGAGGATCTGGCCACTGCTGCATTGAACTGTATTCATGCTGAGACATGAACCAATTACTTCACATAAATGGATGGGCCCTACACCACAAATTGTTTATCATCTTTGGTAGTAAATCAGTTTGCATTGCTGTAATTATTTCTCCATGAAATTATTACAGTACATGCAATTCATTACTTTTGTTTCTCTTGTTTTGATAAGCTGGTAAATCAAATAACAACAATTTGCTAACAGAAAATGTAATGAGAAAAATAGCTTTCTACCATCCACAGTTGGTAGAAAAAATGTTAGGCACCAATTCCATTTTATGTTATTGATGAATTGCATTTTATATAACAAACATTTAATGTACTACGAGGTACAGTGGTGCAGCGGGTAGCGTTGCCACCTTGCAGGTCCATGGTTCCTAGTTTGACCCTGAGCTTGGGTTACCGTCTGTGTGTAGTTTCTGTGCATGTTCTCCATGTCTGCATGAGATTTCTCCGGGATGTCCAGTTTCCTTCCACCTGTATGTGGCTTGGCAATGCTGAATCACCTATGGGTGCAAATGTGTGTGAATGCATGTGTGCATAGTGCCATGCAACAGACTGGCATTCCATCCAGGGTATGTTCCTTGTGCCCAGTGTTGCCAGGACAGGCTCCATATCTACCGCTCGCCAGGATAAAGTAGTTACTGAAGATGAATGAATGAAGACGATAATATGCTAGGAATTTTAAGATATCATGCATCAGAATGAAAGGCCTTTAACATGTATTTGTCATAAAGGTCTAATATATTCTCATACAGAACTGTTATCAGATGCCAAGCCCTTGGTGTGTCCTCACAATCATACACAGCAGTTACTTTGTGTTACCTTCTGTGGGGGAGAGTCAGAGCTGGTCTTCACTGTGTGGACATCTGAATGACCTTGTTCCTTGCTAAGTTCAGCACTGAATGGCCATGGATATGAATCACATAGTGATTTTTATATAATTAATATGAACAAATCAGGGTAATCGTGTTGGCCAGCAGAGAACACCTGAGTAACTGGATATTTCTAGAATTATTAGCAGTGATTGAAGAGCTCTTTCTAAACATAAACTCATCACTCATCTTGCGATGTACCTTAATTTTACAGACTAGCTATTGTTAAGCCTTTCCTAAAAAAAAAAAAAACAACATCTTGACCCGTCTGATCTAAATGATCAAACAAACCTTTTTCTATCCAACATTTTGGAGAAAGTTGTTGTCCAACAGCTCTGTAGGTATAACAAGCATGATGTACTATATTTTTTATATATAGTTTAGAGTATAGAAACACTGGCAGCCCTTGGATTGTGGATTGAGTGCAGAATTTGACACTACTGACAATGATACCATGGATATAAACAGTGGATATAAACAGTCTACACACACCTGTTAAAATTGCAAGTTACCTTTAATGTGACTCAGCAACCAACAAAATTTAAGTGAAAAAAGACGAATACCCTGGTTGCATAAGTGTGCACCCCCTTTTATAATGAAGCATGTGACTGTGCTCAGCATTAACCAATGACATTCAACCTCATGTTGAAAAGTAATTATCATGCACCATTCATCAATGAAATGATTCTGATGAATCAGCTGTTTCTGTAGGATTTTCTTGACATCTTCTGGGTTTCATCCAACTCCTGAAGCCATGGTCCACAAAGAGCTTACAAAGCATGTATGGGATCTCATTGTCAAAAGGTATCAAGAGAGGGGTGCAAAAGAATTTCCAACACATTAGATGTACCATAAAACACTATGAAGGCCATCATCAATAAGCGAAGAGGAAATGTCATTACAATGAACAGGACATTGTAATGTCCTGAGAGAGGACAAGAAAAAACTTACCTATGACAACATTAAAGGAGCTGCAGGAATTTCTGGCACGTACTGGTCACTCCCTGCATGTGACAACAATTTATTTATTTTTTTTTTCATGTCTGAGCTATGAGGTAGGGTGGCTAGACCGACGGGGCATGGTGGCAGTAGCATCATGCTATGGGGCTGCTTCTCTTAGGCTGGGATTGGTGCTGTAGTCAAGATGGAGGGATCATAGATAGCTCCAAATACCAGTCTGTTTTGTAAACAAAACCTGCAGACGTCTGTTCAACAGCTGAAGATGAAGAAATATTTCACCTTCCAACCTAAACAACCTAAAGCACAAATCCATGCCAATCAGTGAATGGCTATACAGAGTGCTGTATTACAAGCAAAAGGGGCTTTAACAAAGTATTAGTTAAGGGGTGTGCACACTTACGCAGTCAGGTTATTGTAAGTTTTTTTTCTTTTTCTTTTTTTTCTGAAAAGGTTTCTATTTATTTTTATTCAACACTTGAATTTGTTGGTTGCTATAACACATGAAAGGTAGAGAAAGATCTGACATGATTTATCTTGGTTTATTTTCATCATTTCTATCACAAAAACCTGTAATTTTAATGGGGGTGTATAGACGGGCTTATCCACTGTATATTATTGGACAGGTTTGAAAATGGTTATTGGTTGGTTAGACTGACTGGTTTCAACTTGGTTTAGATCTTTCTTTGACAGTTTGTTAGCATCAATAGACAAATTGTATAAGCAAGCAAATGGATTCTTCACAAACTAAAAAAGTGCACAAGGTACTGTTTTAGGCTCCACATTGTTTTCCCTTTATAAATAGCATCTCGATCATGTGATTTGCAAATATAATATTGACTTTTACTTCTTGGCTGATGATGCACAATTACACGTCAGCCAGATTCAGTGGTACTGCTGCACATTTCACCCTAGATCTTGAATGCTGTTCTGTAAAACCAAAAGCAGGTACCACCTGGGTATAGCCGATTATTGTACACTGAAAAAACATATTATTTGAAAAACACAGCTTAAATAAGAAAAATGCTAACCATACACAACACTGAGAAAGTAGTACATGTGTCATAACATCTAGATTGGACTATTGTAATGTGCTGCTGGCTGGCTGCTCTATCTCTTTAAGCAAGCTTCAGCAAACAGAGCTTATTGCCACACTACCTCATACCCTGTTGGTCTAGCCACCTCATAGGCCAGACATGTAAAGAATAAAAGAAATTGTTGTCACAGCTGAGTTTATTCAATCTCCATTAGGTTCTGTACAAAGTCCAGCTTGAAATGTTTAAAGTGCTGAAAGGTTTAACTCCATGTCTCCGGCAGCAGTATAGCCCAGCCCAAACACTTTGTTCCACGGTAAGCTTGCTGTTAATCCTGAGGAGTACTTGCTTGTGGAAGGTGTTTTTCACCTATCATCCTTAAGCTGTGCCCTGCTTTACTTAAAAAAAAACAGATTTGCTGGCTGGGTCTACGAAGAATTGTGTCTTTCAAATACAAAAAAGGCATGTGCTATCTATTTTGGGTATTTGTCTTAATAATTGTGCAATTTGGGGACTTTCAACCAAGCAGTGCAAAATACAGGGCATTGACTATGCAAATAGATTCATTTATCACCCACAGTGTGATTTTCTCAACCAGAAAGTCACTTTGGCAATGATGATTGTGTGTGCAAATTATGCAACCGAAGATCACCTATTAAACTCATGAAAGCCTGTATTTGTCACTTGAAAATTATTCTATAGTTTCTATAGTTTCTCAGACTTAAGTCTCAGTATGAAATATTTCCATAGTAAGTTTGGTTTAATATTAGATATATACCACATGTTTGAAGCATCAAATGCTATTAGTGTTTAAAGAGAGCCAGTGAAAAGTTACCGTACAAAAAGACAATGCACAGAGCACACTCAGGTCTGAACTCTTTTTTAAATTTTGCCTTGATATTGAATTTTGAACTGTTTTTCGTCAGACACACACCACCAACTTTAATCAGCAGTATACTTGCTGTATAATTGTGTATACATGTGACAAGGCTCATTTTCACTCCTCTCTTTATGATCCAAATGATAGCCATGGCTATCGAGAACATTTAACACAAGCAAAAGAAACTCATTTAAATATTTTTTTCAAAATAGCAAAATTTTGCACCTTTTACACAATTATATTTTGTAAATTATCATGTCTGCATACTGAATTTCTCATGTTGCACTTTTTTAAGGATCTTTTACATCAGGGCCTAAAAGTATTATATTTATATGTTATTTATTCTCAGGTCTTTTATCTTGCTAAATATACTTTAATGTAAATTCTTTACCTTCTAAAAAAAAATGATGATTATTATTATTATTATTAGACAACCTTCTTTATCTTGAACCTCTAAGTATAGAACAAGTCATCTTGATGTTAAAATATTCGCTGTAGCAATTGAGGCATCACTGTTGAAGAGGAAAGCAAGGAAGGACAATTTAAAGTTAGTACATTGTGAATGCAATCTTTCTGCCACATTTGGCATTGTTCTTCTGTGACAGGTTAAACACGGGTGCTAACTTTGAATGTGTTAGAGAACTCTTTTAGTACTTACAGCTATATATAGCTTTGTACATCATCAAAGCAGTGGGGGAACATGTACCAAAACTATGCAGAAAATATTATTGTTTAAGCAATGATTTCTTGAGCTTAAAAAACTCCACCCTGAGATATGCACATGCATGTGGAAAATCCTTCCTTTTCATCTTCCTGTTCATTAAACACGTTACGTGTGTATGCATGCAGGGTATCACCGATAGCTAGTTAACACTGGAAGCACAAACATTCACATACATCAAGCTACACCTTAATTATCACTTTCTTTGGATGTACAAGCTGTAAAGTTAAACTAATTTGTGCTGGGCTCAGTGTAGTTACTAATTAGATCAGTTGACTGAAGTGCTCATAACACATGGAGAAAAAATGCCATTTTGTGAACATTGTGTTTATTCAGTGTGATACACAATTCTGTCTACTGCCACTCGTTAGTATTGGACATGACGATTGCTGTGTATGCCAGGCAGAAGACAGCTGGTTTGTGAAGAGGGAGCTGGTAATAAAAAACGTCTAGTATACATATTCTTTCTACTATTACTGTATTTCTTTATACATATACTAGTTTCCTATGCAACTATTACTATACTACCTCTTATTATTATCTCTTACTACCTCTTATATTATTACCTCTTCTTCTACTTTTGTTGTTGGGTTTTGCATGGAACAATTACTTTTTTTTTTACCAGAGGTATTAACTACAGAACCTTTTACAGTGCTAAATTTTACTTGTTTCTTATAGTTTAAGTATGCTAACACAATAAGCCACGAGAGAATTGTTGCCAACATAGAGAATTTTAGTGACTTTATTAAAAAAAAACAAGCAACAAACCTTACATTTATAGCATTTAGTTGACACCTTTATCCAGAGTGACTTATAGAAGTGCTTTGAAGTCCCTATCAATAAACATGTCTTCATAATGGTTCACTAGGTCAGGGACGAAGAGTATCCTCACATGGGTTTTCATACCACTGTTATGCAGATGACACTCAACTCATCTTCTCCCTCCCTCCCTCGCTCAGACACTCTTGTTTCTGCTCGAATATCAGCATGTCTGGCAGACATCTCATCATGGATGACAGCTCATCAACTGAAACTTAACCCACCAAAACTGAACTGCTGTTCATCCCTGGTGATTCATCCCCATCTCAGGATCTTGCAATCTCCCTGGACAATTCTCTGATCTCGCCTTCGGTTACTGCACACAACCTTGGGGTAACCATGGACAATCAACTGTCCTTCTCCTCTCACATTGCTAATCTGACACACTCATGTCGATTTC
>CM075004.1:19948261-19978768 GCA_037576675.1 Pangasius sanitwongsei | reverse complement strand
TGTCTGAGCGCTTGTCTATTACCTCCCCAACAGAGTTTTGGACTGATGGTATTCCTAGTTTGTGACCTAGTGAGCCAGCATCAGAATGTATTTTTGATAGACTTCAAAGCACTATTGTAAGTCGCTCTTTATAAGGGCGTCTGCCAAATGCCATAAATGTAAATGTAAGAGTACCATCAGTCTAAAAACCCAATTGGGAAAGTTAGTACAGTATGAAATACTTCCAGACAACAACACTTTCTTAAATAACAAATATGTAATTTAAGTATGTATTTCCTGAAGAGGTAGGTCTTTAGTCTTCATTTGAAGATAGCCAGTGACTCAGCAGGCTGTTCAGACAGCCAGGAGAAATTCATTTCACAATCTAGGTGCCAAGACAGAGAAGAGCCTTGATATATGTCTTCCTGGCACCCTGAGAGATGGTGGGTCCATTCAAGAAGTGGTAGAAGATCTGAGGGAGCGTGGTGCAGTGCGGGGTGTGATAAGTGCTTTAAAGTAGGTGGGCACTGGGCTGTTTTTGGCTTTGTAGGCAAGCGTCAGTGTTTTAAATCTGGAAGCCAGTGGACAAATGCAGTGAAGGTTGGAAACTTGGGGAGGCTGAAGTCATGCAGCTGCATTCTGGATCATTTGACAGAGATCAGATGGCGCACAGGGGCAGACCTACCAGGAGCGAGTTGCAGTAGTCCAATCTTGAAATGACAAGGGACTGAACATGCACCTGAGTGGCCTCTGTGAATAGAAGTGGCCATATCCTCATAATGCTGTAAAGGAGAAACCAGCATGGATGAGTCAGCTTAGTGATGTGAGGTGAGCAGAAGAGATGGTTGTCTATGATTACTCCAAGGTTGCATGCAGTAACAGATGGTGAGATTTGAGCTGTCCAGTGAGACCACAAGATCTTGACATGGGGATGCATCACCAGGGATGTACAGCAACTCAGTTTTTCTGGGATTAAGTTTCAGCTGATGAGCTGCCATCCATAACAAGATGTCAGCCAGACATGCTGAGATCTGTGTAGAAGCATAAGTGTCTGTGGAAGAACAGGAGAGGATAATGTGAGTGTCATCAGCGTAGCAGTGGTATGAAAACTCCTGTGAGGGTATGACCTCACCAAGAGAGTATGAGGGAGAACGTTCCAGGTGGACACCAGTGGAGAGTCAGTATGGAGCAGATATCCCCTCCATGTCATCTGATAGCAACTTTTTGAACAGATGTTAGTGACTGTCCTGCACATGTTACAGCTCTCCAGCTCACATCACAACTGCTGTATTTTAATATGCAGTGATCAAAACGAATCAATAAATATGCAGATTAGTCTGTTAGATCATCTGGCATCTTTTTGAACATGCATTAACTACTTTCCCCTGAAAAGAGGGGGCAACACTACATGAGAGGGTGTGTGTTACAGTGATTTTATGTGTATAAGGGGTTTAAGGCACTCCACTTCAGGTCACTGTAATGCACACCTGCAAGTGGCTTATCGCTTTATATGACAATAGACAATTCTTCCATGATGCAATGTAGTCTGTTAACAGTATGCTTTGATTGCTGAGGAGCACAATGGATTAGGGTATTCTATGGAAAAAACCATGGCTTTATTGTTTTAAAGTCTGTCATGTTAATACAGAATTCAATTATTGTGATGCAGTCACAGGTGTGTGTATATTGCGGATTTAACAGTGGCTCAACCAATCTGAGTTTACAGCCAAAAGTATTTGTGCTGCCTAGAATTTGCCCTGTGTTCCTAATTTCAGAATTTCTGGAAAGTCATTGTGTATGCCAGGCTGAGTAGAGCAGTTGGTAATATTAGACTCAGAACATGTTTTGTGCATGTTCAGGTCAGAAAAACAGCAACTTTTGATGGCAGAGTGCAAATTGATTGCAGGTCATATTTACTATATTACTATATGTTGAAGAGACTGAAGCGAGCATGTCCTTCGACCCTTTCCAATCTTACCATGTATCTGTAGGCATGTTTATAAGATTAAGTGGAATATGAGACACTTTTGTATAACAGTTACTTTGAACACACTACAGCACAGTATATGTGACATTGCAAACTATGAATTACTTACTCATGTACACACGTCCTCAGAGGAAGCCTTAAAAGGGCATTACATGAGAGAAATTGCTCTATGTGGAGCTTTTCACAAACACCTAAAGGCTTTGGATGGTGAATCGTTCCTCCATGTGGAGAGGTTGAGGTGGACGACAGGTTCTTGGATGAACTATTGCATAGTGTTGTGCAAGGACATGTCCTAACATCTGTCTCTGTAGGCTTCATTAAGAGCTCCCTATTCGGTTCAAGACAGGCCATAGCTCTCTTCTCCTCGCTGTCTCAGTGCAGTGCTATGCTACACACACCTAATGGCTTTGCGTCTTGAACCCAGATAATTTATGGCGTGTGCAGCATCAGAGCCATTTAACATGATTTCTCTTTGAGGCGGAGCATCAATATGGCATACAGAAAATGGTGTGCCAGCAGCTAACAGCCATTTTCCACACTGCTGTTACATAATCCTGGAACTACATACTGACCAAACACTGACCAAGCAGCTGCCAATTCCTTTCTCACTGTGGGCCCTATTTTTAAAGCTAGAAACCTACTGACAAAATAAAGAAAAAAACAAATGTTAAGTGTCTTAGCAAGTAAATCGGCCTCCACAATTGGCCAGTACATCTTTACTGTACCTTGGCATTGATTATACAAGTCTCTAGAACTGTACTGGTGGGATGAACACAATTCTTCCAGTGATACCCTCTCATCCAACATCAGTCCATGTCTTCAATAGGGGTTCAACTGCATTCAGATCTGGCAAGTATGAAGGCTGTTGCATATGGTGTACATCATTTCCATACTTATCAAACTATTAATTGAATTATCGTGCCTTGTAGAAGGGGCCAGGGTCATCCTGAAAGAGACCACTAGGATAGAATCTATCCATTAGGATAGAAATTTTTCATCATAGTGTACAGGTGATCAGTCAGAAGAACTTTAAATTGATTTTGAGTGACAGTTCCAAAACCCACACCGTGCCAGCTAAATAAATAACCGACCCCACAGTGTAATAGAGCCTCTGTTTTTTCTGTTTAATTTGTCATCCATCTTTACATCAGACACTTAAGTTCAAAAGCTACATCAATAGATATGCAGGGAAAGTTGCAAGAACTGCATTACGATGCGCCAGGCTAACTTGATTTGTTGATGGCCCATTCAGATTATTAAAATTACCAGCATGCACTTTATGCCTCCAAGGCTGCCAAGTTTTCAAGACTATCGCTCTCTGTGCAGCCGCTCTGCAGTTACGTCTTGGCCACTCCCAGTAAAATAAAAGCTTACCTTTAAGTCCAAAGGAATTGGGTGATAGAAAATGTAGCTTGATTAAGCAGGCTGCGTATGATTTGATGAAATATGCTGTAAGTTGCAATATGATAAAGTTTTTCAGTTATATACTTAATGTAAGTTTGACCTAATATGATAATATACAAATATAAATTAGGCAAAGATTCAAATAAACATCTAATACATTATGAATATATAGAGATTAATAGTCATGAAAAGTCATGGTTGTGATAATCACATTAATTTGCTATCTCTGCACATTTGTCTCAGTTAAGCATTCTGTAATCCACCCACATTAATTGGGTGCCAGCTATAAAACAGCACTTTAATACTAAAGAAGTACACAACAGCTCCTAATCATAATAATGGAGAAGTAAGTCAAGTCACTTTATTTGTATATCACTTTTAACAACAGACATTGTCACAAAGCAGCAAGTCAAAGGAAAACAGGTTTAATTATTCATGCACAAAGTGCTCACAAAGAGATCTCCAGTACTCTTTGTACCAACAATGTCAGAAGTAAAGAAGCGTACCGTGGACTACTCATGTGAGTATTTATGAAGGGAATAAAACACAATGGGGCGTGCCGTTATATGAAAATAATCAATAATCATTATCATATAACATTGATTAATTTTTAATAACAGGATGGCACAAAGTGTTTTATTCCTCATATCAGAAGCATTTTACCAACTACTACAATTTATAAAAAGTATCCACAAGGCAAGTCTCTGTGTACGTTGTTGTTTTAGAAGCAATAACATAATAAGAATGAGTGAATTTATATAAACCTGTGCTTTGGCTTATAGCCGGAACTACTGAAATACTGTTCTATACTGCTGTTATAGAAAATTAGCCAACGAGAGTGGAGAATTCTGCAGCACTGTGGTGTAATTAATAATATTATACTTAGATATTTAATATAGCCCTCAAATTGCATTCTGTAATGTATTTGTATTTATTTTACACTGTGCTAAATGTGTATTTCGGGGTGAATATTGTGGCACTGATTCTGGTTTTAAATAAAATAAAATTAAATTAAATTCCTGTTATAGCACTTAGAAAAGACTGATGTAACAAATCCAGGTCTTTAATTAGTAAACGTGTTCATGAGTTTAAAACGTAAGGCACCTAAGGCATTGTTGTGTTAGCATCTCATTTTTACAGGTTTATATGGCAAACAATTAATTAATTCAAGCATTCTTCTTCAGTTTCAAATTAAGCCAACTGATCCATACTTTTTGCTGTTGTGCTGTTGCTGTATGGTAATGGCCACATAGGAGATAAAGTCATATCATGTTGAGCAAGCAAACATTGTCTGCCCTACATTTCCAGCATTTAGCAGATGCCCTTATCCAAAGTGACTTACATCTGCCCTACAGATATAGAGTCCAGAAGAGTTGATTTTGCAGGATATTTGTCCTTGTAAAATGTTTTTACTCACACTTTGGGTGACTTGGTTTGTGTGGCTACAGGTAGGTTTTTTGCTCCATTAAAATCGTCAATTGTTGATGCGACCCAAGCCTAAAATAATACACAGACCAAAGGTCAAAGATGATAAATTAGCTGTAAAAATACAAAAGTTCAGTGTACTGCCAAGGCATGTTTTGTGTGTGATAGAAAATATATTTTATCATGGAAATGCAATTCTCATAACATTTAAACCAAATTAAAATTATATGTCACTGTATAACTAATGAGTACAAATCTTTGCACTCCCAATGTTTTGTAGGTTAAAAAAGGAAAAACGTACCCCCATTTTACAATTTTTTTTAAAATAAAAATATAGATAAAAGTGTGTCCTACAGAAATGTAATAATACAAAATATAAGACAAATATCATCAGTATAATATCAGGATAAGAAGAAGCAGAGATTTGCCATGCAGTCTGGTAGAGTTTATATCTTACCACTTTTGTTATTTTCTGTTAGGGTCATCTGTGAAACCCAACACACTAAATGTCTTGTTGTCAATTAAATTTCTTTGTTTTTCTTTATTTCTTTTAGTTAAAATGCTCTTCACATTATTTGTTTTCTAGAATAAAAGTTGGTTTTTGGATCAATTTGATACTCTTTCATAACCCAGCTTTTGAATCAGTCGGATTCCTGTTCCAAGGGTGATGGCTGAGTTCAGAAATGGCTGACTTTCTAGACCTCTCAAACTAATAATGTAAAGCCTGTGGATGATAAGATAAGTCTGTGGAGGTTTGCATCACTGCTCCGGCCCCTGCGTCAGCAGTCAGAGTGATGTGTGTGAGGAAAGTGTGTATAATGGGCAACATTAGAGAATAAACACCCTAGGAGGATTAATATACTGGAATAACTGAACATTTTTGTCCTGACACAAGTCATTGTTGATTTCACTGTTGTAGGGGAAAGACTCTAGGGCTGCAGATAAGGCCGTTGCCATGGTCCTGAAGGAGATACCCAATAAGGCGTCCCCAGAAGGCAAACCCCTCCTCACGGTGACCAACAAGGTGGGCAGATCTATCGCAGCAACGCAGAGGGTCAAAGGCCTCGCCCATTTGGATTGGATTTAACCAATGGCAAGGCTTTGACCATCCCATTTCTAACCTCTACTTTAAAGCCTTTAAACTCATAATATCTGTCTCCCATCAAAAACTCACTGACCAATTCCCACATGCTGTTTTTATTTCATTCTGAGCTGCTCTATGGGGTTTAAAACGGAGCTCTTTGGTATATTTACATATACGTTATCTTAGCTGCAGAAATGGGACTAAGTGGATGAGTTTAGCTAGACGTTAGTTGTATCTAAACTTACTTCTACTAAGCACACCTTTGTCACAAGGTGACAGGCCTGTTCCATAATATAAGTGGTGAAATGAACTGAAAGGAGAAATTCACAGAGTAGTACTTCACTGCCTGGCATAATGGGTTTTTTTTACACCTCATAAGCAGCTAACCTTGGTCTCCGTTTCATTCTATAGTTGTGTACGTAACAGCATGAAATTCTTTTCCAACTTCCTTAGATGTCTAAGCAGTCTCTCTTGTGTATGTGTGTGTTATAGTGAGTTGCTTTGCTTCTCTGTGCCTGGTGTGGGTCTAGCCAGTGCCACCCTTGGCTTGCTTGTGTGTTTCCTGTGTGTTCGAGTCATTTTCCTTGTATAATGCTTTTTAAACTTCTTATATGCGTGTGCATGTAGGCGTGTGTGTGCTGAGCTTTTGTAGGTGTGAAATCCGTTCGTTCAATTTGTGTAATAAAACATGTACTAGCTTGATGTTTAATTGAGTGGAGTGCACTATTAATGATTTATGGTATTTTAGTGTGTGCATGTTACAAATTTAAAAATTTATCTATGTGATATTTAAATGTTTGTATATCAACATCTTGCCTTTTCCAAATGTAATGACTGAATGAGATTCAGCTATTTATTAGAAATTCGTAGGCTTTGTAAGTGGTCTGATTGTTTGATTTTTGTTTGGTTTGCTTTGAATGAATTACCACATTGTGAATAAAAACATGTGGTATTACACAACTCAGTACTGGTGTCAGGCTTATATTGACACGTTTACATCAGGTCTATATTTTCTAAAACACTAAATGAAACATGGTTGGGGGAAAGAAAGTCAAGCAATGCTGGATTTTTGACTTTGTTAAAAAGTCAATAGAGATGTCGACCTTTAAACAAAATCAATACAGAACAGACAAGGTTTACTTATAAACCTCTAAATCATGAGTGTTATAATGTCTGAAGGTGTCATTTTTTATTCCAATCTCCAAACAAATTAATATCAGCCCTGAAAGACAGGAGGAATGCTGAATGGTTGGCTTCATTTTGTTTCAAAGATAGGAGAAATCAGGTAGTTTAAATTTCACCATTCAGATAGGAAAGTAAGGTAAGGTATTTTTAGGAAAATCAGCCTTGCTGAAATATAATAGTCATGCATTGCAGGAAGTAAATTCCTGCTGTTATCTAAAGCAGTGTAATGATTGTCTCCTTAACCCCCTCTCCTGCCCTGCTGGCCCCATCTCTGTCCCTCAAGACTCCTGCCAGCTTCACTGCTCCTGGTTTCCCTTGACAACAATATCTTAGAGATGGCAATAGGAACCACACTCAAGCGACACAATTAGCTGAGCTTTTCCATTACATAATTCTGGATTTGCCCGCCAGCATGTGTAAACAACGGGAAAGAGTACTTTGCAGGAATAAGAGCAAAAAAGGTGCAAAATGATCATCTGATTTCACTGAGAGGCAACAGAAGGACACGTCGTCAAGAAAATGCCTCTTTAGGAGAATGAATCAGGACAAGTTCCTGTAATTATTATGCAGAGTAGAAGCTAACATTATTCATGCTTTTGTTGGGCAACATAGGTAATTAAGTGGCCTTTCACTTCCAGCTAGATTTTTTTAGTGGGTGGAAAGGGTAAGCAGCATCATTATGCACATTATGAAGCCCACTGGCAGTTAGAGTTGTGAAAAGATACAGCAAGACAGGACATCAAAAGAATGTTTCTTGTGTAATCCCAGAAGAGTAAAATTTATTCTAGACTAATTAACCCATCCTAATTAAATACTTAAGTTTATGACCTTGATGCCCCACATCATGCACTTGAGTTTCTGAATCTTTTTAGTGCTAGCTCATATCAGGGTGTTTCTGAGTAAGTTGCCTAAAGATGACATTTGTTTTAGTACTACCTTATCATTCACAATCCCTCTGTTTTACCTCATGATAAATATGAATACATGTATTTCATCTTTAGTCATGTTTCCCTTTTACACAATAGTTTGTTTGGATATAATCTAGCTTAATACTTTACACCTCCTGCTTGTTTAGCAGCTGGTGAAAGCCCATTTCCATTCAGTCTGGCGATACCCTTAGCCGAAACATAACCATACATTATACTAATTACTTCATTCAATTTGGGTATTAAGCTCCTGTAGCATAACATTACCTACACTCTGTCGTAATTTTAATTCTTGACGTAGTCTGGTGAATTAGATTTTCTGATTTATTGCGGTTTGTGTGAACATCCCTGCTGATCTTTAATGTCCTGTCCCAAATCAGGATTTCAGCAATAAATAAGAACTAGCTCTGTTTTCTCTCCATTCAGAATTTTGAGGTTGAGCAACCACTAGGTTACATTTAACTATCTGCTGATACAATGATACAATGAGACATAAGCAAATAACAGTACTTTTGCCAAATTACAATGAGGCTTGGAGTTATTTTGGTTCAATTACTAGGACAAGCCTTGTCCTCTTAATGATTGCCATCAATGTCGCCTGTCCTTTTATATTTGTATTCAGTGCATAATGGTTTTAATTGAATACAGAGAGAAAATGATCTAATTAGTTGGCATAGTTCTAAAAGACTCTCTCTCATATTCTGCTGGCAATTAGAGGATGAAGTTAATTTTTTTTAAATGAGACTGACAGATGCAGAATACAAGTGGCGCTCGCAAGCAGTAGTGATTTATCTGTGAAATATCCAGCCTGATTCTCCTACAACTATGCTATACATAACATGGTACATGAAATACTTCCACATGAAGAAATCTATCCTGTAAAATGATTTCGCTTTTGAAGAAGTCATCATTTCATTTTCACAGACTGGTGAAATACTGTATATAATTTGTTTACAACAGGTCCATAAACCGTATTAGACATATGAAACGTCTCCATATCTTCCTCTCTAACGTGTTGTAACTGTAGGAGTTCATGTGAGGAAACCTGAGGCATTCCCCAGCAGCAAAAATCTACTAGCAATGCCAGAGGCATGCTAATAAAAATACGCTACCAACAGGGTATTGTTATACTATTTAGTAGTATTTAGTAGAATGTGGTTTGGATGTGTCCACAGTCACTACTGCAACAGCATTAAGTGACTGCAAACTTATGGGATTTTACTGTTTGTGCTCCAAAAATAGCTATAAAATAACACATAATAAATTACTGGAATTTGTTATAATCAAAATAATTCATGTTACAGTGTTACATGTCGTCAATAGAGTTAGCAAATTCCCCATTTAAAAATGCACAGACGTGCTAGCTGGCTAAATGCCCATCCCTTGTCTGTTTTTGCTAGCTAAGCTGTTTTTCTCTCACTCTCACAGGGATTGTGAATGCAACGCAACAACAAACAGGCCTGAATATCTGTCTGCTGCATACTTTAATGAGGTTTTATGTTGAGAAAACATTTACAGTTAAGTTTAATTCATCTTGCTTTCTCATCCATGAGCTGACATCATATAACATTACAGTTTGTGCTGCACAGCACATGTAAATTGAGGCATTGAATGAAATACATGTAAGATGTGATTTGAGCAAAACAAATTTGAGAGTTTGGAAGTAACACTTAAATAATAAGCTAGTGGGCTACATGGAAAGAACAAATAGTGCTGTCAATGGGTAACAGAGATTTAAATTAATGTTTCTGTTCAGGTACAGTTAAGGATGTTTATGTTTCTGTTTTCGTTCCTCGAACCAGTGGGAAGTCCTTATTTCATTCTTTCATAGTTCAAAATGTATGATACGAAAATACAAGCTCTAGGTTTGAAAACATCATTACATCATTGGTGAGATTTGATACTAATTGCTTCTTCAGAAACAGTAATCTAAATAAAAGCCCAAATAAGCAATGGGATATAGAAGAATCTCCAATGGGGCGAGTCTTAATAGGCTGAAAATTTCAAATCGTGCTCACATTTGTTTCTGAAACACACAAATACCCTAGTCTGTCTGTTGATGTTAAAACTGAGCTACAGAGCATGGGGATGGGATCTAATGCTGCATGTGAGTTATTGCCTAACCAGCTGGTAGACACTGAATGTCCAGGACACCAGATGCCTTATTTCTCTTTGCAGTATAACAGTATAATGCAAACACTGCCAATTCATGCATCTATGGGTATGGATTTTATTTTAAATTAAAACTATTTACAGCATGTCATCAGCAACTATATAGAAAATATAGGGAGGGAAAAGGGGAAAAGACAGTTTCACAAAAGAATTAGCATCAGTGCTTTATAGGTTTATCCATCTTTAAGACCCAGAGCCTTACAGAAGAAGATGCCGGCAGTGCACTCACAAAGTCATTGCACTGGGTTAGTCTAATGTAACAGAACAGCCACCATGAGAGCTGGATGATGATTGATGTGTTTTCTCAGTTCTTTGATGCTGGACTCCCTGAAGGCCAGACAACCTTTCAGATATGTATGTACTTGTAAGATGAGAGTCGTAAGGAATAGCTAGGGGACTTCAACTTAATTACATAAACTTTACACATGTGCACTGAAATGCCAAAACCATCATATAGCTGTGTTATTTTATTTTCACTATGTCAGAAGAATAATTAGATAGGACTGTTGCAACTTGGCCTTCAAGGAACCAGCAAAAGCCTACATTAAGCAGAAAAGGGATACAGGAGTCATGTTATGCAACACCAGGACCAAAACTGGGAATTGGAGGTATTATCTGTAAATAGACCAGAGCTAGAATGGGACTGAAAAATCAGAAAGTGTTTGCACTAAGGATGTGGTCTACTTTCACCAAAATGCGCATTTATGTAGATCTCAGTGAAATTTTGCACCTGTTTTTTTTTTCAGCTGGTGAGTGAACAACAAGAGAGCCGTCCCTTGCTGAGCCCCTCCATCGATGACTTCTTGTGTGAGACCAAGTGTGATGGAGCTGCCCGCCCTGTGACCTCCAACACAGCAGGTAATCGAAAAGCTGACCTCCTTCCCAACATGTCTACCTCCAACCCTCACTCTCAATGTGCATGAGCACCAACCAAAATAAACAGCTTCCCTGTAGGCCCAGCAGAGGCACCAAACAGAAGGACATGCTCCTTCAAGTTGATTGTTTATAATCAATTTATGGCATTACATATATATATATATATATATATATATATATATATATATATATATATATATATATATTCCAAATATAGTCCATACGTTTGCTGCCATTTGTTTTTATATACCTTATATTATCTTTTAATTTTTTTTCCTTTCTCTACTTGATTGAAAAGTAAATTCTATTTTTATGTCTCGGACAGTCGTAATAAATTTCACTGCATGTCATTCTGTGTATGGTTGTGTGTGTGACCAATTGAATTTGAATTTATATAAGCACTTCATAAATATTTTAATAATTCCTCTAAGGCAGATGTGTACGACCGTATACAAGTGAACACTCGGTGTGCTACCAAAACATGGCTAAATGAATCTAGTGCTAGAAATGTGAGAGCTCTTACTTTCAGACAGACCCATTATTTCAAGTACACAAAAAGACTAAATATCTGTATTTATGCATTCTAGCTTTCCTCTTTCACAAGATACTTAAGACATCTACACCCATTGAGGAGACCCTTTGCTGTTAGTCACTAATTGTGCATACATCTGGAGAGGCCTCAATTAGGGCTCTAATTACCTCCACTTTTCATTTGGAAGATTCTTCTATTTGCAATAAAACAGCAGTCTGTTACTCGAAGATAAAGACTGGGTTGTACTCACTGCAAAGAAATGATTTTGTGGTGTCACTTAGTTCACTCTAAAAAACACAAGACTTATTTAGAGAGCAATATCAGGAGCTGGCTATTGATCTTTATGTGGCTGATGTTTATGTGATTATGCTTTGAATATTGGACAGCTTTTCATTCTTTATTCTAATGCAAAATTACATCATGTCTTGATAAAGGAAGTCTCTTTTTTGACTAAATTCCCTTACAGTTGCTTCAGTAACCCCCCAGGTGATACTGCTGCATTGTATGAAAGTGTGATTTACTCTCTTGAGGAAATCTTACCGAGACCAAAAGCAGGATATAAACAGCTATAAACAGATGAACATCTGGTCGCATCTGCTTAATTAAGAAAAACCTCAGACATGGCCATTTTATTTCTCCTTGGGTAACAATTAATATTCTCAATCTCTAGGGTCTTCTGAATATTATTACAAAAACAGCTGCCATAGCAATTTCAAGTAATTTAACATATGCATCACAGAGGAAGGTGATATTTTTTATTGCTTTTTTAAACAAGTGACAATATATATTTGGCTTAGGGACAAGATCACCAAACAGAAAACAACAATTTTGTTTTCTGGTTTGCTTCAAACTTACCCCTGGGAAATACATTTTGGTGCCTTGTGGATCAGGACTTTTCTCACTCACCATTTTTCAGCAATGTTCAATGTCATATTAATGTAGAAGTAGGGAAGACAGCAAACATCAGATTCAATGTTCCAGAATGCACTGCAGCTATATGATGCGGATGGCGCCTCAAGTTCTAGTTTGTGAGGAATGACACGCAACACATCGCCAAACTACAGCCGCATCTTGCTAAAATGCACTGTTATGGGAAAGACTCAGCTCGGTTAGTTAGCGATCTGACATGACATGACGAGTTTGATGGTGTTAATAGTGGTATTAGCATGAAAAGTGAAGCTTTGGAACGTGATCTGATTTGAGCAGTGTACACAGATAAGGAAGTGAGAGAACTGGACAGACTATCATTCCCTTTAGTTAGAGATAAAGTGCGGGCTAAATCCCACTGCCACCATTATCAGCAGGTCGTCAAACAGAATTGTGGGTAATGTAGGAAACAATTAACCAAAGTGAAACTAGAACAACATGTCGATAATTAGAAAAGCCAACTCAGAGTTACATTACAAAATAAATCTTGGACACCACCGAAAACAATATGTTGATTATAAAGATTAGTGCATTAGGTAAGCTAGATAAGGTGGATTTTCCTTAGTAGGACCTCCACATAATCAGATGGCCTAGCAGCATTATCAGAAGGTCTCGATGCCAAACCAGAAGAACAGATGTGATACCCTGATATTTTCAGTCATCACCAAGCAGTCACTCAGTTGTGGCTGTAAGTACATGCTTTTTTGTTTCCTCTTTGTGATGGAGAGGATATTATGTCAGCCATCTAGGGGGTGGGTCCTCATGTGAAGGGTTCAACCATCCTTTTATTGGTTGTGCCACTGATTTCTACTGAGAGTGATGAGAATGGGTATAATAAAGGTCTGTAGTAATTTGTCATTTTAGAGGAGTGAAGGACCTGTATGAATGATGTTCCAGCTTCCTGTTATTACACTCATCGACAGTCTTATGCTGTCTATAAGTTAGTAATTGTCTGCAGTAGAGACCATTGGTACAGGCCTATTCAGACTGTGATGAAGCATTTTAACAAGTAAAACTAGTGTATTATACATTTTGATTAGTTAAAAGCGATTTGGAATGGCCATGTGTTGACCTATCATCTGGTATTAAAATTCAAAGATAGTTGGAATATTTGTTCAATAGTGATATCATTTTGGCTAGTAGGGGAGAGTCTCTAAATACAGCTTCACTATTACATCCATATACAAGTGTGTCACCTCCTTGTCTCTTTGAAAAATCCAGTGGGATATGTTCACTCTTGCTGTACTTTAGAATGTTGCTTTTTTTAAATCAGAATCAGAATGTTTTTATTCGCCAAGTACAGGGTGTATAAATAATTTCATTTGGTGCAGTGTCACACATAGTACAAGCCAGCACACAAACCAAGATATATTTGCCAAAAAAAAAAAAAAAGAAAAAAAAATCGGGCCAGGTAAGTATTTTTCCTTTCCGTGAAGTTGTTACTCACACTCACCATCCATTTCAATCATGTGGTAGCAGCACAATGCATAAAATCATACAGATACAGGTCAAGAGCTTCAGCTGATGTTTGCATCAAACATCAGAATGTGGAAAAGTGTGATTTCTGTGACTTTGATCGTGAAAACTCACAACAGCAGAATACTACACCGGGTTCCACTCCTGTCAGCCAAGAACAGGAATCTGAGGCTGTCATGGGCACAGGCTTATCTAAACTGGACAGTTGAAGATTAGGGGGAAAAAAATCGGCTGGTCTTTTTCCAGTCTTCAACTGACCAGTTTCGGTGAGTCTGTGCCCATGATAGCCTCAGAATCCTGTTCTTGGCTGACAGGAGTGGAACCTGGTGTGGTCTTCTGCTGCTGCAGCCCATCCAGATCAAGGTTTGATGTGTTGTACATTCTGAGATGTTTTTCTGCTCACCATGGATGTAAAGAGTGCTTATTTGAGTTACTACAGACGTCCTGTCAGCTTCCTGCCAGACCAGTCTGTTCATTCTCCTCTGATGTCTCTCATCAACAAGAAGTTTCAACCTGCAGACCCTCCACTCACAGGATGTTCTTTTGTTTCTCGCACCATTCTGTGTAAACTTTAGAGACTGTTGTGTGTGAAAATCCCAGGACATCAGCAGTTTGTGAAATACTCTAACCAACCCTTCTGGCACCAACAACCATGCCACGGTTAAAGTCACAGAGATCACACTTTTTCTCCATTCTGATGTTTGATGTGAACTTTAACTGCAGCTCTGGATCTGTATCTGCATGATTTTATGCACTGTGCAGCTGCCACATGATTGGCAGATT
Source organism: Pangasius sanitwongsei (assembly GCA_037576675.1). NCBI lineage: Eukaryota > Metazoa > Chordata > Actinopteri > Siluriformes > Pangasiidae > Pangasius > Pangasius sanitwongsei. The sequence goes on along the minus strand of CM075004.1, from coordinate 19,964,012 downwards.
GGATAACTGCATAAATGAGCAGGTGTACAGGTGTTCTTAATAAAGTGGACAGTGAGTGTATCTCTAAATAACTGTCAGCATAGCTTTCAGAGTTTATGCATGCTGCTTCTGTCTGCAAGATTATGAGAAAGCATGAGTGCGACCTGCGGTACAGTAGTAAAACCTGTTATAAATGTAAAGCATCTTGCTTCAGAAGTGTTCATAAGTTGCTTAAGAATAGCGAAACTTTGAGCACTGAGACAGAAAAGTCTCATGCTCGTATAAAGACTTTTTAAAACCATAGAATCACACAAGCTATTGAATAAATAATGTAGAGTAATGAATGTATGACGGTTTATGGTTGATTTTCCCTGATGTACATGTAAGTTCACAGCATTTTGAATGGTGCTACTATTGACTCCTTTTGGTTTTAGTAAACATGTTCAGTACTTGCTTACAATTGAGAAACATGAACTTGATATATGAAGCAAACATGTACTGCATGTTATGTGAAAAATAGTCTGTAATTTACATCTTTGAGTAATTTAACTTCAAAACCAAAAATTGTGCTGGATCTCCCCTACATGGATCAATTCTAACTATCAAAATACAGATTGACTGTTACACACCTTTCAAAACTGTTGTTCTGCTGCAGGGTAAGAAATAAAATCAAAGATAATGTGATTCCAAGCCCCCTGGCTGTCGGATCCACATGCTGTTTTTTGATTACAGTGGCCACTCATATTGGTGAGTGCCCCAAGCCATAGCAGCTAACAGGGAACGTCATAATTTCTTGTTCCTTCTGGTCGACAGTCACACAGCGCAAATACTCAGCTTCATAATGCTGCAGTAATGTGCAGACATTTCTCTGAACCAAGAGCTTTGTTGAAGAAACATCCATTTGCTTTGCTATTATACATGTATACTAATTAACAGACAAAACTGTATGCTTTTGATATACATCAGCTATTGTTTTGATTGTGATTCCTTTGGGTTTGCATCATTCAGTGCATAATGTAAAAAAAAATAATAATAAGTTGTTCCTAAGATTAGACGTTTTAATTAGTTTTTGTTCTCCCAAATTAGCCGATCTCCAGTGTGACAGCAGTTCTCCTCCCATCATATTACAGTGCTGCTAATTTTGGGAGGGAAACTGTGGTATGCTATTTGGGGTGATGAATAAATGAGGTCATCCTAAACTTCTGGAAGCTATTTAACATATTCACATCTCCTGTTCCCAGTGCTGTCCTCTTCTCTGGACCTGCTAGACCTGAGTGAGCCTGGTGAGAGGAGGAACAGTAAAGACAGAAAGAGTCCCATGTCCAACAAGAGCACGCCTCATAGAAAGAAAGCAGATGAAACTGAGCTGATACAAGTGGATGTTGAACAGAACAAACCCTGCTCTCGTACACCTGTAAAAGATTCTCTCGATTCAGGTATCCAGGTCAAGGGGATGAATGTGTGAAACCTTTAAATAAATCACTTGCTATATCTTAGAAATGTATCTGGTTGAATGTTGGCAGCAGGTGTTCCTTCTCCGCTGGAGAAATGGGAGGAACTCAATCCTCAACCAGAGAGAACTGGTAGCAGGAAATGGAAGCTAGACAAAAGACGGTCGTCCAAAAATTCTGGAGATTTCGCTTGGTAAACCTCTTCTCTACCATATGTTCTAAAAAGCAACAGATGAAATGTTTCTATAGGGATCTATCATACTAAAGCAAGCATCACTATAAACACTGTCTTATTGCTTCTGTCTCTTATGATACACCCAAAGGTCTACTGACAGCAAAACGCAACCCGATACAGCCGCCAAGAACTCATTAGAAATAAATTACAAGGCTGAGGCAGAGACATCCCTTTCCACTCAAGTAAGCTTGTTATTATCTATATGTTGAAAGTATCATCTCTGCAACAGTATTTACTGAAACTCCAGTGTTTTGCTGCATGCACTAATTAAGCTGAGAGCAATGAACAGAGGTGGGTAGAAAAGCCATGATCCATAATAAAGTAAAAAGAGGAAAAGAGTAGAATTACATATTAGCTGAGTCACATTTTGTGATAATAGCACCAAATTCAGTGCTATGGGACGTCTAAAGAAGAATTTTTCTCTCATAAGTATTAACCATAAACAATAAACTTGAATGGAATTTTTTTTTAAATACCCAGAAAAGTATAAATTACCTCTGCAGCAGAATATAAATATGATGTTTTCCTACCCACCTCTTTGTCAGAAATACTGCACTTAAATCTAGTGCTTTTTAAACTATGCTTTAAAAGCTGTAAACACATATATGTGCTGATTAATTATCTGCTAACTCGTAGAATTCTGTCATTACAGCCCAACAAGCAGTATATTAGTGGAAGACATGTAAGCCTCTCTATGCTTGTTTGTATGACATGCTGACCGGTATATGCATTTGCACCATGCCATGCCAACAGCATCACCGCAGTGTTTTTTATTAATTAAAAAAAGGACCGTGTCATGCCAGCATCAGTTGAAATTTAAAAAGCCTTATTAATCTAAGTGATACTTTGCATCCAGTCTTTTTTTTTTTTTTTTGTGGTGCTACAGGGTACAAATGTTATGCGCTTGTGTCCTCATTGGAGCATGCGGGTCTGCTGGGCTGCTATTCATGTTGCTACAGCATCTGTTGTTAGACTGATAGCTCATTAATTATTCAGAAACTTCTTCCTGTGCTTACTACAGTATAAGGTGTCCACTACAGCAAGTAAACTACAGGTCACACTTTAACGATGCTCTAGAAGGCACAAACAATTTCATACTGTCATGTTTTTGTAAAGTATTTGTTTGCCTCTGTGAATTTAATCAAAATCAATTTAAATGAAATTGGTGGCACGGTGGGAAGTCCAGTGTTTCTCACTCTTGGTCCTGGAGTACCACTACCCTGCGCATTTTGTTGTTTTCCCTCCTCTAACTTGGTCATTTCAACTAGGTTCAGGCTAATTAGTTCTGTGCAGAGTAAACATCAAAATGGCCATGGCAAGGATACTCCAGGATCAGCACTGAGAAACAATGGCTTAGTCCATCTGTTGATTTTTAAATTGTGATACTTGTTCTTCAGTTCATCAGTCAATTGTGTGACAATTAAATATTGGCTTTGACTCAAATGCATTCGTTCAGTTGTGTCCAAGTTGGCTTCTGATTTTTGACCCCTGCAAAAGGAGTCACATTATAGGGTGGAGCCTTCAGACCGAGTAGGGCATAGTCATTATGGCTTCAGAGTGTAACACAGCTCCCGCCCCCCCCCCTTATACATATGTATGAGGAGAGAGCTGCACTTTGGATAGTGTCGCACCGCACATAAAGTTTAGGCACATGGTGCAATAGTACATAACACCCAAGATTTTTTGCTCAGAAAGCAACATAATTGTACCTGAAACCAAGTGCAAATATGTTCGTATATCTGGTCTTCATTATTTTGGTCATATATAAAATCCAGCAATGACAGTAAGTGAATCTGTTGGACATTAAGAATGTGCTATAAAATAGAAAATGGCATAACTGGCATTATAAAAGTTTCCTTCGGATCTTAGGGAGCCTGCCAGGAGGGGCCTTTTTGCCCAGTAGTTGCTCACATCAGTGTAAGTCTTGCATGATTGGGTTCTTAACAATGAGGGGCCACAAAAATGGAAAGGGCAATGTTTAGGGTAATTGTTGCTCTGACTCAGAGTTTGATGGAGCACATTAGTCATCAAGACACAGGCTAGGGTTACAGCATGCTAAAGCAAGACTGATTGTCTGCTCAGAGACCTCCATTATAACTTCCTGAAATCCATTTAATACCTTAACCCTGGCAATTGATGAATGTCCAATGAGGCACGTCCAAAACACCCCCTCCTGTGCTCTTTGTTCGGTGAGACTTAGTTATACAGAAGACTGAATTCAGGTAGCAAAGGTCTATTTGATAGGTAGGGGTTCTGTGTAATTTTAAAAGGGATCTACACTGCAAAAAAAATGATAGAATGTAAAATATCTTGAATATAGGTACATTCAACTAATATTTCTATTTATTTGATTGTTTTTAAGCAAATATAAGGTTATCATTTTGAGCTTGAAATTGTCTTATTCTGTTGGCAGTTGCTTTGCTGTGTTTATGTCTAGAAAAAAGCAAAATTATCTGCCAAGAGAATGACAGTTTCAAGGTTGACATTAGTAAATTTGTATAAAAATAGAATTAATAGTCTTTTTATATAATAATATCATAATGAGAAATATTAGAAAACTTTTTAATTTCATTTTATTTTCACTTTTAATATCAGAATGACAGAAGATTCAAGGACTAAGGGACAGTGTAATTGATACTGAAATTGAAAGTATAAGTAATCAAATTGCTACCGGATGTGTTATATGATTTTAATGGATGAGGATGTAACATTTGTCATCATTGACAAAAATATAGATTGACTAAAATGATTGATTTTAAAAAGCTGTACAGCAGTGAGACAAATGGATTTTATATAATGTTTATTTTTAGGCTGTAGGTTATATTAAGGATTTATACAAGCCACCGCAACATTTTGTGTTCTGTTTTTATGAAATTAGTTGCTTTGCTTCACATGTAGCATGCCTAGCCATGTGCTTCTCTGAAATTTCATGCCTTTTTCCTTAAAGATAAAGCTATGCAATATTCATACATGCACACAGAGAAAATGTGCAAATGTCCATTTACTGACTGCGGCATGTCAACATGTCAGTTCAGGGCCAGTTTAAGTCGAGTGGCTGATGAAAGGATGTCAGAGGAAGACAGCAGAGTGTTTGAGAGGGGTGTGAGTGTGATCTGTTAATGCATCAGAGCTCTGCAAGGCCAGAGTTTTTTCTTCTCTCGGAAGGGAGAGACTGTAGAGGTTTACCCACATGCTGTCTAACTCGTGCTGTCTGTGTGTGTGTGTGTGTGTATGTGTGTGTGTGTGTGTGTGTGTGTGTGTGTGTGTGAGACAGGGCCGACTGAGCAAAGACCAGAGGTGGGGTGGAGGGCTCCTATCCAGAAACCAGTCCCTCGAGGAGGAGTTTGAGCGTGCCAAAGCAGCTGTGGAAGTAAGCCATAAATCCAGAGAACTCCACAGAAAAATGGAGTTAGTTGTCTGATGACTGTTATGATGGCATATCATGATAAAGAAATTTGAATAGTTATATTGTTATCATATATAGTATAGTGTGCCAAATTGGAATAAACAACATGTCAAAAAATAAATATGCCCCTTGAAATGTGCTGCAGGATTTTTACAATACTTTTTAAAGAACAAGCACATCAAGTGAAAAAAACAAACAATATCTCTGTCTTAAAAACAAAGGTTAAAATTTACAGTTTCTGTAAGAAACTGATTTAGCCTTACAGTGCCTCTGCAGTGTAATGTCCTTTAATGTCGTCATGTTTAAAATGTGAAGTTGTAAGTGGATGATGTACTGACAACAGTGAAATTGGGTTGTATGATTGTCACACATCTTATGGATGGCTTAGATGAAAACATCTGTGTAATTTCTGGGTGTCGAGAATAAAAAAAAATATTTTTTTAGGGATGTGAAATTATCAGTGAATAACAGAAACATGTCGCAGTGGATCCAGAGCCTATTCCAGGAACACTGGGTGCGAGCCAGGAACACAGCCTGTCTATCACAGAGCACACACTCGGATACACTAAGGGGAATTTAGCCCAGCCAAACCACCTAGGAACATGCTTTTGGGAGGAAAACAGAGAAAGTGGAAGAAACCATAGGGGCAGGGGGAGAACATACAAGGAAACTTCACATAGACAGTAACCTGATATAAGGATTGAACCAGGGACCCTGGGGCTGTGAGGCAACAATGCTACCCTCTGCACCACCATGACACCTGTGTCTTGTGTTCTTAATGTTAAGTTTTAATCACTTACAGCCTGCAACATGAAATAAAAACTCTGGATTACTACACTGAAGGTGTTATGTATCTTGCTCTGACCTTGCCTGCTCTGGTTGTTGTAGGCGACCCACCTGCTATTGTATTACATGTGGTTGCAGTAGCAGGGCACGGGAAGGCCAAAGACAAGTGATTGGAGACTGTAAATGACTGAAAGAGGACACATTTAAAGGAGATGGGGTACTCCAGAAGGAACATTCCAGACAGCATTTTTATATTATCACTTGAAACACTTCAGAGTGCCTGGTTTCACTGGTGAGCTCTAGTTTGCTGCAGTGCTGAGTGAGTTTGTGAGTGGACGATATTATTTCCAATAAGTAACCTTACCCAAGGGCACTTGAGTGCAAATGGAAGATTCATTGATCACGGCATCCTGCATACTGAGACACTTAAGCTTCCAATATCTCTCCAAGCTGAGCGTTCTGTCTAGGTTCTTATCTGCATACATTTGTTCTAATTAAGAACCTCGTGTGGAGCTTAGTTGTCTGGAAATCTACATCCTGTGGCATGCGGGCTTTTTTCCAATCCATTTCATTTGTGTAATTGCCGGCTGTCCGGAACAAAGAAATAGCACAGGGACTAAAAATGAATAGCTGTTAAGCTCCAGCCAGTGCTGCACATTAGAGCAGGATACAAAGAAATTTGTGGTTAAGGTGCTTTTCCAGCATAATGCTTCCCAGGGCCTATGAAAGTGAAATGACCTGCGTGGGTGGTTGGACCCTTTAAAACGCTTACCTCATATTTTAATTTGGTGCACTCTGAAAAAGAGATCACCAGGGAAGAAGAGCTGTGACCACCCAGGCCTATTTTTCACAAGTACAAAAGACAATGTGCAAATGAAGCCATGCTGCACTCATTAGGAGCAGGTAGGAGCAACAGCAGGAGAGAATCAGCTTAACATGATGTGGGCTGCTCCTCTCAGTGACAGTGCCATCAGTGCAGGTACAGGTCATTTATTTTTACTTAATGTGACTAGAGTAGCAGTTGTCTACTCCACTTGGGTGGTATGCAAGCATTACTTTACGGACAGTGCTCACACGTGCATATTCAACATAAATATTACACTGTCATTCAAGAATGCAACGAAGGGTTGAGAAGAATGAGAAGATCCTCATCTGTAACAATACACCTTTCACCTCACAGTTGGTGAAATTGCTTTCTATTATCAAACTGGGTTTTAGCTGATACAGAATGACAGGTAGTGCTTTTTTCCACAGCAGGGGCTGATTTTACCGTGAAGAGTTTGACAGGTTGTCGATTGCTTTGCTTCTAGATAATCATGAAGTATTCTAATGCCAAAGTCTGTTAGTTGTGGTTTTCTTTTGAAAGCAACTGCTGCAAAGAAATGTTTCACCTCATTTATCTTTCCGATTACAACTGAAATGGAGGTTGAGATGATATATTCAGCTAAAAAAAAATTGCACCGAAAATGAGTAAATTTCACATATTTCACATAAGACTTAACCATCTGTCTCTATTTTTGTTTTAATTTCCATCATTAGTTGGATTAATGACTCCACACAATAAGAAATGAATATCGGACATAAATGGCATCAACTTTGCAATCCAATTTGAGCTTGGATTATTCAAATAATTTAAGTATGCTGGTTAAATTTATTCATCCACAATAGTGAGTTATATGTGGCATGGGGCACTGCAGGTAGCATATCCACCTTACAGCAAGCAATTTTGTTATTTCAATCTTGAACCCAGTCTGGTCCATCCCCTGTATTAGTTTAATTATTCAGCTGAATATATTTACTTAAGGAGACATTAACGCTTATATGAATTTCTCTTTTGTGGAAGTCATAAATTAGTGTACAGAAAGTAATCATTTGTCATTTTTTTCATACTTCACAGATTGCTTTATGCATAAAAACAGTGCATTAGACAGTGAAGCATTAAAGCGCCTCAACTGGAAGCATATTTTATGACTACAGAACAAGCCTTCTGTCAAAGCCTAAATGTCAGTAATGCATAATTCTTTTGGCTGATTAAATTACAGTTTAAACACAGATATGCTCCTCAAAGAAGTCTAAAAATATATATAAACTAGGCTTACATTTTTAGCAATAATCATAAAATGATTCTGATTGTGTTCTATAGCTACACATGGTGATTGGTACAAATATAGATTGTAAGTGTATGTTTTACCTGCAGTTCTTACTACCAGTAGACTTGCAGCATGGCAAGAAGTGATCGTAATAGGGCTTGTGATAAAAAAAAAAACAGTAAATAATTGGAAAAGAGTCATTCCCCTGTTGGTGTTGGTGCCCTCTTGTCCTCTGCAATGCCTGGCCCCCAGTTAAGCCTTCTGTCATGGGCAGCTGAGTTGCTGGCAGCATGTCAGGCTTTATTACAATCATACAGCTTTGTCTCTCTCCCATCTCTAGACTCACCAAAAAAAGTATCAGAAGAGCTTTTCCAAACTGACATCTGTCTTAACTGACAGCTACTATAAGGTTTTCTGCCTTTTTTCTTGGTACAGGCCCCATACTTGCTCGTGGAGGTCATGGTCTCACTTCATTACTTATAGCTCGAGTGACAAAACAACAAGTTAGTTTTCATTACTGCCAGAGCTGTCTTCTAGTTGTTACTGAGTGATTGGGGTATTTTACACTGCTTGTTGGGTTCCAGGAAGACTAATAGTAATAATAAGGAAAAGTATAGCCACTTATAAAAAAAAAAATAATTAAGAGATAAACAGCACTTACTTCGACATTTTAGACAAAGGCCAACTTTTAAATGCCAGTGAATGAAGAGCCTCTCATCTCAGCAGCTCAGATGTGCTAAGGATCCTCATAACCTTCCATACTCACCTCCTGAATGAATAAGTCAGAGACGTAGCTCCAGGACAGGGGAGATAATGAGCTTTCAACTTTGCCCTTTGACTACTCGGACTGTCACTGCACAGAGTTGACAGGGGGTCGTCCAATTATAGTAATTGGACGCTTAACAACGCTGTGCCCATCACGGACCGTAAAAGAGCAATTATCTCTGCAACACAAGGGACAGTGCTGAACAAAATAACATCCCATCTAATTTGTTATAGCTCAAAGAACTACTCAGCCACCATCGCATGAGTGGTTCTCAGACCCAGAAGTGCACAGAATATTGTTAATGTGGTTATGAAGAGCTTGAAGGGCTTTATAATCATATGATGAGTGGAATCAGGTAAAGTGCAAAAAAGGCGCAGTTCATGAGGTAAAGCACCACTTCATTGTTCATAATTGTTCAAGACATAATAAATATACTTGAAAAGTGTGCCCTGACTTTACATGCTTAAATAATGTTACTGACATATTTGGGGGGAAAAAATGAAACAGTACTTTAGCCATGTGGTTACTTTAGTACAGTAGCTCACTTTCTGTACATGCAAGCAATCAGAAATTGCAGCAATGTTTCACCTGCATGACTTCCCTTCATCAATATTAATGCACAGTGATTCATTATTCAGATTGCTGACTGCAGGGAGTTTGGTTGATGCAGATCTGTGAAGTTCATATTCAACTCTTCTTGGTTCAAATTTGTTTTTTAGTCAGACACTGAGTTCTGGGACAAGATGCAGGCTGAGTGGGAAGAACTGGCTCGCAGAAACTGGCTTACAGAGAATGAGCAGGCCCAGATTCCTTCTACAGTTTCTCCTCTTGAAAAGGTTCACCACATTGAGTCATGCCTTAAGGCCCATGTATTTATCTTTTAAAAAAGCGATTTAAAAGTCATCTCAGTATATAAGTTTTAATGCCTTGAGCATTTTGTGTTTCAGGGATATTACTTCCACACAGACAATCCATATAAAGACTGGCCAAATGCGTTTGAGGAGGGGCTGAGGAAGGCCAGAGAGGGAGATCTGCCGAACGCTGTTCTCCTCCTGGAGGCAGCTATCTTGCAGGACCCTCAAGACTCAGAGGTAACTGGACCTATGGGTGAAAAGAGCTGAGGCTGTTTTATGAAACTAATCCCTCAGTACCATGGAAAAATCAGCATGTACCCTGACAGCTATGCTGCACTGGTTTGAGTTTTCACACTGTGAGCTATTTACTAACTGAGTTGCATGATGAGAACTCAAGAAGGCAGTGTATGCCTGCCCTGACAGGACAGCCGAAGTGAGTTTCATTTTTGCTGGATCAGGCAATAGGAAAAAGTACCAGACCTTTCCTCACTCATGTAGGATTCGTGTTTTTTAATATTCTATCTTAGAAACAAGGAGGATTATCCCCCACTGCTGCTGGAATACATTTAGGCTAATTAGTAACTGATGCTCTTGAATATACCCTAGAGCTATTAGATGTATAAAGGCCCACATAAGCCAACACTGCAGTTTAATTAGTATAACAGTGGCATCATGGCAATTACAATATCATAACTGCATTAAATGATCCAAAGGAAGTGTTCTGAAAACCATAAACATGCTGTTCTTTACAAAACATCGTAAATATTAAGATGATCTCAGTAGAGACTTGCCACATATCTAAACTTAATAATAAACAGCTTAAAAATGTTCTTAATTAACAAAGAAAAATAAGTATAAGCTTCTGTAAGGAGACATTTACTTAACATTTATGGAAGGAGTCTCCAGTGTCGGCATTTTGTAACAGTGCTTTGTTACAGAGTTGAAGCTGTAACTTTGGGTTTTCTGCCACAAGAAATCTTCAGGACCGAGATCTTTGTGCTTTGCGGTTTCTAAGTAACATGACAAACTGTGTTTTGTTTTAGTCTTATTAAAAAGAGCTAAAAAGAGGGGGCGGTGATGGAACAACTGTTTATAACTGCTATAATGTAAGTGACACAAGGTACTAACTTGTTTCACAGACCTTCCACAACAATTAAAAAGTATCTGTAAACGAATTTAAAAAATACAACGTGTCATTCTTTAATCAATAAAAATTACTGGTGTTGGCAAAATTGAAAACACTTTGGGAAATACTCTTATAGATGAGTAATTTTAAGAAAATCTGCTTTGTGTTGGGCTACCACACACCAGTCTATCATTGGTTATTTTCCTATAATTGCATGCTTCGTCTTGTTTTATTCCTTACATGATGTATAAATTGATTCTGAGTTTGAGTCACTGAGCAACAGCAGCAAAGGATGGGCAACATCAGTGGGAAATTTATTCTGTTAACCATTTAGACAAGACTCAAGATTCTTCAGCTTTGCTAGAAATTGTCAGATTCCCTTGAGTTGTGCTGTGGCTTGCAACAACACATTCCCCTCACTGGAGTCGAGGTGATAACCCTTCTGTTCAACGTTTCCATCTCCATTGTATTTTTCAGGCTTGGCAAGTCCTGGGGACCACACAGGCAGAGAATGAGAATGAGCAGGCAGCGATTGTCTCCCTCCAGAGGTAAGGAGGTGCCAACACACAACTCCCCAGGGTTTGAGTCATGTTGTTTTTCCTGTTAGGAATGACGTTCAGAAAGCTGGGGTGTAGTGTTCACATAGAGCACTATTCATTCAAAAGCACACTGTCTAACATAAAATGGTATGAAGAAAAGGTCGAAAGAAAAAAGGTGTGCAATGGAACTTGCTCTGAACAGGTTTGAAACAGTTGAACAGCTGATATTCACAAAAAAACACACTGTTCCATCAAAAGCACACTGGCAAGAATAAAATGATGTGAAGAAAATGGTGTGAAGAAAAGTGAAGAAAAATAAAGCTATATACTGTTGATCAGGACTGAAAAATTACCTTTTGGTTGTGGCTTTTGGTTGCATCTAATAACTTAGTTAAATGCATGCTTTAAAGGTTTTATAACACCTTAACTCATTCTCTTTCTTTGAACATTTAGCATGCATAGCTATGAGCGAATCACATGCACAAAGATAAGAATGTAGCTATAAAACAATTTGCATAATTATTTAAGCGGAAAGGAGTGTATTTCTCGGCTGTCTCCTCTCCTGCTTTCAGTAGAGAACCATAATAAATTGTTGATCCTATTAAAATTGCATTTTATAAGCAACAAGACCTTTGGGAGATTACATTTATTGCAGACAGAGGGGCCATGATCTTACACAAGGTTCCTCTGAGCAGCCAGCTGTGAAAATGCATCTGGTTGCGTTAATCACCGGTTACAATCTCAAAGCTCAATAATCACCCTACACCGTCATGTCTTTATAAATTAAATCAAATATTATTTTCTGTTGTATAGTATAAGACTCTGTAACATTCTAATTAAATTTACTGGGAGGGTCTTTGGTGCTTTTTGTTTCACAGTCATGTTGCATTTTCCAGACCACTTTGTGAAAAGTGTTACACTGGGGGAAAAATCTGTTATTTTACAGGTATTTTTAACTATAATGTTAAACTATAAAGTTTTTTAAATGTCCTGTTAACTTCAGAAATTCACTTCAAAAACATTTAGCTAAATTAGCTATCCAGCTTCTTTGACTCTCCACTAACTGTAATGGGTCTTTCTTTTACAAAATTAACCACCGTAACTAGTTGGTGAGGTACTGCTTTTCCTTGAGTTACTGTTATCTGGCTCATTTCCTAAAAGAGTATTAGGTAACAACCCTGCTACTTCACTCCAAACTAAAATCCTTTTGAGATAATTAGAGACGTGTCATTTGTGAATGAGTTGGCTCTTTTAGAAGGTTGGTTTATATAAATTCATCAGTGGTCTGTATTCATAAAACTCTAGTGCTATTAATCACATACTCGAAATTCATGGACTGCATTTCATCAACATCTGATGGCAGGATTTAGAGCCAGTTCTAGTGAGGATAGTAATGTGTATGTGTGTGTGTGTGCGTGTGTGTGAGCGCACGCATGAGTGAGTGCACGCACGTGTGTGTGTGTGTGTGACTGGTTCAGATTGCCATAGGTAATCACAGCTGTGCTGATATTCAGTACAACAGCAGATTGTGAGTGTGATATTGCTTTTATACAACAGTTCTGTAAACAACAAATTGAGTAACTGACACTTCAGGCACAATATGGCCAAATATTATGCTTATTTAGCTGCATCAACAAATAGTTCCCAAAGAAGCCACAGCTGGATAAAGTACTGCGTGCAACACACAGGCTGAATGATAGCCCGTAGTAAGTGTAGTAATGCTTTTAATATAATAAACTATTATAAATTCATAAATAAAATAAATTCAAATTTTATTGGTCACACACACAACCATACAGATGGTTTTTACGACTATCCGTGACATAAAAATAGAATTTACATAAACCAGAATTTACTTGTATACAAGTAGAAAAAGGAAAAATATCTAAATATAATATAAGCGCTTCCCTGACTGCAACAGAGAGAAGAGTCCATTGTTTGGATGGCTGAGGTCCTTCCTGGCCTTGGTCCAGCACCGCTTGCTGTAGATAGGTTGCAGGTCAGGGAGCTCCTGCTTGGTGCTGTTCCCAAACCAGGCTGTGATGCTTCCTGACAGGATGCTCTCAACGGTGCAGGTGTAAAAGTTCCTTAGCACCTTAGAGGGCAGTTAAAAATCCCTTAAGTGTCTAAGGTGGTAAAGACACTGACAGGTTTTCTTCACCAGAGTGTTAATGTGACAGAACCATGACAGGTCCTGCATGAGGTGATCACCAAGGTACTGGAAATTGTCGACTCTCTCCACTGGGGCACCACTGATCATAAGGGGGTGGTAGCTCCTCTCCTGCTTTGTGCTGAAGTCCACTATCAACTGTGTCTTGCTGACATTCAGGAGGAGATCTCCTGGCACCAGTCTCCAGGCTTTTAATCTCCTCCAAGTAGGCATTCTCATCATTATCAAAGATCAGGCCCACCACAACAGTGTTGTCAGCAAACGTGACAGTGGTGGTAGAGTTGGAAGTGGCCACACATATGTACAATGAGTACAGCCAGGGGCTCAGCACACAACCCTGGGGGGGCTCCAGTGCTGAGGGTTAGGGAGGGTGAGACATGTCTGCCCATCCATACTGCTTGTGGTCTGCCTGTCAGGAAGTTGGAGATTACAGGAAGTTACAGGAAGTTACAGGTATTTACTGTAACTTTACAGTACTTGCACTGTGCCGCCAGTATTTTTTTTTAATAATATTTTTTTATTATAATAATTTTAATAGAGAAGTTCTTGAATTTAAATTTATAAAGCACTTTGTACAACTTGAAGTCTAACCACATGAGATGGTGCAGGTAGTCACCTGTAAATTAAAAAGGAAACATCTGCTACTCATTATGCTGCTTGTGAGCTAATTAGTGTCCATCAAAGCTGTAGTCCATTTGATTCAGTCCTGACAACTGTGTGTCTGTGTGTGTGTCTGTGGTCTTTGATATATGCATACACATGTGCAGGTGCCTGGAGCTCCACCCCAACAACCTCCAGGCCCTCATGGCATTGGCAGTGAGCCTGACCAACACGGGCATGAAGCAGGAAGCATGTGAGGCATTACTGGGCTGGCTGAGACATAACCCCAAATATAAACACCTCCTGAAGAACCGCAATAACCTGCAGGGCTCACCAAGCTCACGCCGCCTCTCCTACTCCACACCCATGGCATGGTGAGGAGACGATAAATCGGGTTTGCAAAACATGTTTTTATGATTTGTAAAAATTTGTATTGGAACTGAAATATAAATGGGTTGATTTTGTTTGTAAATATGAAACTAAAAATTTTTCAAATCATTATTTACACTCCCACCTGTGTACACACACACAAAGGTACCATCAGGACAACCCCCAAAGGGAGGTATCTACTTATGTAAATATTATTTTTAATTGTTGATAATTCAGATAAAGATAATATATTAGGTATTTTAAAACAAATGTTACAACAGGATTGCCAAAAGTTTCAAAAATGATAGGCTGGTTCAATGGAATGTTCATCGATGACTCACTTCAGTAGACAAAATAACTTATTCTGTTTCTTTCAGCTCCAGAATGAGTGGTAATGTGATAATAGGTAGAATTATTTATTTTGTGCAGTGTAGAAGCTCAGTGATTTCAGTCTCTGATCAGTATCTGTCTTACCATATCTCTTTCTCTCAATCATTTCAGCTCTCTGCTGCCTGAGGTGAAGGAGCTGTTCTTGGAAGCGGCCCAACAGAACCCAGACATGATTGACCCGGACTTGCAGACAGGCCTGGGTGTGCTTTACAACCTTAGCTCTGAGTACAACAAGGCTGTGGACGCCTTCAACTCTGCGCTGTCTGTCCGGCCAGAGGTACTCATTCTGATGACACACTGCTGTTACATATCACATAGCATTGCTCTGAGATATACATTCACCATCCACTTTATTAGGAACACCTGTACAACTGCTCATTTATGCAGTTATCCAAGCACCCAATCATGTGGCAGCAGCACAATGCATAAAATCATGCAGATACAGGTCAGGAGCTTCAGTAACCAGTAATTCACATCAAACATCAGAATGGGGGGAGGGGAATATGATCTCTAAAGTTTACAGGTGTTCCTATTATATCTATTATATTCATATATATATATATATATATATATATATATATATATGAAAGAACTCCAAACTATGAAAGAACATGTATGGAATTATGTAGTAAACAAAAAAAAGTGTTAAACAATCCAGAACATGTTTTATATTTTAGAAATCCAAAGTAGCTACATTTAGCTTTGATGACAGTTTGGCACACCCATGGCATTCTCTCGTCAGATTCACGAGGTAGTCACCTGGAATGGTTTTCAGTTCACAGGTATGCCTTGTCAAGAGTTCATTTGTGACAGTTCTTGCCTTCTTAATGTGCTTTAGACCATCAGTAGTCTTGTGCAGAGGAAGGGTGGGTCCAGAGACAATAGCCCTATTTGTGCTACTACAACTACTGTCCAAATCCATATTATGGCAAGAAACACTCAGTTAAGTAAAGAGAAAAGACAGTCCATCATTACTTTAAGAAATGAAGG
>CM075004.1:19923491-19948161 GCA_037576675.1 Pangasius sanitwongsei | reverse complement strand
CTCTAGGTTATGTAAGAGCTATTTGTCCAAGAAGGAGAGTGATGGAGTGCTGCATCAGATGACCTGGCCTCCACAATGACCCAATCTAAATCCAACTGAGATGGTTTGGGATGAGTTGGACTGGAGAGTGAAGGAAAAGCAGCCAACAAGTACTCAACACCTCTGGGAACTCCTTCAAGATTGTATATATATAATATACTGTCTAGAGTATATTACTAGATACTATACTATCTGCTTTTACTTTATTTACTCCTTCCCTCTCTCTCTCTGTGTGTGTGTGTGTGTGTGTGTGTGTATACATATATATATATATAGAGAGAGAGAGAGAGGAGGGGGAGTAAGTAAGGTGAAAGCAGCTCTAGATACGAGTTTTATTTAAGTCATTGACTCCATAGCAGGGGTCAGTGCTCAGGCAGACAGGATCAATATGCGCAAATCCGTAATCAATATCCAAAAACTAGCAGGCTGTGGTCAAAAGCAAAAAAACTGTTGAATAAGATATCATGCTAATAAATCCTAACACTTAACTTCTGAACTGAAATTGTGACTGAGATTGTTTTTTTTTTCATCATATTCAGTGCGATGAAATGTGGTGTCTTCAATACCCCAATATAAAAAAAAGCAGTACAGAGGCTCCACAAAAAATATATCAAGTGCAAAAATAAAAGTGTGAAACGTATATTACAGTTCCTACAAAACAACAATTTCAGAAGATATGGGAGTTAAGAAAGTACTATTACTTTGTTACTGTACTTAATTGTACAGTACACTTTTGCTTGAGTATTTCTTTCACCTAATGCATTTTCTCTCCTGTTTAGTCACTACAGTTTCAAACACTACTTCACTACATTTCTCTGTAATTATATATTTCTAAATTCAAAAGGTGACATTTTAGCATCAGGCAGCTTCAAGAAATTTCAATACATGTGACAGCGAGTATGAGACCTCACTGTATTGTATCTGTGGATATGTACATTTTGTACACTCAGGAAGTTTGTATTGTGACAGCTAGCCATTAGTATTCAGCTAGTTTGTATTGTCAGAGGTAATTACTACATTAGAGACATTAGGAATAAAGCTGTTGTTAGTTAGCCTTAGCTAATATTTTCCCATGTTCCTTGGTGAAAGGGGCACTAATTTACCATTAGTAAGTAAAACCACTGTGAGATTTGAGACAGACATCCTTATCTTTTATGAATCTTTCTTGTACTTTCACTTGCATACTTTTAGTAAATTTAAGAATTTATTTAGATGAGTAATAGCACTTTTACTTAAGAATTTCAGTACTTTTACCACCTCTGAATCTGACACCTCAGTACGCTCAGCACACAGGTATAGGTACATACACAGTACACATTAAAGGCCAGACATTCTAAGAAAAATGTTAATTACAGTTTTCTCAATGACAGTGCCAGTGGGTGTGGCCAGTTTAGCAGATGGTCTACTAAAATGCTCTTGCAAATACATGTCTTGTCTAATTATTTGCCTGATGCAATATAAAACTGACTTATCCATGTTTTCCTGTCAGAAAATACCATCCTGGTTACTATCATTAACCAGGGTTACAGGTTTCAGAAAAATTTCCAGTCCAATTACATGTCAAAAACCACACAAAAGACCTGAAGCTAAGCCAAAAACTAGTATTTAAAAGTAGCCCAATCTGGCAACCCAGTCATAAACTTGTGTTTGCTACTCCTTCCCCAGTGAAATTATTCTGCATGGTGCAGAGTGATTCCTGCCCCTATGGTTCTCTATTAGCACTTGTTGCAGTTCTGTTGATCACCAGGTGCAGTAATAACTCTATGGAAGCTAAGTGGGGCAGTGAGCTTGCTGCCCCGCGATTGATTGTGCAACATCTAGGAAGGTGAGCAAATCAACAGAACATTGGCTTATATCTATCAAAAAATGACTATTTTTTAATAACTGGTCACTCAAAAGAGGTCATTAGTATTTGAATATAATTTAAAATGTATGTAGTTGTGAATGAGGACTTTATGAAGATTAATATTTGTTGAACTCCTCATATATATCTTTTTTTTTTTTTGGTTAAAAAAACACTTAGGCACTTGAGCTTGCTGAATAAATCAGAACATCCATTTTGTGATGTTTGTGACAGAGAAAGATGTTACTAGAGTAACAGAGTCAGTGTCAGGATATATAGATAGCATGATTGTACTAAGCTGAGCAGATTTAATTGCAAACCATCACAATGCACAGGACATGCAATTCATTTTGATCTTAAGTGAAGCTTTACGCTGTACCACCATTATTATGAGAATGTGTAATAAGCTTCTGTTTGACCTTGTTTTCTGAGTTCTATTCAATCTCTATACATAGGCCACATTTGCACACAATCAAAACTCCTCCCCATTTATTTGACATGGTAATGTGTGCCCACCTGCTGAAGGACGTAGTTCTTGAATACAATGAAACATAATGTCTGCGCCAATTTCCAACACCAGGCATCCCTTGGGCATCAAGCTGCTCAGACACACGCAATGAGCACAGAGCTGCATTCTCTGAAACACGGCAGCATATAGGATCAGTGGACAGACAAAAACAGACCTCAAGAAGATAACTGATAATGGGGTTCATTTTAAGATTTAATGCTGATGTCAGATGTAGATATATGATGCCTACAGTTGGGAAGATTAAAGCTCGATGATGATATCAATGTCGTAACAGCAGTATCATGGCAGGAGATAATAAATCTAGGAGATCAAAAAGTGACATTGTAGTTGCATAGCCATAAATCAATCAGGAAGCCATTTGCCCTTGCACATAGACTCACTGGTGGAAGTGTAATAGACGTCATGCTCCAAAAGCTACGTCACTTTAAATCATTTTGAGTATCAAAATTTCTAATGTCAATACCAAAGGCTAATGGCTTTATCTTTAAAATGTATAATTTAATACACTTCAGTGCTTTCACAATCATGTGGTTCCTTATGAAAGGTTACAAAGAAAGGCCCTGGAAATTAAAGTAGGATGGTCCCACATGAATTACCTAAAGATTTGCACTTCCCAAATCATGGCTTCAATGAATAATCTCAACTTGATACTGTAGATTGTACCTAAGAACTGCTGCTGTAAACATAAAGAATGTCCTATGCTGACTCTTATTTGCAAAATGCTCACAGTGAACATCCTTTCAGTACTTTTTGTCTTTACTTTCTCTTCCACATCTGTATACTGTAATGATTTATAATCCTACTATCTAGTGTCACCCAGAATTGGTTCTCTGTTGAGTATGGTTGCTCTCAATGTTTCTTTCTCATGTTGTTTCAGGGAGTTTTTCCTTGTCACTGTTGCCTCTGGCTTGTTTATTAAATCTACATCTGGATTCATGATTTGTGAAATGTTTATCATTAAAAGCGCTATACAAATATAATTGGATTGAATTCTATACGTTACATTTGTAAGATTGACTGTGTAGATTAGAGTCAAAATATACGTTTTTATTTGTAGAAGTTAAAGCTGGTAAAAGCTCAAATGGTTAAAATTATAGCTAGAAGTGGAGCAACTAAATGAATAATAACTATTCCTTTGCACCACTGACAGGACTACTTGCTGTGGAATCGTCTTGGGGCAACGCTAGCTAATGGAGACCGCAGCGAGGAAGCAGTGGAAGCATACACCCGAGCTCTGGAGCTCCAGCCTGGTTTCATTCGCTCTCGCTACAACCTGGGCATCAGTTGCATCAACCTGGGTGCACACAGGTCTGGAAGTTCTGCCGTTTATCTCATCTTCTACGCTCTTACATTTTAAATCAATGTCATCTGACAACACAACGGCGTGCCACTTAGCCATATCATATTACTGAATAAGGGATGCTCCTACTGGATGAGTTTAATGTAAGATTTTACGAAAGGGCACAACACGTGATGAAGGCTGTAGAAGTATTACTACTGACTGCACTCAATTCCAGAATTATTGCTGCGCTTCAGGTAAATAAATAAAAATTAATTTATAACATGAGTAACACGTGCAAAGGCCTTAAATTTATGGAGATAAATGGTTATGGTTTTAAGTATACAGTATTTTTTCAAATGTAAAAAATTTTTTTCAGCAAAATAGTGGTTTCACAATTATTGGCATCCATCTGCTTAATACTTGGTGCAGCCTTCCCTGAACAGAATAACTTTATACATCTTCCTGTAATATCTAACAAGGTTTGATAACTTTGATGAGTAGATGGACCACTTCGTTCATATTCCTTATAGTAAGTGTAGTGCCATTATCTTGTTCAAAGGTCCATCTACAGCCAAGTTTTAGCCTCTTGGCAGAGGCAATCAGGTTTTAGCAGTCTGTAAGCAAAATTTCAGCAGTATCATGTGTTCAGTTCTTGGCATTTCATCTGTTGTTGCAGGGAAGCCGCCAGCAACTTCCTGACAGCACTAAGCCTGCAGAGGAAGAGCAGGAGTCGGCAGCTCTCCCACCAGGTCATGTCTGGAAACATCTGGGCAGCATTGAGGATAGCACTCTCAATGATGGACCAGCCTGAGCTCTTCCAGGCGGCAAACATCGGGGACCTGGACTTACTCATGAGGGCCTTCAACCTGGACATGTGAACTGGCAAATATTTTTGATTGAGTATAAGCCAAGAACCCAAAGTCCTTCAAATGGAGGAAGCAGTAAACCATTTTATTGAAGAGGTTTTTCATTTTTTTCGCAGAGCACCTTTACATTCCTGAGAACTGCATGGCAGTATATGATTTCAGAGAAGAGCACAATGCCTGGAAGATTGTAGAAGTATGCCTTAGAGAAAATACTAGTTAGTGACGTCTTGCTGGGTGGAGGAGGGATGTGCTGGAAGAACTATGAAAAAAAGTCTGTAACTCAGAACAGTTACATTCCTGTGTCTCTTGTATGATGAAACAGATGCAGATCTGGATTGTCAGATAGATCAAAGCAATAGTTTAAAATTGTTCAGTGCTATAACCCACAGGTCCTATTTTAGCTTTTTCTTAAATGTAGTATTAGAAAAAAAATTCTGTTGTTTGCTGTATCTTTGCTGCAGACCAGACTATAAAGCCTTATTTAAAATGCATGACAAACAATTAGTAATTTCAGAGACCTTATGGGGATGACAGCAGATGAGATAGTTTGCCTCATGATGGCTTGTCGTTTACAAAGAATCAAGAAGTTGTTTTTTTTTAAACCACTATCAGAGCTTTCCTTTTGCATCTTTACTATATCTCTGAATGCCATATGTGACTGTCTTATGAAAGACCCACAAAATATGCAGGTGACTGTCCTCCACAGTTCCACTTGACATAAAGTTATGCATTATTGCATTGGGTCTTAAAGCTCATTTAAGACTTTTGTTGCATGTGATGTGATGAGAAGTTGAAAGTGTCAAAAACTTTAGGGTAAAATAATGAATGATGCATAACTTGAGATCATGGTTTAATTTATTGTTTGTAAAGATGGAGGCAGGTTACCTAAAAAATGAGTGTTGTCACTTTTTAGCAACTTACTAAGGAAACACCATGGAAAAACATGGTAGCTAGTTAAATATGCACTTATTTGTTTCTTCTCAGTATATCTAGCTACAACTAGTCCACATACACAGGACAACACAAAACAGCATGGATGATATAAGAGAACGTTTAAATACCCATCTTTACAGGGCACATATTTGCTGCTTGAATTTAGCATGAGTGACCAAATCTATTTATTTTGATGATCAGTTTTACATTAAGCTTTTTATGTCTTGCTTATTTAAATGACTGTAAATTTTCTGTGACAGGCCTGTGCTTTCTAGCTGATTGCTTCCTACTGTAAATTATCTAATTGATATGTTGGTAGAGCCCGAGGAATGTCTCCCCTTTTTTTTAGAACTCTGTACAATCTCAGGTGAGATGATCTAGATGACCTTATACTCTAGAACTCCTTATTTATGAGGACTGCATGCTGAATGCACTTATTTTTGAATGCGGTAGCTTCATTTATATGCATGAAATTGTCATGCCTCTTTTATTCTATCTCTCATTTCTATGACATATACATAATCCTGATTTTGCATTTCAGTACATATTGACCTTTATGTACGTTTAACTTAAAGCAGATTATATAATAGTTACCAGTTTTGCAATGCAACTAGTAATCTAGATGAAATATACTTTATTGTATACCTGTTCATACTATTCTCACAAAAGAGACCAGATTTACTGAAGCCTGTAGCGCATGTAAAACATAGTAGCTCGAACAAACCAAGTGTGCAATCAGTGATTTGACATGAATCCGTCCTTACTACAATGTTACTGAAACTATACATGCTGCATCTCCTAATAATATGTCACAGGCTTCATTAAGTCTGGTGCAACATATTTAAACATAACAGAATATATTGACTATTGAACAAACATACGAAAATGATCTTTTGAAATAAAAGAAAATGTAATTTACACTGTGTGCTTGTCCTGTTTTATAATCTCAGCTGTTGTACATTCATCGTCAATAGTTATTGCATATTCATCTCAAAGCAGGTGTACCTTTTCTCGAAGACAGTGTTGCATGAATTTCTTTTGCCTCTTATAAACGAAAAGAAATCAACACTCGTGTGATTTGGTTTATTTAATAGTCCAGTCAATAGTGTCATTGGACAGGCTGTTCTCATGAACACATTTGCCCTCATAATGTTCTGTTGTAAGCAATATTTGGATAAGAAGATCCATTACAAAAGAACGTTGTGTAAATTTGCATAACCATAGGGTTGGCACACTCATTTGCAAAAAGAAAAAAATAAAATAAAAACTTTGTACCACTTGACATTCAGTTCCTTGAAAAACATGGAGAAAAAGATGAACCACATAAAATCTGCTATACATTTCAAAATATCGAATGGCTAACTGATACATTTTGGATTGTAGTGCACAAGCTGATAATATGAAGGCCTGCTTAAGAAGGAGGTGTTCGAAGCATCACCTTTCACACTCTGAAAAGAAAAAGGCAGACAGGAAGAGTGGATACATACAGCACATGACGTACGCTTTAACGCTTAAGATCCAATTAGAAAGAGAAGAGAGAAAGCGAGAGAAACAAACAGTGCTATATTAAAACAGAACATGTCAAGAAATATTGATTAATCTGGTATAAATGTCCCAGAGGAAAACATGTATGAGTAGTTGGGGTAAAAAGAGAAAACAAATCAATTCCTCATACATATTACTCTATGCTTCTGTAAGTGACCTGGGGGAAAACATGAAAATATCTACAAGCGTGAGAGATTTGGTATTATTGAGCACCATAGAGAGTACATTCCACATTCACATCACCCAAGGATCTGACAAAAACGGAGATCCAAGTTTGATACAAGACGCTGCATATGATGTTAGAAAGTTGAATTCACTTGTCACTATATATTGCTTACTTATTGGATACAAATTGCCTGTTAATGTATTTGAGAATAGAATGAGATGAAAAACACTATGGTGAATCAGACCTGTGCAGTCAGAGAACCTGGACAAGGTAATGAGTATAAAGCACTTAACTATTGCACAAAACAAATGACTGGTACAGCTTTCCTGTCTTGTAACACTGACCAAAGGTGTAAACCTACATAATAATGTAGTTATTGTATTTCCGTTGTGCTGAAGTTTTACAAGATAGAATATAAATCTGCCTGAATTTTTTTTTACCCAAAAGATCAAGGATATATATAAAGATACTGTAACAGTGCATATTTAATCCCTACAAAAACAATCTTTCTCCCACACATGAATGATTTTAAATTTGACATTTCTTTTTTACTTTGCCAAATACTTTAACAGTGCATATTTGTGCATAATATTACATCACCTAAATTCCACTTTACTTCATAAAGTTCAGTGAACCTCCAAATATTTTTAACACAGTAATGTGTCCCAGTGCTCATCCAAAATGTAATTCCAAGAACATAAATTGAACTTGGTATAAATCAGGGCTGGCAGTAGCGATACTTCCACATTGAGGAAGAATCATGTTTGCATTTTCAGAAAGAAGCTATCGCTTGAAAAATACTGGCATAGTAGCTCAAGGCATTGAAAGAGAAAATAAATGTGTGTGTATATATTAGAACATTAATCTGCATATTTTAAATGGCACACATCACTCTGCATCTCCAGTACAGAATATACTCTCAGCAAACCAACAATAAACAAATGAACAGATGATTAAACATTCATTCCCTCCATGTGACCGTGCCTGTACTGGATGAGCCTTTTCTTCGCAGGGCTTTGCAGGGTTTGAGGTGAATTCTCTCCTTCTCTATAGTATGAACACCTCCCAGGTTTCCTGCAGTGTCAGAAATATCCTCCTCCTCTTCTCTGCCTTGCAGGCAGTGCGGCTCTTCTCTCTAAGGCCCAAATCTAGCAGCTGGGCAGGCGCCGGTAAAAGTAAATGTAACCCAAGTCTTTTGGAGGCCTTTCTGACAAACATACTCTGTGATCATTGTAAATGACCCATCTAAAGAAGAAAAAAAAAAGATTTGGTGATTCGTCAGTCAGCCACAACTGTTTGACTAGATTTTTTAGTGTAATCAGAAAATATTAAAATCATTTGCTTAAAAGAACCTTACCTTCCTTCCTTTTTGATATGACATACATAATGACCAGACATTGTTGATGTTCCCATGTGACTTATGAAGGCAAAGAGTTCATACCCTACAGTAAAAGAATTGCATATTATCATTTGTGAAACTTAGACAAAATAAAACATACACTATAACTATACACAACACTGAGAAAGTAATATATGCTTCATAACCTCTAGTTTGAAATAGTGTAACATGTTGCTGGCTGGCTGCAGGAAAATAAGAGTCAAACCTTAGTCAAGCTAAATTGTCTGCTAGATCTGCACTGACAGATACAGAGTCCTGTTTAAGATGTTTAAATCTCTAAATGGCATATGTTCTGCTGATACAGTATAGGCCACCCTGAGCCCTTGGGTCAGTTAAGACAGGCCTGTAAACACTGAGGATCGGTCACAACTCAACCAGTGGAACTCTTACATTTCCCCTAAACCCTGGAACAGTGTTCTTTTATCTCGGTAAATGTACTTTCATGATTTGTAGTCATTTCAACGGATGGAATCATTTTATTAGATTATTATTTGTGCATGTAGCAAGTTTAAATTCAGTAATATTTCTACAGTTTAAATTCAGCACTAGTGTTTGAGTTGATGCTGTTTGATGAGAAGGATACTCACGTCCAGGGCCGTCTCTAACACGTGGACTAGACATTTCCTGCTCTGGGGACAGTGTTGAGTCACTGTGTGTGTTGGCATTTGAGAAACTGGTATCATTGGGCTCTGTGTCGGCCATGTCGGACATGGCCTCGCTCTCCTCCTCAATCTCTGGGTGAGTAAAGATCCAATCTAACGCCCGCTCCAGGTTATTATTCTGTAAACACATGAGCATGACACACATATATAGAGAACTGCGTATCAAAGATAGGTGTGAGAACTTTATAAAATATGTAAAGCACATATATAATTTTGGTCATATTAACACCTAATTTATACATACTTTAATGCATATTAAAACTTAGTTGTTTTTAAATACATCTCAAATGCATTGAAACTTGTTTAGTGTTACATGTAATGTACAGAATAGTGTTTAAAACAGGAAAACATCCCTGTTATTAGTTCACAACCTAATATCATCATTAGCATCATCCACAGGCAAAAAGGCAATCTCCCTCTGAACAGGCCATGACAACCAATATTTAAATTCCCTAATTAAATCACTGTGTCATTGTGCAGTCACAAGCCTATTAAGACCCAAGTCATGACCTGAAATAGTTGTATGAGTCACAGCAGTCACCAGTTCTGAAAGCCAGTGTGGCCTCAGACGCTCTCATTCTTCTGACCCAGTGTAGGACATGTAGGTTGAACACTTTCTCTTGTTACTTGGCTATTATTGGCCTGCTCTATGTGAAATCACTACCTCACATACCCTGCCTTCTCCCTAACCTGCTACTGAAGGGGAAAAAAATCTGACTAAACTTTATGTAACTATGTCAAAACAAGGATGACTTTGCCTCTGCTACATCAAGCAAAAGTGGTGCTCCCAAATAAAACTACAGAGGATGACATTCCAAATTATATTTAGGAACATATTAATGCCGCTTCTGGGATATATTAATCTTTTAAACACTCAAGCACCTGACTTTTCTCACTCTTGTAACCACATATATTGCCCAATGTAGCTCCTATATAATACATAGCAATAATCAAATAACATTGCTTAAGATAAAGAATTGAATAATAAACCAAGAAAAGGAGAAAGTTGTAGCAGAAGACAACAATAAACCTAGTCTGATACACAACGTGACTACTAAGTTTAGAAAACCATATAACGTTATTTACTAAATTAGGAATCAATATCAGTAGGATGAGAAGCTCAACGTTGAATTTAGCAGCAGGGATGCAGGGTAGGGTCTCACATGCTTGTCCACTGAGTGTCTTGTCGAAACAGTGATGGCATGTCTCAACTTGCTTTCAGTCCATCTCATGTATGAACATGAGAGCTAGATACAAGACTACTAAAACATTCTCAAGAAAGAATCAAAACAAACTACCATATAGAAAGCTATATGTCCTTATATCCAGAAGGTATATAAATAAATTCCTTAGTTTTATCTAACAAACACTTACTGCAAAAGCATTCCACCCCCTCCCTAATTTTTCTGCAATTTTTTCGTGGTATAAACTAGAACTGAAATAGAATTAATTTGTATAAATATGTCATGAATCTACACAGAATAGTCCATTATATTGAAGTGGAAGGAAAATCTATAAAGTTTGAAAAGTTATGTTAAAAAAAGGCATGTTTTTGGGAGGTGGGAGGAAACCAGGGAACGTAGAGGAAACATGCCCAGAAACTGCACACAGACAGGATTGAACCAGGTACCCTGGAGCACTGAGCACTACCCTATAAAGTTTGAAAAGTTATGTCAAAAAAAAAAAAGGTGGTGATTTCATAAGAATTGACCCTGGTTGCTGTGAAAGCCCTAAATTAGTTTTGATGAAACCACTTGCCATCAGAAATCACAGAATTATATGAATGGAGTTCACCTGTGTGGAATTAAAGTGTCACATGATTTTAATATAAATACACCTGTTCCTGGAAGGCCCCAGAGTTTGTTAGAGAACTGACCTAAACAAATAGCATCATGAAGACCAAGGAGCAATAAAAACAATTCTGGGACAAAGTTCTGGAAAAGCTATAAAAAAAAAAAAAATATCCCAAACTGTAAACACCACGCAGAGCACCATAAAACAATGTGGCACAACTGCAACTCTGTTTAGAGGTAACCATCCACCACAAGTCAGTGACTAGATAAGTAAAGCATTAGTCAGTTGTGTAACCTATTTATAATCCCAATTAACTTCAATTTAGTTTCAGGTTGTAACACTACAAAATGTGGAAAAGATAAAGTGGGTGAATACTTATTGAAGGCACTGCAAGCTAAAAACATACAGCCCTTAATATTGAGGCCAAGCTTGAGGCACAGTCCTGCTCATTCACTCACTAATGAGCTCATTTTCAGCAGCTGCTCCTATCCTTATCATGGTTGCAGTGGATCTGGAGCCTATCCCAGGAACGCTGGGCGTGAGGTGGGAATACACTCCGGATGGGATGCCAGTCCATCACTGGACACCATGCACGTACACATTCAGTTACACCTAAAGGCAATTTATCTTAGCCAATCCACCTGCTGGCATGTTTTTGGGAGGTGGGAGGAAACCAGGGAACATAGAGGAAACATGCCCTGAAACTACACACAGAGAGGATTGAACCAGGTACCCTGGAGCACTGAAGCAGCAATGCTACCCTTTAAACTTAAAAATAAATTATAAGGAACCTGTTGAAATGTTGAAGAATAACTGGCAGACTCCTAAACAGGAACACATTAAGCTAACAGGTGTGGTATATACAAAAACAATAAACAGGAAGAGATCACTCACAGTGGCCTTCAGAGCTCGAATAGTGTGATGTCTGGGGAAGCCCATGGAGGTGAGGATGGAGATGCTTTCCTCAGGAGGCTGGTTATCCAGAGGGCTGGTAGTAGGAAAGCTGGCACTGGGCAGGTCTGCCTCCATATATGAAGGAATCGCAAGGGGCTCAGCAAAGTCTGTAGAAAATGCAACAGGTCTAAGTAAGAGACATCTGGCATCTGTAAATATACATGACTGGGTGCATATTTACACCAACAAGCTGTTTAACACAGCAGGAAGTCCGCTGCATCTGTATTTTCTCCCTATTAGAAAGTAGTGTGCTATATATGTGTCAAGTATATATTTACATAAGATGGGGCACACAGAACGGAGATACAGACAGGAACTTTGGCTTTTTGAGAAAGTGTAATGAAACCACTTACAGTGAAAATTTTAAAACAAATACAGCTCTTCCCTTCAGCTAAAGTCTATAACCTCAAACACATGCATGCGAGCTGCCAATGCTATAATGCCTAAATGCTAGTGAAAGAAGGGAAGCTTTCTAAATTGATAAACAGGCCATTAGTGATGCCTTTTTATCCTGATTGGTTGGTTGCTGCTGGTCCACACTGTTACTTTTTTCTCCCTTTTACAGAGACAGCACAGACTGAAGCTTCTGTAAACACAACTCTGCAGTACTTAGGCTCTCTAGAGCCTGGAGTCTGACACCCAGACACTAACCAGATCAACTACACAGGGAAAGAGGCCTGCAACCTGGAATAAATGCTGATAAATTCCCAGAAATGGAAATTAATTTGGTCACAAAGGAGTCAAGCTGATGACATGTCTGCTACACTCCATTAAACAACCGACCTTCAGCAGAGAGGTAAAAGCTGCCTCAGGTCACATCATTTGCATTCAGTCTTTATGCTCTTTAGTCCATGAATAATATCCATCCATCCATTCTCTGTACCGCTTATCCTACACAGGGTCACGGGGAGCCTATCCTAGGAACTCGGGGCACAAGATGGGGGACACCCTGGATGGGGTGCCAACCCATAACCCATTGCAGGGCGCAATCACACACATTCGCATACCACAAAATATTCACTGCTCACACAGAAGAGCCATACGTAAATCTATTAATACACTCATGTGACAGACTAAAAAAGTTGTGGTAGTTTTTAAAATTGGTATTGTACAAGCACTCTTGCTCCTGCCATAAGTAAATTAGGGTTTTTTCTCTCCATGAACATCTCAAGTGCAGGTGACATGCGTACTTTGCCTACTTTGTTGTGACTGTATTGCTGAGCACCATGTACTACTAGAGTCTGATATAATACAATACTAGAGTATTATAATATAATACTAGAGTAGGGTTGAAAAAAAAAGTTTAATATATCGATGTATAAAACTTATAAAAGTTGGGAGGTAAGATCCTTGTTCTGTAACAACTCTGATAATGAGTAAAATCAACTGATAAAATTTTATATGGTCAAAAAAGAAACAGATGTTAAACAGCTTTTCTTATGTGACTATCAAGTTATCAAACTCAAAAAACATCAGGAACAATAACATACACAATAACAAACCATTTATAGCTAACCATATAATTTGAAATGTATTCCATAACATGAAATCTCATGTTATACTCTCAAATTAGAATATTTAAGTACATCATAAGCTCCCAAACAAAGCAATTGTCTAAAGTTTTGCCCTGTTGTCGGAAAATAGCGAGTTTGAACATATCACCACCAACCGAGACCAGAAACCCAAGACAACATTTAAAAAAGAAAAGCGGATGCACTAGAGGATTAACGCTGTGTAATATAGGTGTATGTTTGGTCGCTGTTCAAAATGAGGCACTGGATTTTACACACCCCTGTTAAAATGGCAGGTCTTTGTGAAGTAAAAAAAAAAATCAAACTAATATAAATCTTGTCAGAAGTTTTTCCACCCTCAACATGAAATTAATGTAAACACTTAACATAAAAATTAAGTGAAAAACAATAAGACAACATTTTTTAAAAAGTTGTCTTCGTATTCTTTAGGGAAAAATACGAAAATGAAAAAGGTTACAATAACCTGGTTGCATAAGTATGCACACCCTTTTATAATTGAGAAAGTGGTTGTGTTCAGAATGAATCAATCACATTCAATCTCATGTTCAAAAGTAATTATCATACAGCTGTCATCAATGAAATTATACTGATTAACTCCAAATAAAGACCAGCTGTTTCTGTAGGATTTTCTTGACATCATCTTTGTTTCATCTGACTCCTGAAGCCATGGTCCGCAAAGAGCTTACAAAGCCTGTATGGTATCTCACTTGTTGAAAGATATCAATCAGGAGAGGGGTATAAAAGAATTTACAAAACATCAGATGTACCAAGGAACACCGTAAAAGCCATCATCAACAAGTGGAGAAAATGGGGCACCACAGTGACATCACCAAGAACAGGACATCCCTGCACAATTTATAAAAGGACAAGACCAAAACTTACCAGGGAGGCTGCCAAGAGATCTACAGCAACATTAAAGGAGCTGCAGGAATATCTGACAAGTACTTTTTAAATAAATAAATTCTTTTACTTCACAAAAACCTGCCATTTTAACAGGGGTGTGTAAATTTTTTATATCCACTGTAAGTGCAGTTTCCCTATAAACCATCTAAAGAGTGCTTTATTTTTGTGATACTGGCTAATCCAGTCTGGCCTTATAATCACATCACACACATTCTTTTTAAACTATTCACATTCCATTACATTAGAAATCCATAATTTTTTGTGTATCTTCTTTATAAAAGTAAAGAAGCAATATAATTTCACGTCAAAGAGAAATTTCATATTTATAGCACTTTAAAGGTGTAATTACTCTTTGTATATTCTCTATACATTCCAAAAAGTAATAAATAAGCCTCACCTGCAATTTAACACTACAGTTTTCATAAGTATACCTTAGGGTTTTGATAAACATAATTACAAACAGAGGCATATGCAGCACATAATTAATATGCCTTCACCATCTACAGAGCTTTATAAAGCAATAAAATATATAGGCCCACATGGTAATTTAATAATCTACAGCACAATCTGTCCATAATACTGTTTAATTATAAACAAGGGAGAGTTGAACCCTCCTAACAATACAGCCTGACTCTGCAGGTTTAGAAACTGTGTCCTGAGAGGAACAGGTTAAATGAGGATGAATCTTCCAAAAACACAATTTGCAATTCTATCCTTAGAGACAACTAACACAAATGTGTAGCAAATTAATTCTAGTTTCCAGCTGTGATAAATGACTCGAGTTCATATACAGTGCTGACAACAGATTCTTCTAATAAGAGCTGCTATTTTTGGACAGTATACAACAGTCTTACCTGGCTCCTCCATGTGAGCAATGATCCAATTAAAGGCCATTTCAGCCCCCATGTTCCCAGTGTAGTACACGGCCTTCCGGCAGGCCTCCAGAGGGAAGCCCATTTCTGCCAACTGCATCACAGAGGCCTCATCTATTTCCGGAGCTGGAAAAAATGGTAAAGAATTAATACTTTACAGCCTATATTGAAGGCTAATATTAAAAGTGAAGCATCTCATCGGGCCTCGTTAGAGAAAGGCCAAAAAGTTTGTCAGGAATCTCATGGAGGATTTACTATGACTGGAAACTAACAATCAACACTCATATTTGTATATGATCACTGAATCATTCTGTTACACACGTAATTACTTGTGGAGCAAAAAATTATACTTACATTCCAAAGAATTATTCACTGAGCTGTCTGAGGGGAAAAAGAAAGCATCTGCAGTCAGATATGATTAATAAATTTTTTCTTATAAGCACAGGAAGCTAAAACAGAGAAATATAGAAATCGTTACCTCGTGTGTCCTCAGGAATGACAATAGGAGGCGTAAGGTCAGGGAGCTCTTCTTCTCCTGCTTGTAGCCCTGTAGCCCGGAGCCGATTCAGGTCCATAAAGTCAGGCATGTCTACAGAAACATCTGTTTGGAAAACAACCAGGACAAAGGTGATATAAAGGACTGTATACATCATTTATTTCCCTAATCTAATCTTAATTGTAATATTTGCTTCATCCTCAATGTGCAAAACAGTAAAAACAGGATGCACAGTGCCCTCTGCTGGACTAAATAGCACATACCTAACTAAAACATAAGCAAATGAGATTTGCAAACTGATAGTGTTTATAGCATGTGTATTGCCCAAGCACCTTTTAACATGTGATGGGTCGGAGTTGCACAAGGGAGCATGTGATTGGCAGACACAGATGTCAACCACTGCTAAACAGAAACACTGATCTGCTTTGGAAAATAATTAAGGCAAAGAAGGAGCAGCATGTCTCAAAATGAATATCAGTGTATATCTAGACCACAACCACATCATATATCCTGATGCAGCCTGCTCAATGTTCACATCCATCAAAAAAAACAAAAAAAAAAAAAACAAGCACCATTATACGTACCTAACTTTTTTGGAACCCAGTCCACTCCAAATGTGAACTTTTTGAGCTGTACAACCATGTAGTCAGGAAAAGATGCAAAACGAGAAGTCCTGAAAAGGAAGATATAAATATTTGTTTAGTAAGAGAAAACAATATGCTTAAATATTATCAACCCCAACAGAATTATGAAGTATGAGAAACTTTTTACATTTTTATAACCCCCAACTGAAAACCTACCAGTAATTATTTAACATTATAACATTAACCAATTTAAAAAATAAATGCTTCATTTTACATCAAATAACATGAGCAGTTATGACTGAACCTATATTTATCGAACAAACTTTTCTTTGCTTAGGTCAAATCATTTAATGTTTAATTAAAGCACTACAGATATGTTTCAATTACAAATCTTTCAGAGGATGCTGGTGTCTAAGAAGAATTTTTCTCTTAAAAACGTGAATTATTCAATGATCCGAAGCTGTAAAACCCTTCACAGGCTTTGGACCAGAACCTTGCTTACTTCACTCCAGCCGACTTGGCCTGCAGTGCCGAGCTCCAGAAATCCGGAACGTTCTCAGGCTCATTAAAGGCTTGTAGACAGGCGGTGAAGGGAATGCGGGCCCTCACTGGATCTGGAGGAGGACGTAAGTTTTCTTCAGCATCCTTCCGCTTAGTCTCATATGCCATGAGCTCTTCTGCAATATAAAAATTATTATAGGATGCTGACAGCCTTCGACTACTGATCAGAGTAATGACCAGCACTTCTAAAAGACAATACATGATGGTCCAGACTCTACATTGTGTCGGTATAATAACAACATTATCTCAAATATCTGACATATCTTACTACTAAAATGTTTTCTATGAATTGTTGCTGTGGTATAAGAGGAATAAAACACTTCAGGTTATTGGAAAATAATCACTGCGTCTAGTCGTATCACACTAAAGTGCCATAGATTACTTTTACTTTTTTATAACAGCACACCCCGTTATGTTTCATTCCTTACTAATCAACTGCTTCCTTTTTTCTTAGAATGTTCACTTTTTAATCATTTACCATTTGATTTTTACTTTTGCATTGCTCCTCACTCGTGATATTTGCTATGTTTGGCTGCAGCAGCAACATAATTTTACTGCCAGACAGGAAGGAAACTATGTAATGCACGTCTGTATGTATGTGAGTCGAAGATAAAAACGGTTTCCAAAAATATAAATCAATTATTTGAAAAAAATCTGCCACTAAAATGAACAATAATTTTGCTGCAAATTTATGGGTTTTTTTTTATTATTTGACATTAAAATACTGTAAAGCGGAACATTATTCCGAATGACTGCTAAGGAAGAGAGGAATGCTATCATATTTAAGGACATCTCGTCTTTACCTCTGTTGGTGGCAGACTCTATGGGCACAGGAAGCTGCATAAGGTAGTCCACTCTTTGTGTGTAACGCACTTTCTGTGACTGGCAGCACTGTACACGCTCCTCCATGATGAAGCGGAACACGTCGCTGGGGTTCTCTGAGCCAGCACTATTCCTCTGGAAATTCACAGTGAGGCAAATTCACTACTACTAAACCCTTTAAGTACTCAGTAAAGAAACTGACATCTTTCATTACTTCATTCTGAAGTTCAAGAGAGAATATCTTGTTTTTAAAAAAAGCATAAAAAAATACATGATGTCTATACAAATCCAGGCCTCGTTTTGGAGACTGAAATGAGCAGGTCTGTAATTAAAAGTTCACAGAGTCTGCCTTTAAAATAGGCACGCTGCAACAGTTTCTCTATTCTGAGACGTTACAGAAATACATCAGCTATATTTCTCCCCTAACAGCACTGAAATACCAGAGCCGGCTGGTCAGAGAGCAATGAACAGTACAGCTTACGGACCCTTAACTGTCCAGGACTCTACTGATAAGTCAGGCTATTTTGCAACTAAACATTCTGAGAAAACGCAGCTCTGTCTTTAGCTAGATCATTTAGACTGACCATTTCATGACTATGAACATTTCACAAACCAATTTATTATCGATTTATAGTACATTTTTAATAAACCAATATACAAATATGTTTAAAAATAGCTACATTTGATTTTCGTGTAGTGGGCTTAACTCTGGCCATGGGTCCTGCAGGCAAAGTAAATAGGAAGCATTATCTGCCTCATGTAACTGATAGCAGGTTCTAATTTTAACGTGATTGAGAAAGTCACTTAAGAGCACAAGTGTATGTATGGCAGCACTGGATGTGGACAAGTCTTCTGAAACTAGAGCCATGTGACGGACGTCAAAGAGCAGACACATGTCAAGAAACTTCAGATAAACCTGAGAAGTGGTTAACAAAAACTACCAATAATGTTTTTCCACCCACACAAAACTGGTGGTGCTCTAACAAGAATATTTCTTCTATAAAAGGGGATGAGCTCTCACCTCTACCAGGTTGATAAAATGCAGCAAGAATTCTTGGGCATCTTGCTGTCTATTTGAGGAGAACTCTGGGTGGCCCTTGCTGACCAGGGCCTTGAACATTCTGGGGGAAATCCCTCTGTGCTGCTGCTGCAGAGCAAAGAGCATATTAGTCATTGAAAGTTCATTTGTGTGCTACAATCCAGCTTTTTATTTCATATTTTCCCTTTCACATAGGAAGAAGCAGGCAACTAAAAAGTTAAATATATTACTAGGATTAATTCATTATACATACAGCCTTACAAACACAGCAAAAAAAGCAAGTAATTCCTCACAGCAAATAATTGTCGTTATGCATTTCACCACCCAGCAGCTGCATGACATTAGCTTTTGAAAAGTTAACATTTGAATGCAAATGATGCAAACTGCAAATTTATGGGTTTTGATGCAACAGAGACATTCTAGGTAAGGAATACACCACAACAGGGTTTGCTGTTACAGGAAAATAATCAATGACAGGGTGGTGGCAGACCATTAAGACCCAGGCGTTTTTCCAGTAACAGCACATCCCAAAGTGTTTTATTCCTCTTATGCCACAGCAATTTGCCAATGATTATATATTTTTTAATTAATTAAAGAGCAAAGCAGCCTACTTTTTATCCTTTAATAGTTACTTTTAATATTGTAGAATGTTTGCAAAACAAGTTATGATGTTATTGTGTTATCACTTACATTATAGCACCTATAAACAGTCAATCCCTCACCAGCCTATTTCTATTTTTTTCTCTTTCTTTAAGTTAATATGACAAAGAAATTGTAGCTTGTCGTGATATTGAGAAACAGCAGCGCCGTCAATGCCGACACGCTAAATAAATGTCTCCTCTCAGAAAAGTCCAAATTTCAACAATTACACATTACATTATTAAACATAATCCATTTATGTGGAGTATCTATCATCTAATCCTTGTGTAAGTTGTTACTATAATAACAATAACAGATCAGAATGAGAGCATTAATATGAACCTGTAATTTCCTTTGCTGGAACTACTGTCAGAGTCATTCTGTTATAGAAAATTAATCAATACTAGCTGAACAATCAGAACCAAAACAGCCAAAACAGCTCTGACCCATCCAGGCATGGACTCCACAAGTTCTCTGAAGGTGTGCTGTGGTATCTGGCACCAAGACGTTAGCAGCAGATCCTTTAAGTCCTGTAAGTTGCGAGGTGGGGCCTCCATGGATCGGACTTGTTTGTCCAGCACATCCCACAGATGCTCGATCGGATTGAGATCTGGGGAATTTGGAGGCCAAGTCAACACCTTGAACTCTTTGTCATGTTCCTCGAACCATTCCTGAACAATTTTTACAGTGTGGCAGGGCGCATTATCCTGGCGAAAGAGGTCACTTCCGTTAGGGAATACCGTTGCCATGAAGGGGTGTACCTGGTGGTATGTGTCAAAATAGCATCCACATGAATGCCAGGACCCAAAGTTTCCCAGCAGAACATTGCCCAGAGCATCACACTGCCTCCGCCAGCTTGCCTTCTCCCCATAGTGTATCCTGGTGCCATCTCTTGCCCAAATAAGCGACACATGCACCCGATCGTCCACATGATGTAAAAGAAAACATGATTCGTTAGACCTTGGTCCAATTCTGATACAATTCTGCCCATTGTAGGCACTTTTGGCAGTGGACAGAGATCAGCATGGGCACTCTGACTGGTCTGCGGCTATGCAGCCCCATATGCAGCAAGCTGCGATGCTCTGTGTGTTCTGCCACCTTTCTATCATAGACAGCTTTAACTTTTTCTGCAATTTGTGCTACAGTAGCTCTTCTGTGGGATCAGACCAGACAAGCTAGCCTTTGTTCCCCACGTGCATCAATGAGCCTTGGGCACCCATGACTCTGTCGCCAGTTCACCAGTTGTCCTTCCTTGGACCACTTTTGTTATTTACTAACCACTGCATACCAAGAACACCTCACAAGACCTGCTGTTTTGGAGATGGAGCACGTGAAGCCAGCCGACCGCATGTTTTCGAACTGCTGCTCATGCAGTGTCATGGGACAATGTAATACACAATCTGCCCACTTCCGCATACATGAGCTCACAGACGCCCATGATTGACTAGTGTCACTGTGATTGACAGGAGAGACAGAGTATGCCACCCCTCCGTCCCTGAGAGCATGGCTAATTTTTGTTCTCTTGGACTCTCTTGGACTGGCCATGGATGGCATCATCGGGATCCGAACTCATTCATGTACTGATTAATCACAGGCATTCATGTGCTAACGCAAAGATCTTATTTTTATGGTTCATCAGTGTGTTTTAACATACATGTGTAACATAAGTGCAATATAGCACAACAGAACTGCAATATAAAATCATGCAGCCCTGTTTATAATTAACATTAACATTAAGTAAGAATTCACTTGCTAATTTTTCAGACACGTTCTGTCTAAAGCACTCATGCTCAAGGCAAATAACAAGCCAGACAGACCAACCTTGTATTCTTCTTTCATCACCTGTTCAATGAGTTCTGATTTGACTGGCGGTTTGGAATACTGGCCTGAAAGTAGTCCATGACCCAGTTTTGCCCTAGTGGATACAGACACAACAAAGCATGTGACATAACATGTTTAATGACTACACTACATAGAAGAACAACATTTCAGAATCCAACATTCATTTATAGACTAGAACTAATCCTGATATTGTTTGAGTTTATTATTTATCTCCTTATTCTCTATTGCTATGATATGTGTTTTACATAACAATAAAATGCATTAGGATAACACTAATACACTATATAATGTCCAGTTGCTAGTCAGCAAATAAAGGAAGAAATGTCTTTGGAGCAGACAATGTACAGTGCTTGGACAATGTACAGTGCTTGGTGCAGGCTCAAACAAAACAATAATAATAAAAAAAAAAGCCACAGAGTCACAGACTCAATTCAATTCAATTCAGTTTTATTTGTATAGCGCTTTTAACAATGGACATTGACATCTTGAAGCACAAAACGATTCACACATTCACCCTAACATCATCCTCAGATCATTAATCATATAATAATATGATCATTATTTCTGATATTATTTCTGCCTCACGTTTTTCACATTACTACTTACATTTGTGTGCTGAAGTCTTGCGTAGGATCAAGGGGTGAGTAGTCATATATTCTCTGTAGATTACCGACATACCTAGAAATTTTACAACCACAATTAAAGCAAGACCGGTGTATATACATCACAAGATATCACACTGCATTTTCACCTTATTGTTGTCCCATAATTTGCATTAAATGTATGATATAAACTATTTAGCCAACCCAAACACAACCCCACAATCAGAATGTGATAGGCAGAATATGAACTACAAGAACTCTGTGAGCACTTACGCTCTCTGGAACTCAGGGATACTGAAGAGAACTTGCATAGTGGTGCTGAGGTAGCAGCTGTTGCCCAGGTTTTTGATGCCTGTGTACCCTGAACCATAGACTGCCTTCAGCTTAAGGCCAGCTTCCTGAATCACCTCCCACTCAGTGGCTCGAGGCTGCACATGGTTGTCTGTGTGGTGGCCATTCCCCATCTGGTGAATACAGGCAGATATGTCAGAATCAAAGGATCAAACCAAATCCACTTCTGAATGAATTTCCAAAAACGTACCCTTTGCATCTTTAGCATGTCTATTCCAAAGTGTGCCAAGTGTTCTGCTATGTGAGGGTTAAGTACTGCCTCTTCTTCATCAAAGGAGTAAACATCTGTTTAAAAAAAAAAAGACAGTATCAAACACTTGTCTTAATTAACACATGTTCTCAGCAAGCCAAATCTATTATCTGGTGTCATATGAAATGATTAGTTTATAAGTAATGCCCTGCATTCATTGCAGTTTCAGTGAGAAATTAAAATCCAAACCTGAGGCACTGACCTGCTCCATCTGGGGTGATGGTGTCTAGCTTGACTGCTAGCGGGAATTTGGTTTCTTTGTAGTGTTCGAGGGCATGTCCATTCCCACCGCTTCCATCGAAGAACCATTTCCCACAGAGGACTGAGCCATCTGTCAGGTTCAGCCACAGGTTCTCTCGCATTTCACACTTGGCACACTTCCAGCCACTAAACACAAAGCAAATGCATTCAGATTTCAAAAAAAGCAAAGACACTCTCATATTTCAACCAAGGTCTTTTCATTGGTGAAGATGTCATTATTGTTTGAATTTATTTTATCTGTTAACTAAATACACACAGGGGCTGTATGTTATATTGCAATATTGGCCTTTCCAATGCTGATATCACAGAAGACTGCACAATCAAGGTATCTTCAGGTATCCTAAAGTTAAACTGAATACTGTTTGGACTTTTCCAATGCCAATCATAACATCATAAAGCAAACAAAAAGACACTTAAAAATAACTCCAACATATGGACATTCAATTTTACAGCAAAACATAATATCATTGAAAAAATGTTTAACGTAGCTTGAAGTTCAAGATGAATACATCTTAATACATCTTTTCAAAACTGATTCAATGTTTGCAACATTTTAAAAAGATTAAGAATAGTCTAAATGCCTACAATCTAAGGAAATGAAAATGTAAGCCTTATTATAATATATTACTTTTTATTGCATTTAAATGGAATTACAGAAAAATTAAAACCTTCTAGGGATTCAGGATTATATAAATAAGCCTAACAAATTGACCAATGTTTTGTTGCATGCTGTGATCACATTATTTCAAAATATAATGAAAATATAGTACTGTATATATATAGACATTTCCATTGGAGTAAGTATACACTGGGGGATTTCCACAAACTTATTAAACAGTGTGAAACATGAAGGCATTAAGACATTAGGGTTAGCATATCGGTTTAAAGGGGGTTTCTGAACTCCCCCACCATTACTAGATTGCCAGGAAGTCCATCTGATACTCTGATATTGCACTTGCATGAAACTAACCTGGGGGGAATCCGAACCCCGTTCTCTTGTTGTCTGAGACTTCTGGCATGCTTGGACACTTGAAGCTCCTCCTCCCATGAATCTTGCTCTTGCTTTTTGTATGCAGAAGCAGCATTAAGTACAGCATCACAAGCAATTGTCACCTGAATGGTGAAAAATACACATATTTAATTATATGACTAACAACACATAGTAGTTTAATTACTTGGTACTTTTGTGCAGGCACATACTGTATAGAGGTCATGCGGGACTGAATTCTGAGCAGCCAAGTCAAACCAAATACTAGCTAAAAGATGCCAAAGCATTACAAAGTAAGTATGGCATGCCGTCTGGGAAATAAGTGCTCAGTTGTGATTACACCTGTTATTAACATGCAAACACTATATGCATACAGCTTTTTGAGAAAAGGACATGTATGTCAATCCCAGGTGTATCACACGGATTAGGAAACATATTCAGGTGTGACTGACCGTCTCTGGAGGTAGAGTTATACTATGTATTAATGCGAGTGCAACACAAACACAACCTGACCAGCCCTTAGGGCATTCAATGAGAACGGTAATCAATACTCCTTCTACAAATGACTACAAATCACCACCAGAGACTAACAACAATGTGTGGTTAGTCCTTGAACAGCACAAGAGTGTTTGTCTGCATAACGTGAGGGAGAAGGGAGAGACGCATCAGCAACAAATGTGCATGCATCCTAAAGCTAGGTGTACTTTTCCTTATTCCTTATATATATTATTTCCTTTGTCATAGGATTATATATATATATATATATATATATATATATATGTATGTATGTATGTATGTATGTATATACAGTTAGGTCCGAAAGTATTTGGACAATAATGGTGTTTTTGTGATTTTGCCTTTATACACCACCACAATGGATTTGAAATAAAACAATCAAGATGTGATTGAAGTGTAG
>CM075004.1:19897030-19920867 GCA_037576675.1 Pangasius sanitwongsei | reverse complement strand
CAACAAACTTGTCCTCTCATGTTAATTTTCAAAAAAAACTCTTAGCTTTAAAAAACAAAATTCCCTCAGCTTTTCCTTAAA
Source organism: Pangasius sanitwongsei (assembly GCA_037576675.1). NCBI lineage: Eukaryota > Metazoa > Chordata > Actinopteri > Siluriformes > Pangasiidae > Pangasius > Pangasius sanitwongsei. The sequence goes on along the minus strand of CM075004.1, from coordinate 19,920,786 downwards.
ATACAACGCCGCCCCCCCCCCCCCCCCCCCCCCAAGTAAACGTCATGCCTCCAACAGTGGAAGTGTGTCAACCACAAGGGTTGATAGGGCACAGCAGCTGATGGGAGAGCAGCAGCAACAGGCTCATCTGCCGGCTGTAAACCAACCCTCCCCAGCAGTAGATCAGGCCTGAGCGAGCATGTGGCACTTTAGATTTAGAACAGTTACTAACTGCGTATACAAATAAATGACCTAAATTTAGCTCTGTCAAGAGAGGGCAGAGGTTAGTGAAGATGGTGAAAATGTCACTAATTAAAAAAAAAGTTTAAAGACAGAATATGCATCCAAAATAAATTATATTCATACTGAATATTTTTCATATTCAATCGTTTACTGCAGTCTTACCTAAAAATACTTTCCCATTCCGTCTTCTTGGCACAGCACCCCCAGCAGCACCTGTGGCTTTCTGTGGCAAGCAACAACACTATTTATGATGGTGAAAAGACACCATTTACAAAAAAAAGTCTTCATAAAACAGTACAAATCAACTGCGGCACTAGAGTACTAGCTTTTCCCAGTGGATACAAAGCTACTTGTTTGTAATAAAGGACAAGTATTGTGAGCAAAGCTTGTTTAAGTTTGCTGTATTTGTGTTGTATTTCAGGAATACTAAAAGCCCGGCAAAATGCTGACACACTCACAAGTGATTCCTTGAGCGAAAAGCAGACATCGGAGCTGCAGGAATTCATCCAGCTGTTTCTGAAATGATCCTTACATGAAAATAGCCCTATTTACTGATGTATGCCCTGCTAACATGAGGTCAAGTGGAATAAAGGAGAAACGGCTACAGGAAGTGATTTCAATTAAAATTAGCACTAGGTTTTAATTATATATATTAGAGTAATTTAATACTGTGATGAGAAAGGCTTTCTAATCATGACCACCACAGAAAGTTACTGACACACTGGCACTGTATCATCTTAGCAACCTTAGCAAGCTGCTATACCATGCTTTATATTATAGCACATAGTACATACAGTAGTTAGTGGACACACATGGCTTGCATGTTAATTTCGCAAAAAGTGCTAATTTGCACAATCAATACAATCACATTTCCACTATTGATCACCTAAAGTTGCTTGCTTTCAGCCTTACGTATAAGTACTTGTATTAAAATCACTGATTCACAGTATACTCTATTAGGAAACAGTAAGATACTACTACTACTACTACAAAAAACAGGCAATTAGGATAGCATAGATTTTTGCAATATGATTAACTGTATACAAAATAATATGCATGCTGTCACATTTGGCAATAAGACGTGTACTGAATTGACATCAATGTTTATTTCTCTACTGCTAACAACAAACATACACAGTGTGTGAAAGCACACTGCCACACCACCTCAACAACCATATCCACAATAACCTAAAGACCGAGTGTTCTTGGTTATAATGATCACCATAAGACACTAGCATCTTCATTTGGTCTTTAAATTCCCAGGCCAGCCCAGATTAAATCACTAATGTCACCTTGTTATTGATCATTCACTCAATAAGTTTTCTAGCAAAGACATAAGTGTAATCATACTCATTTTACCTGGCGCTAACAACTAAAGAAGGAAATTGCTAGTATAGGAAAAACAGCTTGTTGATTCATATTGGTCAGAAGGTATTTATTCATTTTCTATAACAGCAGCTCACACAGTAGTTCCGATATTAGCAGTCTATTTTAATGCACTCGTTCTAATACGTTATGGTTTCTATATTAACAACTTATATAGGGACTTGTAGGGCACACATAAAAATGATTTTAAATACATTTGTAATTGTTGATATGGTGAGGTTTTCTGTGAGGAGAGGTTTAGTTAGCATTTTGTAACAGTCAGAGGTAAAGCTGTGACTTTAGGTTTTCTGAAACAAAATCTTCAGGACAAGTGTACGAGAGTATTATTATGTTCAAGAGAGAGAAAAAAGGAGGGGTTGGCGAGGGAAGGACTGTTTATAGCTGCTATAACGTAAATGATAACAAGAACTATCTTGTCTCACGGACGTTCCACAACATTAAACCCAACTATGAATGGATCAAATGTATGATGTGCTATTCTTTAGTAAATAAAAACTTTAATCATTGGCTAATTGCTGTGGCATAAGAGCAATAAACACTTTAGTATATGCTGTTATAAGAAGCTAATCAAGTTAATTATTTTACTATAACAGCACAGAGTTTGGTCACTTCACAATTTTTGCTCCTTACAGGATAACAGGATGACAGTGTAAGCAAAGAAGTCTGGTCATTTTCTCTCTGACTCTGTCTGAATGCTGCTCACTTGCATATCCCCATATTAAAAAATTATATTTATGTATAAATGTGCATCTACATATGAAATGTTTAAAGGAATTCCTTTCTGCAGAGATGATATTTACTATGATTGCATTTTGTTGACAAGGCATCAGAAGATCAGCATGCAAGTCTCTCAGGAAACAGCTTTGCAAAACCCAAAGCCAAACCAGAGAAAAGTGGAAAATAAGAACAATCATTTTACCTCCTTCACATGACGTTTTAAGTGCATGTACACACTCTGTCCAGTTTTCCGGTAATGTCTCTCCACGTGTTCTCTTCCAAAGCCCAGGAATGTGTTCATACACACATACAACCCACCTTCTGATTCCTGTGGGAAAAACCCCCACACACACACGTAAAACACGGCTGCAAAACAGTAGTGATTGCATATTCACTTCATTTTGAAAAGGTCCAAAAGACTGTGATGAACACCAAACATGATATTCTTAAAAGGAACGTTTGATTAGTATGCATTCCCCTTACAAAATATCTTGCTCTTAGTCTGCAGACTCATAGCCACAGTAAATCTTTTTGTACTAGACTGCTGCTGACTGCAAACTGTAGTGAGCTAATGCACTGGGTTAATGTTAAACTTCTCATCTCTTCTCTTTTTGAAGGCAAAATGGAACAAAATTGGAAGGAATATGACTTCTGGTGAATCTTAAGAGCAGCTTTTTAATCAAAAACAAATCCTGAAATCTAGGCATTTGGGGATTTAAGAGTACTGTGGATTATTGATCAATCGAATTACTCAAACTGAGGTGTTTGTATTGCTGGAAATCTACACAAAGAAAAAGCTTGTCTAGCCTAATTTTGTGAAATGGGCCAGTGTAGGGACCCCACGTCTCGGAAAAAAAAAAAAAGCTCTCAGCAGCTTGGGGTGACACATGAGCTTTAACAGCGAGGGGGTAAAAATAGTCTGCAATGAACTCCAAACAGCTGAGTCACCTTTAAAACGGCTACAGCTAAGGGACACATCTAGAGCATTAAAGCAGCATGGCCATGAAGGTGTGAAGAAACTGAATTCACTCCTCAGTTTTGTGAATGGCCATGGGTGTTTGGGATCAGAGCATCACTGTGGCTGTCCTGCAAAGTCTGGTTTGTTGGGACAGGAATAAATAGTCAGGGCAAAGGTTGTGTCCTGCTGGACATCAAGCTAAAGTGTCCATTGTTTTTCATGTTTCTGACAGACAGACAACCTGTCAGCCTCCACAAGACACAAGACACCCAGCCTCTATTTATAGATCCTAAGCTATTAAAATAATACATATCCTGTTTATCTTTTTATATTATTTAAACCCAGTACAGATTCCATGTCAGACTGGACAGCTTTCACCCATCCTCGTGTGTGTGCGTGTGTGTGCGTGTGTGTGTGTGTCGCCCATGGACTTACTATCACACCAACAACAACAAAGCACCCGCTTCGTAGATGTAAACAAGACCCTGTGTGTGTGTCAGTCATTATTTCCGCATATGCTGTCACGTTCAATGTGGTCGTGCATATCCGCCCTGATCATCACACTGTAAACTTACACGTGCCAAGGAAACGCTCAGTGCGATCCAACACCTGGAGTGTGTGTGTGTTTTTGTTTTTTTTGTTTTTTTTTTTTCTTTTCTATTTGAACTCACCGGAGAGTCGTAGGAAAAGGCGCACTCGCTCTTGTACACTCTGTCTCCTGATCTCGGCACCCGTATAGTGGGCATGTACGGCACCAGCAGCTCGCCCAGATCCGTGGCCATCTTCGCATATTCCTGCTGCCAGCCAGTGAAGCCACTGAACGCTGCGAGTGACCCAGAGAGGAGTGTCAACCAGGAGAAGAGGAGATGATGGGGTTATTTTTAACCCGCGCACAGCCGACATTCCCTCTGCCAACAGGAGGGATGTGATGACGAAAACACTGGAGGTGGGCGGAGGCGCTAACCGGCCGTGTTGTTGAGAAAAGACAGCCGAACCCCTCCGTTCACAGAACCCCTAAACGCTGATTGGTTAAGATTCAAATATATTCATCGAGACGCGCTTTCCTATTGGCTGTAACACACAGAGGGTTGCGGTTATGCTAATTAATGTTTAACATATCTGACAGTGCGTGGTTCGTCTATATTGTGTGGTTTTATCTTATGCCATTTGATTATTGGTGAACATCATGCTTACAGACAGAAATGATCAATTTTACATTGTCTGCTGCTATAACAAACAACATATAAGATGTTAACAGATTTACATAATTAACTTGGTAATCTTTATTTAGGTTAAGTTAAATTTCAATATTTTTGCTAAAATAATAATCCATAATTAACTATACTTACTGGTAGACAAATAGTACATGTAATATACTATACAAAAGCCTACTATAATTTGTTCAAAGACCTAAGACAATGAATTTTAAATACGCTGACAAAGTAATTCTTTGTCAAAATGTCTCTTAGATATAAAATATTTTATAAGATTTAAAAAAAAAAGATTAATCCTAATATATTAGAATTTTAAACCTAGTGATCAAAATGCAGGCCAGAATTTGTATTTATTTTTTATTTTTTTATTTGTATTTCCAGAAATATGTATTCGTAATCATTTTGAGCACTAGGGTTCAAATTCTAACTTTGTTTACAGAGGCTTGCATAAATATTCACCCCCTTGAAATTTTCCTCATTTTGTAGTGTTACAACCTGGAACTAATGTGGGATTAAATGTCATGCATCCACACAAAATAGCCTATAATATTGAAGCGGGAGGGAAAAAAATCTATATTGTTTAAAACATTATTGACAAATGAAAACTTTAACAGTTGTGCAATGATTGGATAAATATTCACCCCCACTGCTATGAAATGAAATCATTGCTGAGGAAATCAGTTGCCATCATGAGTCACATGACTAGCTGAAGCGAGTTCAGCCATTAAAGTGTCATGTGACAATGTCAATAAAAATACACCTGTTTGTGGAAGACCACAGGGTTTGTTAGAGAATGGACTTAAGCAAACAGTATCATGAAGACCAAGACGCTATCAAAACAAGTCCAGGACAAATGGCTTGGCTATAAAGATATCCCAAACTTTGAACATCCCATGGAGCACCATTAAATCCATTATTAAAAAATGGAGAAAAAAAAAATATATGGCTCAACTCTGCCTACAGGAGGTCATCTATCAAGTCAATAAGTCTAAAAAGGGGATTAGTCAGAGACGCAACCAAGAAGCTATAACATTTATGTACTATATTTATTGCTATGTGCATGTTTAACTAAGGAAAATTGAAAAAATCTTATCCTCTAAACAAAAACATTGCAGCTGTTGATACATAAGCCTGTAAAATTTCTGATGCATGTAAAATGTGCAAGTGATTAGCCTAATACCTAAATATAATGTAATACAGTAAAAATAAATCTATTAGTTTGCTCTACTGATCTCTTATCAATGTCAAAATTAAGAATATTTTGTGCAAACTATATACAATCAAGAGTTGAACTGTGTAATGTAGGATTGCAACTAGCTCCTTCAGCCCTTCTGAAACTCTCCCCAAAGAACTGACATTCAACCATCCTGTGTGTGTTCTCCTCTATTTCCATTTGGGTGTAAAACAGTTACGGATACATGACCGTTTTTTTATGGTCACACTTTTACACTTTCTCCTGCAACTAATCAAAGCATCCATTTTATTGTCATATGTTCAGGAAAAATAAATGCCAAGTTTGGATTGACAGCCTGTATATCAGCGAGAGTCATCTCATTATTATTATTATTATTATTATTATTACTAGCAATTTAAAGTTTAAAATAATTTAAAAAAATGAACCAGAAAACTAGAATTCGGCTTCTACACTTTATTGGTGCCAGTGGCAAAAGAACACAAATATATTTGCACAAATATCAGCATCCATTATACATTGTATAATGACAATAGTTCGGGCAGGTTCGAGGTGATGGGCATCAGATGTCCACCCAGGTTTAATTGTCAGGTGTTGCTTTGGGGCTCTGGTCGATGAGATTCTTATCAATTGTTTCAATATAAAACCAGGGTCCATCTCCTTTTGCTCTCATGTGCTTCCGAACCTCAAGTTGTTTTTGTCTATGAAGAAAGAAGTCAAGTCATGTTATTCGTTATAAAAAGAAGCAGAAACTAAAATAATAATGAAATCCAAGCAGTAACACCTTTCATTTTTAAAGGCGTCACTGTGATATTAACTGAATTTCAAAGAAAACTTTATATTTAAAAAAAAAAAAAAAAAAAATCAATTCACAATATTGCCTTGCAATATTGATCTCACTAGGTTCTTCATTATAGACTTTACATTGTTACAGCCTCGAAAATAGTTTCCAGGTGAAATAGAGCTGAGCAAAGGACTCCTTAAGATGGTTAAGTTAAGAAAGCTGTATACCAATGTTTTGGCACCCACAATACTTTGCCGCATTGATGCATTGCCACGAACAAACTTAAACATGACATATTTTTGTACATTTCAGTGCATCATTACACTTTATTTGTTAAATTTAACAGGGACAATTACAAACTTCATATAACATTACAAAAGAATTAATCTTAAAATTGGACTTTCACTGTTCAAATGAATGTAGGCTATTTAAATGTTTTTTTTCTAGATGTTAAATTCTAAAATTGAACCTAAAAACAAAATTTGTTGCCATGTTGAATTAACTTCCCTCAAAGATGGATGCCTCTAAACACAGATAACTATGTAGTCTGCTTAGTGCAAAGAAGTGTTTAAAACTCTTAGGTTCATATACATGCTAAACACTCAATTTTGTTAATTCTCCAGCGCTTACAGTGTTATTAGGATCTTGATTTAAATGCTGACTGTCTATCTGCATACAACTTAAGAGAGAAATTTGAACATGCATTTTTCATTTATTTAAAAATCTGTTGCTATAGTCACGTTTTTTTTCCAACACCAAATCAGTAAACATAAAAATCAACTGTACCATGAATGTGCTAGATAATGTACGGCCCATTGAATATAGATAATGAGGCCCATTGTTAACAGAAATAGCACGACTGTCATTGACGTAATTAGTTCTTTGTCCATGTGTACAAAAAAGGTATATAATATGGAAAAGCAGGTGAGTCCTGATCATTAACTGCTTACCTCATTTCAGCCTTCTCAGCCTCAATCTGGATAAGTGCCATCATTTTCTCATAATCCTTCACTGGGCTGTCGTAAACGTTCCGGGCAATCCATCGAGTAATGGGATGCTTGGATACAATAAAACACAGAAATCCATAAAGTGTATATAGTTTGTACACATTTAGTGTCTACACAGATCTGTCAAGTCAACAAAAACACAACCTGACCACATTTGTATTGTGCACACTGAAATAATATTACAGTATAGTTATAAAAACTGTACCTTATAGTACTCCCAGTGCTCTGGCTCATAGCCCTCTGGGATTTCAGCCAATTCAGCCTCACCTAGGGAATAATGACCATATTACATCCCAAATAAACCACGCGTCCTCAATAATGTCACATATAATGGGAGCGTAACTTACCGATGAAAACATTCACAAATGTCACGAACGCTGCAACGGGAATCCCAGTGAGCAGGATGTAATATTGCTGATGTAGAGAGAAGAGAAGAACTGTGAGCTGGAGTCAAAATGACACACTATCCACCCATCCTATACACTTATATTTCACTTATTCTTCTAACCAGTCCTGCTACAAATGTTCTCCTTGATTATGGCTGTAATTACAGTCATGGGAAAAAGAAAGTACACCTTCCTTCAGTGCTATACTTCTATGTATCTGGGCCTGAATAACAATTGTGTGGTCCTCACCAACTTCTATAAACTAACAGATAACCTCAGGTGACAAGAAAAAGACAACAGATTTCAATACGTAGCCATTTTTTTCCAGAAAGCAAACCAACATTCTGAAACCACGTTTGTCTAATGACTACTTTTTTTTTTTTAGACTTACCAGTAAATTGAGAAATCTTCTGTCATAAAAGTCAGTGGGTTTGATGACAAACATTCTCTTCCCATGGCTTCCATAACGGACAGCAACTGTTACAAAAACATAGTACAGTAAGTTACAGAGCCTCCTGTCTTCTACGCTGGTCCCAGATTGAGAATTATATGAAACATATATAAAATTCTAGGGAACGGCTCAAAATATTGAGTGTTTTGATACCGTTAGTGTACTTATCAATATTTTAGCCAAATTAAATGTAAGCCTATTCACACTTTGTTGTTAAATGTGCGCTAATATGCAATTGATAGTTTATTCATATTGTCATCCTGTAAGTGGCAGACATCTGACCTAACAATTTAAAATATTGCACAGAAGCTGCGACCAGCGGTGTCGAGGCTGAAAGCCAACATATGGGCTAGTTGTCAGAAAACAGCCAGTCAAGCCTTGGACATGCCAATGGAGTAGAACTGACCCTGTGATTCTGATCCAGATGTTCTTAGGGTTCAGTTGTTTTTTGTTATACAACAGCATTGTTAAATTCGCAATTCTGATTGGTCAGGACGTGATTAATTTCCTATCAGCTCTGACAATAATGCCGGCTGCAAAGCAAAGCACAGCAGTTGTTCCAATATGTATTCTTTTCTACAACTCATGATCACTGAGATGGTGAAACTTTGTGTAAGGAGATGTTTATTCAACATTTATGTCAGCTCTGTCAGCATGTTTTCTGCCATGGAAGAGACTTCAGGACAGGAATTTCTTCTTTCTGTTTTTTTCTGCAACATGCAGCTGTGTGTGTGTGTGTATAGAGAGAGAGAGAGAGAGAGAGGGGAAAAAAGGAGGCCAGTGAGGGAACAACTGTTTACATCTGCTATAACATAAGTGATAACAGAAGCTAACTTATCTTGTGGATATTCCACAACATTAAAATACTCATAACTACACATGGGTAAAAATCATGATGTATTGTTCTTTAATAAAATCAAAATTAATAGTAATAGTTGACAAATTGCTGTGGTACAAGAGGAATAAAACACTTTGGTGTCAAATACGCTGTAATTGATTGTTTTCCTATTTGAGCACACCATGTTTTATTACTAAGTTATATGTTTTGGTAATTTTCTGGCATAAAATGAATCGTTTTAAAATAAAGCAGGTTGTACTGCATTGTGACTGGTGTAAGCACTGTAGTAATTGGAGAAATTTTGGAAAGGAAACAGAATAAAAAGATCATTGGCTTCAGAACACCGAGCAGCTGATTAACAGGCCATATTTGGCTTATGTGTCTAACTGTAACGCTGTACTCAGCTTGATAAACATTAGTCTACTAACATTACTTAAATATTAAATATTTAATACTTAAATAAATGGCACCTAGCCAGTGATAACTAATACTATGAGTGGTGTTAATACACCTGCTGTACTAGTAACTAGATTAGCGTTGCATATAGAATCGCCAAACAATCCATTCTTCAACACCAAACAGCTCCAAACTGAACATATGCGCGCTCCATATAATGTAAAAGCCTTAATTTAATACCCTGTGCAGTGTTCCTCTGTAGGAAGTAGGTATATGTTTAGAACACAGCCTGCCTCCTTAGCTTACTAGCTTAAGCAGCTGGACCATAGCGAGGACAAGGTCACTGCTAATAATACAGCGTCTGTAGGAATATTTCATGAAGTTCCACAAACACATGCATGGTTTACCTTGTTCTGAGCGCACTACTGCCCTGGAAAGTAGATCTGACGACTGATTTGCCCGTTTTAAGGGGTTTATCCTGGCGGCAAACGCCGCCGCAGCCCGCAGGACGCTCAATGCCGCCATGATTGTTTTGGGAAGTGCTTTAACGAGAACTTCACTGTTTGGTCCAGCCGTTAGTCGTGACGTCACATGCGCGACGGAAGTAAAGTCTCTTATTGGTTTCAGTCGACATTCACGCTTAATTCATATTTATTTGTGGTTATTTATACACAATATATTGATTTATTTAAAAAACAACAACAACATACTATTAACCGTTTTTACTAACATTTTATATTTCGGTAATTGTTCACCGTGTCCTACCTAAATCACATCACATAAGTAAAAACTACACGTCACATAAGAATAGGCTCACATATTTACATTTTCTAAAAAAATAAAAATAAATACCGAACACTGCACAGACATGATAATTCATTTGCAAAAAAAAAAAAGTACAAACCTTGAACAGCGAATACTGTGTGATCAGAATCTGTGTTGCCAAATTGTGCTTAAATCCTCAATTCCTACAATCCTATCAAAGTCAAAGTCAACTTTATTGTCAATTCTGCCACATGTTCAGCACATACAGAGAATTGAAATTACATTACTCTCAGACCCAAGGTGCTTACAGATAACAACACATACACACACACACACAAAAAGAAAATGCAAATGGAACAAATAAATAAAGTATAAAGTATATACTATAGTACTTAAGTTTGAAGCTGATGGAAGCAATGATTTATATTTATTCCATCCATCCATTCTCTGTACCGCTTATCCTACACAGGGTCACAGAGACCTGGAGCCTATCCCAGGGGACTCGGGGCACAAGGCTGGGAACACCCTGGACATGGCGCAATCACACACCCATTCACTCACTACGGACAATTTAGAAATGCCAGTCAGCCTACAGCGCATGTCTTTGGACTCGGGAAGGAAACCGGAGAACCCGGAGAAAAGGCCCAAAGCACAGCAGAACATGCAGACTCCGCGCACACAGGGCGGAGGTGGGATTCAAACCCATTATTATTATTATTATCATCATCATCATCATCATCATCATCATCATCATCATCATTATTATTATTATTATTATCATTATTATTATTATTATTGCATGTACCAGTGGCTGTCATATGTTTGTTCCAAAAAAAAAAAACAAAAAAAAAAGACCAGCTCCAGCTGGTACTGAAATAACGTTTCTAATGGAGTATAATCCAATAAGGAAATAAATTTGCAGATAGCTGCGATACGGACTCTGGTAAAAGTATCTGGCAACCCTGCTCAACGTTGACATTGCTTTTCAAGATGGCCGCGGCCACTGCATGCCGTCTTGCCGCAGTTTGCAGACAATTTCAAAGCGTTGTTAAAATATCTTTGCCAAACAAAGCTCAATATTCATCGCATACCGTGGTTAGCTATCATTCCTGCTTACAAAGGTATTTTTTATTATTATTATTTAACTGCAAGCTATGTTTTGTTAGCATTAACCTTTGCTAGCAATGCAGGAAGCTATGAATGTGAATGGATAAGTGAGCATCATTGAGAAACGGTATTATGAGCTTATTAACTGTCTTATCCGCTTTTTTAGGCAAAACTACAGTCCTTTTCGACTCAGCCGTCCTGAACATGCTCGCCTTCTGCACACATCCTCCAGCAGATGGGGTCTTGAGGAATTCTTTGACCTGCCTGAAAACTGGGGAGAGACTACAGTTAAATCAGGTCCCACTGACTCTCCATCACGTTTACAAAACTGCTCTGATGTGTTCATATCATGCTTATTTTTATTGTTTTAGCTATGAGATTCCTCTGCCTCTGTTTCTTCTATTAATTGCTCTTAATGTCATGTTTAGGGAGAGCACTTTAAACATGTGACTGTATGAAAACTGATTATTCGTAATTATCCACCATGACTTTGTTTGTTTGTTTGTTTGTTTGAATTCTCATAGGTTCTCCATGGACAGTCAAACAGCTTAGAGCAAAGAGTAATGAAGACTTGCACAAGCTATGGTAACTTCTACATTACATTAATTTGATTGCACTCAGATTTCTAATAATAAGTCAATCTAATAATTTTTTAAACCTGGGAGATAAAACCAAATCTGAGTCTCACTTACAGTGGAGTTCTGCAGAAGTGTAACAGATCACGTAACCAACAGGAGCATGCACAAAGATCTCGAATTTAATGCAACAACAAGAGCTGATAGATTTATAAAAATTCCCTCATAACTGCTTTCAACCAGACCATTAAAAAAAATTAAAAAGAGAAAATGATTATTTGAACATTTCTCTGAAATTTATTGTAAATAAAGCTTAGAGGCTAATGCTAAAATAAGTGAGACACAAACAGCTTCTTTCTAATTTGGTACCAAAAACCTGGAATGATGCTTTTTTTTTTTTTTTCCTCTTCTGGCTACCAGAATATATTTTGTTACCTGCTCAAAATGGGCTTCAACGTGGGGGCGGGGCTAGCAGCGCTGTTCACTGCTGTTTAGCTATGCACAGTGCTCACCATGTAATATGACAACACCATACACTGACCGATTTAATAGGTATAATTTAAAAAATGCAAACACATGTTGGTTTATTGGCAATAGGTTTGTATCTTCACAAGTGACGTAGAGTTGTTTTCGTTCTCAACCTGTGTAAACATTTGCACGTCAAATTCAGGCATCAGTCTTTACACTTTCAGCACTGTTTGTGGTTCTAAATAACATATAAGGTAGGAATATTAGGTAGGCGTGCCCTGACCCTGAATTTTGACAGGGTTAGTTGTAATGACTGAAATTCATTTTCAGCTTGTTTTGTGTGTGTGTGTGTGTGTGTGTGCGCGCCATACTTGCTTGCTGCACAGTTTGTGTTAGGAGGCATCCATTAAATACACCATCTAAAATGTGACACAGTGTGCAATACGGCAATGCAGATGGGATTTAACTTGGCAAAATACATTTTTGATCATAAACTATCAAACTTTGTGTTCCTGCTGATCCTTTATTAATCCTATGATCATACTTGTTTCATGTTGCAGGTATGTTCTTCTAAAGGAAAAGAATATGTTGCATACTACAGAACAAGAGTCGAAAAGGCAGTGTGTTCCGATGCCTAGTCCAGAACGCATTAAGAAGGTAAGCAGATATTTCAAAGCTCTGATAAGTAAGTCAGTATACTTGGAGTGCATTAAAATGCATTATTATTTATTCTGTTCAGCATAGGTTAATGCATTACTTTAGTTACCAATTTGGTTAATGAAGTACAGTTATATTCTGTAGAAAAACCGCACTGCTTTTAACTTTATATATAACCTCTTAGTTCAAAGTCAGTGATGGCACCAATAAGAGAGGATGTGCATATGCATCCTGGATTTTACATGCGCGCACACACACATTCAGGGGTTCTCAAACTTTTGCAGCCAGAAACCCCTTTAACTGTAAAATAAATTACACAGATTTCCTCAACACAATTTCTAATTAACATAATCGAGCTATTTTAAATATTAGGCCCTTTATTTAAATGTGCATAGTAATATTTTGGTTATTTAATGCAGCCATTGGGCATTTTATTCCTGAACTGTCCTTCCTCAGAAGTTCAAATTAAACTCACTGAATTCCACTGACCAGTCAAACAGACTAATAACTACAAGAACTCTGTAATAAATGTAATCTCTATGATAATAGTGGGTTGTGATTTCCACTACTGTAACAAATCACAGACCCACTTGGGTTCTTTGAGAACCACTGATTTAGAAAAATAACTAAAGATGTTGTATTATTAGGTGGAAAGATCTATGCAGAGGCTTGACACCGTTGTGAAAGAGCGAGAAGACGCCCTCCGTTTACTACAGACAGGACAAGAAAAAGCCAGACCTGGAGAATGGAGGAGAAACGTTTTTGGCAAAATGTTCTGGTAAGCAGTTACATTAGTTCTATCCTCTGTTATAACTGATCACATGCCTGCGTGTGGAAATAGAATTTGAGTGTAACATGGCATTTTTATCTTTATGAAATAGGTACCGTTTTAGAGAACACCCTGTCCCCTGGTACATGAACAAGTTCTACAAGAGGAAACGTTTCTATACACCATCATTTGTTGCCCCTTACACAAGGTAAGGCTGAATTCCTGGATTTAAAACTCACTGACTGGCAAAATAGTTCAGACTGGAGTACATGCTTACATGTGAATTTTTTTTCCCCCCTTAATTTCAGGCTAAGTCTTGAGAAACACCTGCGGAGTAAAGCAAGGAGACAAAGGAAAGAGAAACAAACTCAGAAGAAACTGACTGAGGTTTTCCCTAAAAAGACTGCACGAGCATGAGACGGCCAAGGCTAAAAGTCAATGTTGCTAAATATATGAACCCATTTCTTCATGTGTGGATTGATCCCTGGCCTTTTATACTGGTGTTAGCTTATTATTGAAGTCTTACTGCAGGTGCAGCACAGCATTTCAGTCAGGGCTTGCTGTGAGTAAAGCATCGAGTATGGATTATATAAGATGTCTGTGTTCTGAGTGCTATGTGAAAATTGAAATTGACTTCTGAAAGGCATCTTACATCTCTGAGTAATTATTGAGTATTTGACTGGTAATTTTTGGGCATGATGACTTCTGCTGTTTGCTTCAGATTGATAGATAAACTAAATATCACTAATGTAAGTTTCAAATGCATAATGATCCATGAGACAAAGAAACTTAAACACAAAGCTGTCACAAAAAAACCTTTATTTTCAAAATAGCCAATCGCTGATTAAAAACACAAGTACTTTACTGTATATATTGCTTACTTTTCATTTTCTCTGCAGCCAACTTGAAGGATGATCAGTTTACTTGTATATGTGCCAAATAACACACCATTATTATCTAAAATACAGACTTGAACACTTGAGTATAGAAAAGAGTGTGACCATGACAATTAATACAGAGTTATAAAATCAAAAACATTTAATAAGAAAGCAGAACTAATTTTTGTATAATTTCAGTACAAGTGACCTTTATGTTCCTGAGTCCACTAAGAAGGCCTGTTCTACCAGAAGCTTTTTTTTTTTTTTTTTTTTTTTAGTTAAAGAATCAAATGGCAAAAAAAAACGCTGCTGGAGTTGGTCAAGGGCACTTCCTCTCTACACACTGCTTCCCTCCTTCCTCATACTCCTGCTTGGAAATCCACATTTGTTGGAAGGTTCCCTAAAGATGAAGATCAAAAGTAATGATGAAAGCCACCAACAAGACCGCTCTGTATTTCCTCTATACACCCACAGCACTGAAAATGTTTGAAGCAGTACTCACCAGCGATGCCAGGATAGACCCTCCGATCCAGGCACTGAACCTGCGCTCCAGGGTCGTATTGTTGGCTATTAACTTCAAGCGCATACTCTGTGAATATAAACAATTTCACTGTGGTTGTGCTCCAAAGAGGCTAATTAATAGCATGGCAAAAAATCCTGTTGGGTTAAAAATCCTAAAGCATTCTCTCTATACTTAAGCTTTTGTAGAATTTGGAAAAGACATCTAGAAATAGAAATTGCTAAACCGGTCTCAAACCGTCCTGAATTAGAAATATTAAGAGGCTTGTGTGTGAGCATTTTATCCAACAGTGTAATGCACTGATAATGCATTACAAATTAAACATTGTGTCCACATGCTTATAAAACACTATATTTAGACAAGTTACATTATATTAATTATTGGACATGTAGATGGAAAAATATCAACACAATATAATAATAATAAAAATAATAAATGTTAACAATTTGGAACAATTTTCAGTTCAGCTTTTATCCTATATATTTCAAAATAATCAAAATTGGGGTCAAAATAAATAAATAAGATGCAATTGCACAATGAAGTATCAGCTACTTCTAGCTGTCATTTTAACACCCTATACTCCGTGGCAAAAAAAAAAAAAGGCAGAGCTAAAGAAAAAAAAAGTGCATGAATATTTTTTAGAATTGAAGTTGCATTATTTTTTAAATTTTTTAATTTGCATTTATTTTTTAAAAGTTGCATTATTTTTTCATTTTTTTAATCTGATCGGATGGAAGTTCTTGATTATTTTTCTATAAAACCAGCTCTAACAGTAGTGCTGTCTGCAAGGCAAATCACGGAGTTATATTACTCACTCAGTTTAATATATTATTGTTTCTATAGTAACAGCTCATTCACCAGGACTTGTATAATGGATGCTCCACATAATCTATGCCTAATAATAGACACATCTGTACTGGATGAAACAAATCATAGCACATTTTGTTGCGTATAGATTTATGCAGTAGAACAAACCGGTGGTGTCTTTTGAGACAGTTCTCTGTTTAGTCTGTCTGTAAATCCTTGGATGAGAGTGTTTCCTCCAGTAACTATCACACTGCCATACAGACCCTGGAAAAAAGAAGAAGAAAAAAAAAAAAAAAACCACCACAAATGCTGTCAGGATCTATTGAAAATATCAAAGGGTGCTTTCACATATGTTTAGTCTGGCTGAATTGAACTCTGCTGCGTTTTCCCCTCGGCAAAGCTCATTAAAGCAGGTGAGAACACAGCAATCGCACTCTGATAGCAAAACAGCCAGTCCAAGAGCAGCTGAGCGATGTGAACGCAGTGAAATTCACCACAGTGAGAAAGTGATTCGCTTATGAAGAAAATATCAATTTTAGATGTGAGGTTTTAAATTGAGCCAAAAGACAGAGCTGTAATACTACAGAAATGTGATGTGTTCTAGATATTTGGACTAACAAACAAAAAGAGAAAATAAAATCTGGATGCAATACACAAAAATGGTTTAAAGTAGTTAGTTACATAAATATCAGCTCTGTATTCATTGTGCTAGGATGATTTTTGACTTTAAATGCACACATGACAACGGTCTGGATTTTTTCTGACCAAGGAATGAAAGAATTTTACAGATACGTTTGTATTTTTTTTATACGGCACACCCCTCAGCTACCATCTTTTTTTGCTTTCTGGTTCCTTTAATTATGTGCAGTGTGAAAACCAAACAAAACAGCAGACAAACCAAAAAATATCACTTTCACTTTGATTCAGACTAATAGGTGCGAAATGCCCAAAGTATCAAAGTTTGTTTTGGATTTATATCCAATTTAGTCTTTGTCAGTTCCCTCCTGTTTGCCAAATTTCTCTTATTGTGCAACAGCTACAGATCAGGGAAGATGAAAGCAAACAAACTTTCTGTGAGACGTGAATCCAGCCACTATGTCTTTGTGAGCTGCTGCTCATGCATTGTCACAGGACAGAGAAACATGTCTCGAGGAGAGTGCTAACTCTCCTATTCTGTATGTGTGAGCTAACAGATGACCACAACTAGCTAGCGTCATTCTGATCAGCCGGAGGAAGGCTGTCCTTCCCACCCAGAAAACAGAGCTAATTCTGCTTTCCTGGATTCCTGGCCATTCATGATCTCCTGATGATTAGACGTTTACCCCACTTTGGAGACCCATTTTTAGTTGTGTAATGTAAAAAGCGCTTACTGGTCGGATATCAACATCACACATGCCAACACTGGTGGTCACAACATGGCCTACTCCAAGCATGGTGTTTCCTGACAGGCCCTATAAAACACACACACACACACACAAACACACAGAGTACACCTTTAGAGAAGATACTGTCTGTAGAAAGAAACAGTACTCCCAGGGAAAATTGTTTAACAGTGCCTACCTTTGCATTAGAAGGGTCAAAAAGCCCCTCGGGAATCTTCAGTCGTTCAGCTCCAAAGTCACAGTTGTAGCCGTTAGGCAGCTCATAGTGAACAGTCGGCATCTGAACAGCCACCCTACAAAGGCAGCAAGACCACAATGATAGATTTCTCTTCCGCCAGAGAAGGACCAGCTGTGACCAGCTAATGATAACATCTGTGCATTTTGTTTGAAGTGAAGTAAGAAGAGAATGGATGGACATACTGTTCATCATAAGGTGAATCTGAAACCTGCAAGACGGACGCCTGGAAATCTTGAATAACAGTCTGCAAATATGAACACAGCTGATTAGACCTGAGTGTGTCAGAGCATTAGGTTATTATCATACAGTAGACCAGTAGCATCGTCTTTGAGTCTCTGTACAATTGCACGTCCTTACATTACACATGTAGTTATGCCATGAGCGAGTAACTTGAGGTAGTTTCTCTTTCTTCTTCCAGCTGGCTGGTGCACCTTCACGTACTGAATCCTTTAATAAGAAAACAGCACTATAAATAGTTGCAATATGTATAACAGAACTGGTGTTAATAAGAAATCTTTAAAATTAGGGCACAACTGTCTGTACTTCAACAATGCTGCATTTCAGAGTCAGAAATACAAACCCCTTTCAATCATGAAGGACTGCTAGTCTCCCACAATTCCACCATCATGCTCAGTCCCAGGATTTAAGGCCACAGTTATTTAAGTCTGTAGTTTGTGCACACCCCTAAAGAGCACCTTGCTGTGTTATAAACTATCCATTTTTTCACAATTCTGCTGTGACTAAAGCCAGTTTTTGTACTGTGGGATCCCAATAAATTCTTGGCTGAATTCTATAACAGACTGGGTGATGACATGTGTTCTCAATTTCAGATTATACAATGACGATCCTCTACTGACAAAATCACTACACTCTGCTTCCATCATCAATCAGTGAGATCCGGACTTGTGCAGAAAATGAGGTCGCACAAACAACCATTCTTCAAAGTGCGCCTGAAGTAATAAGGATATCTTTACCTTCCTTCAGCACGTTGCCATCATATTTGTAGCTGTACTGTGAGTTTTGAGTAATCCTATGGAGTCTTCCCATTGGTGGATTTTAGATAAGCGTTGTGCTCAAATTCAATCAGGTTTTCCGGCACTGACACAACTCCGATCTCAACTTACAACCAAAGAGTTCTTTTACAGGGTGCAATTTTTGTCTCCGACAGCAAAACTGGGCTGGAATATCGTACCGTATGAAGCCAGCTTTACTCGAGAAATCAGAGGCCATTTAGAGACAGGAAAGAATCTTTAGTGGAAGATTAGAGACAAAGGAGAATTTTATCTTACGTATTTACTACAGATGAATTGTACACCATCTAACCAAGGCTCCTTACTCTTCATGCTACACTGTGGAATAAAAATTTCATCTATGGATATTAAATTGACTTAACAGACAAAGCCTCACCTTTGATGCAATCATGTATGGGGGAATGATTTCGACATTTAATTCCTGAAACAGCTCTCTACACTGCATGCTCATGAAGTCACCTGCGAGTGGGGACTTGACAATGCCTGGAAAAAGATTGAGTGTGTTTATATGTACAAAATGCATCTCCAAAAATCTGATTTAGTTCACAATACCTGTGAATGTCTTAATGATCACAAAATGCTGTGCTTCCTTCAGCTGTTAAGACTATTTACTGCTTCAGGAGCTCTACTCTATGTACATGAACACTCCTGTATATGTGACATACAATATGTCTACCACAGTATATTTAAATATATAGCGTAATAATATATGAATATGAGCTCAAAGGGTGGATTTCATCTTTCATTTGAGATTATTTATATCCAAATAGGGTGAACAGTGTAGCAATTACAGCACTCGTTAGATGTGGTCCCTTCTCCCCTATTTCAGGAACCAAAAGTAACTGGACAAACAATTACATAATCATAAATTAAATGATCAGTTTGAATACTTTGTTATATTAATGAAAGGTTTGAAATGCTTAGTGGTTTCCAGCTCTTTTGAAATCTCCCATTCTCACTGGTAACTCTTTTTTTCTGTAGCCTGACTAAATATCAATTTGACTAAACATCAATTAATTTGCAGGTGTAGTCAGAGAAAAAAAGGCTCTTGCATTTTAGCTATCTAACAGTCTTCTGCCACTGTCAGGTGAAAGGAAAAAGTGCAACGTGTTGGCCGGCAGGCCACCTATCATACATTCTAACAGAGAAGAAGGAGTACAGTTAACATCTGTCTGCGGGCCGCATTTGGCCCTGGGGCCGGACTTTGGACATCCCTTATGTAGAAAGATGAAAAGGTAACAGAATACATGCTGTGAATAACTTGATTACTGAGCTACAATCAGGTGGATTTCTTGTGTTATCACAATGTCTTGAAATGTAAAACAGCCTGGATCTGATTAGGATATTGTGGTATACTGTTTACATAAACATCCGAAAGATCTGCTAACTGCTAAAATCAGATAATAATCGGATTATTGGTGCGCACTGTTATTAAAACACACCTCAACCAATCTTATGCTGTATGTAAGTGAAAAGGAGATTGCCAAACATACATGCATATGTTGCACTGCTGTTTAAATCACCATTTCTTAGCAGGTCCCTTGTGATCACTGGATTAGCTCATTTGTCTTTGTGTGTGCTGTCACAGTTAAACCTAACAGTGATTGCAGACCTCTCAAATATGTGAGAAAATACTTTCAAGTACTTTTCTTTACTCAAAAGCTAAAGCTAAGAGACCAGAGGGATTATTTACCTTGTTGCAGGACATAACCATCATGCACTGGAATAGCAGTTGTGTGCGTCGCCCCGCTGTCTAACACCAAACCAGTGGATCGTCCATTTGCAAATCTGATATAATTAAGAGTTAAGAATGCTGCTACATGCATCAGACATGATTATACCAATATTTTCTCATTACAGGAGCTCTGGTTAGTGTAGACATGTACTGAAACCTACAGGGGAAAAACACTTCAAACAGCAGACAAACTGATAGTGAAGGATACGCAGACAGGACGGCTGTTTTACACAAGAAGAAAGCAGGGATGTTGTAATGCTCAAACATAAGCTCTGTCAGCTTCTCCCTCTTGGCTCGCGTGTTCCACTGAAAATAAATTAAAACCAGACAATAAATGTGCACGTGTGTGTCAGTCAGTACAGTAACGATGATATGTTTAATAAGGAAATTAAAGTTAGTGTGGTGCTTACAGAGGCTTCTGACATCAGTACGGGATGCAAGCTAGGCTCGGATTTGAAGTGCATTCTGTAGGTGTGGTCCAAAATGGCCTGAAAGCTGTCCCAGTCTTCAACTAGGAGAAATAAAGATTATGTAACATTTTATCAAAAACAAAAATACACTTTTTGAGCTTGAACAAAAAATATCTTTTTCACGACAATTAAATGAAAATTAATCCTAATTATTTCTAGCATTTTTCCCTATATTTTGTTTGTCTGCTTCCATAAAAATGAACAGCAATGACAAAAAGACACCTACTCATGCCATTTTTAAGAGGTGACATGACCTCCATGTTTTCCCGTGGCACCCTGAGCTGGTTGGTGTCGATGTAGTACGTCGTTCCACTTTGCTTGCCTTTATCCCCATCCGTTTCCATCGGCGTAGTGCCATCTTCCCTGTCCACAGTCACGCCAATCACGGTGGGGAAGTCAGCCTGCAAATCAACACATCTTTATAGCAAACCTCACACGTGTATTACGTGGCGAATGTGAATTCGAGGTTTCCCTCTTACCTTGGGGCAGTCCTCTCCAGCATAACCAGCCCTCACGGAGTAGGAGCCGATATCAAACACCAGCGCGCCAACTTCGTCTGGTAGACAGAAAAAGAGCAGATTTCTTGGGTGAGAATATCAATAAATTGTGACATAGCTTGAATTATTGTCTAGTGTGCACTTGTTTGAATGCTATTCATCCTGTTCGGCTTTGACTGCACCATAACATCATACATATAACTGTGTATATAAATATATAAATATATAAATATATATATATATGTGTAAAATATACATATAATAATATAATAATATATACATATATTATACATTTATTTCCTGTCACTCTTGAACAATATATTGAATAGAAACATAAAATAATAAAATGACAAGCACATGCATTATAAGCCAGGGGTATTCAAACGTTTTGCTGCCAGGGACCCCCCAGAAAAAAAATTCCAGGGACCCATTAAATATGTCACACAACAGACTTCATTTAAAGATCAATACGGCAAATGTGTGCCATTATATTAATTTAGTGGAACCATTAAAGCTTTTTATTCCTGAACTCTCCACATATTAAGATGTAGATTTGAAAGACTGTCACACTGACAGGACTCTGGTTTTATTAAAATTACAATCAGGTTAAAGTTATTTAAACATATTTATACTTATTTAGTTATTAAGTTTTAGAGTTACTGAGCTCATTTTATTTAAACTAATCAATCAATTAGGCTTTTATAATAACTACATTCTAAACAACCTCGATAGGAGCTGATAGTAATCTCCACCACATTCATGTGATTTTTTAAAAAAGCAATACAGCCACAGACCGCCTGGATATACATCACACACCTCGGCCACTCTGAGAACCATGGGTTTAGCTAGATCTTTATTTAACATTGTTTACTTGGATAAATAGAATAGAATAGATTGCAAGGATGGATAGATAGGATAGAATGGAGAGATAGGGTAGAAAGAATAGAATGGATAGGACAGGATGAATAGTTTGATAAGATAAATGGAAGGATATAATGGGCAGATGGATGGATGGATAGAGAATGGATGGATGTAGGGATAGGATATATAGCATAGGATAGAATAGATGGATGGATGGATGGATGCATAGGAGATAAGAGAGAATGGATGGATGGATGGATGGATGGATGGATGGATGGATGGAGGGAGAGACAGGATAGAATGGATAGATGGATGAGATCAGATAGGGTAGAATAGGGTCAATGGATAGGATGAATAGACGGATGAATGAACGGATGGATGGAGGATAGATAGATAGTATAGCATGAATGGGTGAAAAGATAGAAATGACAGATGGGTGCGAAAGGACAAGATGAATAGTTTGATGGAGGGATAGGATAGGATGAATAGATAGATAGAATGGATGAGTGCCTTTATAGGATAGAATGGGTGCACAGAATGATAGACAGACAGACAGACAGACAGACAGATAGATTTAAGAAACAGAAAAGGAAAAGTTAAGACACTATGAAAAAGTAAACCCAGTTAAAGAAGCTGAACTAATCAGGAGATCAGTGCAGTCATTAGGGTTTTTAGTCAAAACTTCACACTGAAGATGAAGTTGCTCTGTAATGCAGTCACTGCGCAGCACTCACTCACACACACACACACACACACACACACACACTCACACACACTCGCTCGCTAAATAAAGGGGCATATTTCACTAACTGCACTGAACGCAAATAAATAACAACTACTAGTTCACATTCTGATTACCTCAGTATAGCTAGCGATCTGATCTTAGCCAAACGTGGCGGGCGCTCATTCATTTTCCACCTCTCATACATACACACACACACACACACACACACACTTACCCCCGCCATACACTCCTCCACTCATTATAGACAATGATGGATGTAGATTTATTTATTACAAATATAACTAAACCGTCCGCGATTAAATCTAAATCCGCAATTTTGTCTTCTTCGTTTATAATAAGGAATTCATCACAACAAAGGAAACGCGACGGACATCTTCCTCTGTGGTGAACAATAACGGAGGTGATCTGAACTCAGAAGTACAGCGTCGCCACCTTCAGGCTACAAGCAAAACTACAGAGACGATTTATTACAGCCTGTGAAAAGTCCTTCCGTTTGATATGTGAGAAAGAAACTTTATAAAGCCTCAAAAATTATATAAACACACTGCTGATATATATATATATATATATATATATATATATATATATATATATATATATATATATATGTGTGTGTGTGTGTATAGTTAGGTCCGGAAGTATTTGGACAATGACAGAGTTTTTGTGATTTTGCCTTTATACACCACCACAATGGATTTGA
>CM075004.1:19862503-19890503 GCA_037576675.1 Pangasius sanitwongsei | reverse complement strand
GGGCCTGAAACCTGACTGATAAAGTTCATAGATATTATTACTTTGTAGATATGAAATTAGCTGCTGCGCTACTACCTGCTCTAATATTTTAGATAGAAAAATATTAAATATAGCAGTTCTTGCTGCTTACACTGTGTAGACTGTAATCCCCAAATTATGTGTTTATTCGTCTTCAGTAAGTGTTTTTTATCCTGGTCAGGGTTGCACAGGGTTGTGGAACGGGTGCTTATTCCGAGAGCGCTGTGTGTGAGGCGGAGATACACCCTCGACTGGAGATGAGTCCATCATTCTTTTGGCAGAAGGGCTGCAGTGATTAGTCAAGGTTGTTCGCATTATTGATGAGAATTTTCATGATTAATTCTACGGTTGTCGATCATTTAATTAATATGAAAACTGTAAAATAATGCAAACTGTTGACGCCTTTGGTTGTTAAACCTCAAACTTCCATAGATTTTCGTCACGTTGTTCATTTTGCTAATGTGGTGTGGCGCATTTTTATGTTCCACTATAGACAAATCGCTACATCCAGCAGCAACCATGGAAGGCATGACATCCGAAATTTGGGAAAACAATAACGTTCAGTGTAGTCTGTGCAAAACTGCGCAAAGATTAACCTGACACAACAGCACAAACTTTAAAAAAAAAAAAAAAAAGTTTATCCATATTGTAAAAGACAGAACTCCTGATATGATTACAGTAGTCTTCATAAATTAAATACATGCTGCTGTTTTCGACATTGAATTTAAGATGGCAGTAACAGTCCTAATGCCAGGTGCAGTCTGAATGCTTCCTGTACTGTGCTTGTCCGCCGGTTAGCATTGCTGAAAATGAAATGCGAGTAAATGAGCGCATGCAGTAGCTCGAGTAGCAGACTCGCTCTCTGGAACAGTAGGAAATACCGATGATGTTAAATATGGAAATATGAGCCTCACTTATCTCCATGTTCTTTTGCTCATCATTTGTTATGCATATAACAGTTCTGCCATTAACATGCAAGGTAGTCACCGTATAAGGATTTAAGTAAAGAATAAAACAGGAACGCGAAGTGAGCTGTTACAGGAAGATAATCACGCATGGTTATTGACTGTTAACAAAACAGAAAACACACCTTATGTTGCATGTTTCACTTGTAACATAAAGTTAGTCATTAGAGTCATAAGAAGTGACTTTTTCTGCACAGTTTTTAAAAAAATTGTAATTATTGAAAAAGTTTTGAAACAGTAAACGTTGAGCTTATTTATTACAGCCATCCTTGTTTATAAGCCAAATTTTAATTACAAGAAACAAATAAAAAATGAATGTTGTGTATCTCTATTGAGGCAGGATTGTGGAATCTAACAAATAAACTCAGTCAGCTCAAATAATCTCAGTGTAATAACTGTGACGGGGCTAAATATAAATCTGTACAGCTGTAATGAAGGTTTAATTTCCACAGAAGTTCTTGTTTATTGCCAGGTTTCAGTTTGTTTCTTGTTAAACCAGTATTTCTATTTGCAAAGAGACGGTCATGATTAGAGATGCGGACAAGTGATTACATACACCTAGGTTAAAGATATTTAAAATTTTCACAACTCTACGCATTTCAAGTTACAGTACTTTTCCTGTGTTAAGTCAATTAGGGTATTTACTTCATTACCATATGAGGTCGTTTAAAATGAATAGCTAAGAGACAGATTTATTTCAGCTTTTTTTTTTTTTTCTTAATATTTCAGATTTTCAGTGGGTCAGAAGTGTACACACACTTTGTTAATATTTGGTGGCATTGTCTTTTAATCTCTTGAATTTTACTTTGCTGGAATACTCACAGTTCTTTGCTGGAATTTTTCCCGTTCCTCCTGACAGAACTGGTGCAACTCAGTCAGGTTTGTAGGCCTCCTTGCTCAGACACACTTTTTCAGTTCAGTCTACAAATTTTCTATGGGGTTCAGTTCGGGGCTTTGTGATGGCCACTTCAGAACTTTCACTTTGTTGTCTTTAAGCCATTTTGTTACAACTTGGGAGCTATGCTTAAGATTATTGTCCAGCTGGAAGACCCAGTTGTGACCAAGTTTTAACTTACTGGCCGATGTCTTGAGGTTCTGCTTCAGTATTCCTAGATAATCCTCCTGCCTCATGATGCCATCTATTTTTTTTTTTTTTAATAGTGCACCTGCCCTTTTTCCAACAAAAGGCCTCCACAACATGATGCTGCCACCCCCATGCTTCATGTAGTTGGGATGGTGTTCTTCCAATTAAAAACCTCACCCTTTTTCCTCCATGCATAGCGCTGATCATAATGGCTAAAGAGTTGAATTTTTGTTTCAGCTGACCAGAGAACACTCCTCCAAAAGCCTGGTGATCTACAAACTTCAGTCTGGCTTTTTTTAATTCTGATTTTGGAGTAGGGGCAGGACAGCCTTTCAGGCCATGGCAACGTAGGACTTTATTAATGGTGGATGTACGTACATTGGTACCTGATGCCGCCAGCTTCTTCAGCAGTTCCGTTTGCTGTTGTCTTGGGGTTCAGTTGTCCAAAGTTTATTCATCCCTGGGAGTTATGCGATGTCTGTTCGGTCCCAAGATTTTTATGTTTGCATACAGTTGTTTGTGCAGAGGCTCGACGTACCTTTAGTTGTTGGAAATTGATATTAAAGAGGAACTGGACTTGTGGAGGTCCCATTATTTTTGTTTGAGGGCTGAGTTTCTCTGATTTTTTTTTTTTTTCCAATTTAATCGAGGGTAAAAAGGCACTGGCTCTAAATACAGCCACATATGCACTCCAAATGAGCTTCTAGTTATGGCAATTGGTCAATCAGAGGCTTTACATCAATTTCTGGAATCTTCCAGATTGTTTAAAGAGACTGGCAACTTGGTATATGTAGCCTTTAGACCCACTGGAATTCTGATATAGTGAAGTAAAGCTGAAATAAATGTGTCACTAATTGATTGCTTTAAAATGACCTCTGACGTGAACAATGTAGATACACTAATTGACTTACCAGTATATGGTAATATGAAATGTGTGGAGTGAAAAACTGAGATTAAATATCTTTAGTTGGACGTAAACTTTGGGCCCCATTGTATATTAAAGTATCACTGCACCTCTGTTCATAGTATTTTAGCTGTGCCTTTATTTTGTGAAAAAGAAATCATTAAATGTTAATTCTTGACTAAGTCTGAACTCAAGCCCGAATTCAATCCATTGATGCACCAATACCAATGTGTTAGACTGTGTGTGAGCGTATAATTCCAGAACATGTCTATTAAACCTGGTCTTCAGTTGAGTTTACTGAGGCATGTGAGAGCCGGGAAATCACCTAAAATTCATACGCGACCACACGCAATTATTTTTAAGAGGAGTCTTTTGTTGTTTTAGTCTACTTAACAGCACCTAGTTCTCTTTCATCATGTATCATGACAAAAGCCTCTGCTATGGCACATGATCTCTGCAAGATATCATTACTCGCTGTCTTGACTTTTTGGTAACTTTTTGGACCTGAAAAGCCATTGTGACAGGAAACCAAAGCGTAGGCTGTAGTTCATCCTCTACCCCATTTGAACATTTTTTTAAAAAAGAATGCCTCCATTTGATGAAGGCCGCTGTTTGTAATAATGTAAGCAATCATATGCCGCATTTCCCAATTGTGATATTACAAATAAACATTAATCTTTTGGAAATATCAGTTCAAGGTTGTGTTTGCGAATTTGTCATTTGCAGGGAACTGATTATCTTTTGTCATTGTAATATAATATCGCGTCACCTGTTGGAAACGTGCCTATGTTTACTCACCCTGCACACTAGTGAGCGTTCAACTGAACAAGGCCTGTTAGTCACCTGCTAGACCTCAGTGACGAGTTCATAATCTGAGCTCACCAGTTTACATGGGACTGAAGGTGTCTGTCTCTGGGATCGTATTCATCAAGCCTCTGAATCACGGCTCAGAGTAGGACCCAGGAGTTTCATTGTTAAACAACTTAGACTTCCTTTCATTAGTGAGACTGTATGGATCAACATTTATGGAATTTCCTTCCATCGAAATTGAGCTTATCGAAATGGTTTATCGAAATTGAGCAGATAGACTGACATTCTCTGTTTAGCTCTGCCTATTGAGGCAGATATTTCATGCCTGTGTCATCTTACTGTTATTTTTATTCAAATGTTTGTGTCAATGTTATTAAATATACATAAATATTACACTGTTTTTCTCTTATTGCTTGTCTCATGCAGGTGTCTTTCTCAGTTTATATACAGTTTTTCTTGTAAAGCTCTAAAGTGCAGAATCGTCATTCACCGGTCTGCATCACTGTTCAAAAGTAAAGTAAAAAGTATTTGATCCCTCTGTCTGTGTGTGTTAGAGAGAGACCCTTTTTGTTTATTTATTTATTTATTTTCCCTGGTAATTGTACCTGTCTCCCGATCTCCCGCACCTCAGTGTGATAACGTGAATTTTAAGCGTGAAATTTTGTCCCATGCGTGATTATGAAATGTTAACATTTTATCCAACACCTAACTCACTAGGACACCTCTTGACCGCCTCTATTTATTTATTTATTTATTTATTTATATCCCTGCTTTACACTCCAGCTCTGGATCCACTGAGATGTTGACCCATAAAGATGAATGATTGCTATTTCTTACTCTGTGAGGTGTGTTGGAATGCCCCATGCTCAGTTTTTGAAGTGACACAAGAAGCTATCCTTGCAGCCTACCTTATCATCTCCATATCGTACTTGTTTTAAATAATTGTGTGGTTTGACCTGCTATTATCATGAGATCATTTGATGAAATGACTTTCGCATAGCAACAATTAGTTAATGTCTACACCAGTCCAGGAAATTCCCTTCTTAGCCAAATGATTGAGAGAGCCATGTGTCTTGGCAGTAAATATTCAGTTGTCATTACTAATGACAGATAAACAGATTTTGGGACTATAACTGGAAGCGTACAGGGAGAATAATCATTGTTCTACATGAGCACTCGTGTATCAGTAGTGGCAGCAGAAGCCTAGGTTTTTATGGCATTTATATTTACCTGTATAGCAATCCTTTGTTGTATGAGAGGTAAATCTGGCCAAAAGTTAAAATGATTAAAACTGTAAAATGAAGTTGCAAACTCCTTTGTGCTATTTCCTTTACTACATGCCTGCACATAAAGATCCTGTCAGTATGAAATAACTCCATTCTCAACTTGAAGACTTCGTCAGATTCACATTGAAGTTTGTGAGATATGTCGCTGACTGCATTGGAAAAGACAAAACATTTTAATTTTGACTCATTCTGCATTTTATATAGAAATGAAAACAAAAGAAAATTCTGCATATTTTTTGTCCTGTTAGCTTTTCCATTTCAGTTATGGCCATGAAAATTGGGTATGGCAAAATTAATTTTAATTTTGTTGTTTTTATTTATTTATTTTTATTAGCTTTTGATTTTCAGTTAGATTTACCTGTCTTATCATTGTAGTGAAATTGATGTTTATTAATGTGTATTATATCTTAATTCGTAGAATCTTCAATTAAAAAAAAAAAAAAAAAAAAAAAAAACCACAAAAAAAAAAAAAAAAAAAAAAACAACCCTACAATAAATTAGAATAAATTACAGACAGCACTCCAGTCCTGGAATAATAAAATGAGAACTTCTATATGTTGTTCAAGGAATACAGTTTATTAAAACACTTTTCCTGAATGTAACCTGGTGAAGTTGAACATAACCTGGCTTGCATTACTCAAACAATTCACTGTCATTTTTATTGTGCAAGTGTGAAATATCACTTGACATACAATGATTATTGTTCATGTAAAACACATTACACAGAAAATGAACAGAGAACATTTCCAGAAAACAGCAATAATTTTCTACATTTCATTTAGACTGTTCAAATGGTAAGTGCATGCTTCATGCTGTGGCATGTTAATGTTCTCTGGCCTGTGTGATGCATCTGTGTGCAGGGTTTTTCTTTTCCCATGCACATGTGTACACAAGAGGACTGTTAAGCTGTGTGAGTGTGGAGCTCATCATGACCTGTCTCTCCCACTCCACGCTTTACTAAAGTTACACCACTCATCTGGCTAAAAATAGCACCAGGAGGACAGCGATATGCAGCTGAATATGAGAACTGAGTAGTCTAGTGAGCCGTTGGTTTTGATATGTGACATTATAAATGCACTTCAAGTGTTGTTGATTGAAACAGAAAACCTTTTCAAATAGCTAAAGTTATTCTGCCAAGCATGTCTCTCTGATTGGATAGTGATTTATTAAAATAAATAAAAAAATGACCTAACCTCCTGTCCAGTGTGTAGAGGAGACTCTCTTTCTGTGCTCCCGCTGTGACCCCCTAGCACCCCCCCCCCCCCCAAAATAAATAAATAAATAAATAAATAAATAAATGGCTTGGCTAGACCCTAGGATGCCAGCAAGTTTCTTGGAAATTCATTTAATAGGGCAAGAGGTGTGACAGTGCATTAGTATGATGATATAATTGAAATTATTATTATTATTATTATTATTATTATTATTATTATTATTATTACTGGTAAATGATAATATAATTTGTTTGAAGTATCCGGCAAGCTTAAATTTTCTAAATGGTCACCTATTACTTTAAGAACAGAGAGAGAATCAGAGAAACTGCTTAAGGCTGAGAATTTCTTTTCCTGCATATATTTAGGATTCATTTTCCCAGCAATGTCCCTAACCACATGCAGTGCCTACTGTTTGCAGCATGTAATATTCTATTTATTGCAGAATGTCAACTTGGACAAATGCTGATATGCCAAAAATCACATTAATCTGTTACATGGTTATCATACAATACACTTTTTCCATTACATTCTACCTCTATGTGAAGGCCAGCAATAAGGCTGTTTTTAGCTACCTGCAAATTTATTAAAAAAAAAAAAAAAAAAATTATTATTACTATGTTGCATGGAACACCATTCTTCCAAAAGATATTTCCTTAATTGGTGCTTTGATGATGGTGATGGAGAGTGCTGTCTAATACTTCAGTCTAAAATGGCTTATAGGTTTTGAGATTTGAGGTGTGAGTGTGAAGGCCATAGTTGGTTGTCGTTGGATAAAGGAGATGAGTCTGAAGAACTTTGTATTGATTTGCAGTGATGCTTCCCTCTAAGGGGACAAGTGGACTCAAACCATGACAACAAAATGCCTCCCAGTGCATAACACAGCCGGTTCGTCCCTTAATTTGTCACCTGTCTGAGTATTTTTCTTCGGAGTGCTAATTAGTCTTTACCTGTGTGTTGATGTCATCATGGCCAACCTTCAGAAAGCCATTCCCTTTTTCTCCCTGCACATTCTACAAACAGATACCAACAGTATGTTAGTGAATCTGTTGTTGCATGTAGACTCTCTAACTGGTGCCCAGAAGCTTGTTGGCAGATTTCTTTTTTAAAAACTGGGAAACTGGTGGCTTTTTTTTTTTTTTTTTAAAATGCGTGAATTGGTGATGAAGAGTTAGTCATTGAAAAATGTTACTGCTTCAGTAAAAGACAGAACAAACTTTATAAACTGTCCTCCATCTGCTTAATCCAAAGCTCATCACACTGACCATCATGAAGTCATGCGAGTACTGGAGTGCTGAAAGGTCATGCCTGTTAGATCATGTTAGGTCTATTTTGCATCGGTTGAATGTTCAATACAAGCAGATTGCTAGCGGATTCATTCTGTAGCTACTATAAAATATGGTTCAGTGTCTGCTGTAGACCAAAGAGTCAGTCTGATGCGATGTGTTCAAAGTTACTAATAATTTTAAACTGTGCTACAATCCAAAATAGAAGTAAAGACAAAAATATAGCCTTTGATATCTCAAATGAGGGGGAAAAAATGTTCTCATAATTTGATATTAATTATGCTAATGTGTGAACTTGGGTGAAATACCTGTAAAGACAACAAGTTTTCTAAAGTCTCCATCTGCTCTTGGGTTATATGATGATCTGACTATCTTTTTCTGGTTTTAAATACGAGAAGACCGAGGCATGACCTCTTTTGACCTTCTTTTTCATTATCTGCCACTGTGCTATTTTGATATAGATTAAAAAAAGTAGTAATTCAAAGAAGTGTTTAAAGCTGAACATGATCTTCTGTCAAGAAGAACCCACACTGTGATTAGGTCTGTGTGATCACGATGTCTTGTAATTAATTAGACAGAAAGATAATCAAAGTGCGAAGAATGTCAAGATGGCTCTCCTGGTCCCTTCTTTCTGCAGTCCTTTGTGTAGTCTTTTTGGATATTATAGTGCATGAATTTCATGCTTTCAGAAACAGACATTTAACACTCTTATCATTGTGCTTTACATTTTGTGCTGATACCTAAACCTCATGAGAATTTGCTCTTTATCTGTCTGCAGCTTTCATCCAATCAAACAAAATCCTGGAGGTACTACATTTTGGCGATGGAGCGTTCCTGCAGGTAAGCCTTAAGATTATTCACTTTTGCTTTGAGGGTTCAATTTTGTTTCCCTCTGCTCAGCAGCTTCCCTTTTATTGAGCTGGAATGGCATTGCAGCAATATGAAAAAAGCAATTCCAAAAAGGTCCTTTGTGAGTGAACAAATTTTGCTAACTTCATACTGTTGCATTTTTGGAAAGCACACACATACAATATGAGTTTTACAGTTTACACAACTGCAACTGAAATGCAGTTTCATAATCCAGAGGAAGACTCGGGAGGCAGGCAGAATCCGGGACTCCCATTTTTCACTCAACCAAAAAAGGGGTAATCACTAGCTCGTAGCTCTCGCCCCGTTCAAGTTTGCATGCGTGCGTGTGCACATGTCTTGCAAGCTCCACCTACGAGCTCTCTCTCTCTCTCTCTCTCTCTGTCTCTCTCTCTCTCTCTCTCTCTCTCTCTCTCGCTAATTACGGGAGTCACTGAAAGCACAAAATAAGACACAGGTGAGAATCACCACCCGTTATCTGCCGGTTCAACCCGCCTCCTCTGCTTCCGCAGCTCACGCTCGACCCACACTCCGGTGCCGCAAGTTTTTTTTTTTTTGTTTTTTTTGTTTTTTTTGTTTTGCTTGACTTGTATAGATTGAAATCAATTTTATTTGTATGGTCTGTTGTATTTTAACAACAGACAGCTTTGCAGATATTCCGATGTAGGTTCAGATCCCTAATGAACAAGCTAGAAGTGACAATGGCAAAGTTTAAAAAAAAAAATAAATAAATAAAAACTTTAAAAAAAAAAAAAAAAAACACCTTCCTGAGACAACATGGGGATGAAACCTTGAGGAACTCAAAAGGAAACCCTTCCTCTTCTTTATGCCTTCTGGATAGTTCAACAATAAATCCTTACAGTATATAGCTGTAGAAGAGGAAAGACAAAAGGATGCTCAGTATGAGCATATTGTGAATAAGAGTCCTGGGATGAGCACAGGTCAGACGTTATGATTACAGTACAGCAGCAGTTGTTAGGTACACGTCTACAGTGTCCAGGTCAGATTATCCACTGCAGCAAGGGTGAGTCTGGGCAGGGCAAAGCTTTAGGGTATCCATGTTGGATCACACTCAGAAAGCTCCAAGCAGAAGTAGGGCATTATGATGAATAGCATGAAATAGATGCATTTGAATATAAAACTTTCCACTATTGTATCAGTGAACAGTAAAGAGCTGTTGACAAAAATAACATTCACTCTGTCTACCACACTTAATTCTACGCATTAATAGGTCAGTTTATGATCGCACATGAGTAATTACTTGTACTCACACACGGCAGGCCCCTTGCACATCAGACTGACATGTTGTGCGAGGTCAGGAAATGTTATTCTGTGTCCTTTTTTTGGCAGTATCTTCCCCTTTTTTTTGTCTGTGTGTTCCTCTTTATCTGGGTAATCTTAGTACTGTAGGTTTCTCCTTGTCCTTGAATGTTTCAAAGAGCCATTTTGATAAGAGCAAATGTAATCCCAAGAAGTACATAGTGTGAGTCACTATAATTTGAGAAATTGTTATTATGTTTATTCTTTACAGGCAGAGTCTGACATTGACCTTAGCTCATATCATCAAAAAAGGTAAGCTGTCTGTGTGTCTGTGTGTCTGTGTGTCTGTGTGTGTCTGTGTGTCTGTGTGTCTGTGTGTGTCTGTGTGTCTGTGTGTGTCTGTGTGTGTCTGTGTGTGTCTGTGTGTGTCTGTGTGTGTCTGTGTGTGTCTGTGTGTCTGTGTGTCTGTGTGTCTGTGTGTCTCTGTGTCTCTGTGTGTCTCTGTGTGTCTCTGTGTGTCTCTGTGTGTGTCTGTGTGTGTCTAATGCGATGACATTTTTCAATGCCCTGTATTTTTATTATTTCATTTAGGGATGGCAGATAGAGACTTAAAACTATATCATGATATTTCATGGTCAATCTTTTTGCAGTAACGATATAAATGACAATATGAAAATAGTAACCTTCAACACTATCTTTTTGGCCACGAGTCACATCAGCGTACAGTCTTGAGAGCCATGTGATTCACATCTGAGCTTCCGTATCCAAACCACTTCCATATTACGGAGGAAGCTCCTTTTTTTGGGGGGATTAATTCCTCTTCCTTGTCTACGGTTGGAGCGTCGCCTTGACATGCTTTTTCTCATTCTATGTGCGAGATGCCCATGTTGCAGCGAATAAAAACGTCATCAACTATATCGTCAGTATCGTAGGATGACAGATTCTTATCATAGGGAGGAACTGTACCGGTATATCATGGACGATACGATATGGTACAGCCCTGATTCCATTTATCTTTGGACGTCATGTCTAATCACAGTGTTGATGATTTACTTGCTCATAGATAAGCGTATATTCTACATCACATCACTACTAAATCATCTCAGATGAAATGGAAAAATACCCGATGAAAAATTAGTTTATACGAAGCGTTTAGAATAAATACATTAAATATCCGTATGTGGTTATGCGTTTTTTTTCACCTCTACTACACCCAAATGCAGCTGAAGAATCTGTTATCCAGAGGTGCCAACATCTGTGGTTTGGTCATTGCATTTATGATTTTTGCCCTTTTGATATAATGACATGGGAGACACCTGAAATCTACACTTTTCTGCTTTCATCTGGTGGAAAAGCCACTTCACTGAAGGGGAAAGGACGCAGGCATGAAAGATGCATTTGTTTCTTTATCTAGGTGAACTTTGACCTGTCAAATCCTTGGCCTTGCGAGCCAACAGAAAACGGGTGGGCGGGACTGCAAGCTCTTTAAAAAAAAAAAAAACACTTGCAGTCATAACAAACGTTTGTCTTGCTGTTAATTGGTGCACATTTGGGGGAAAAAGCAAATTGGGTTGCTAGATAATATTACGTCCAAAATCACATGCCATTAGACACATTAGAAAATAACATTGCTCACTGATGATTAAAACTCTTGTGATGTGTCTCGAGAGCATCACTTGATCTGTTGCAGAGCATCACTTGATGAGTCTACATGCTACCAAGCGTAAGCCTGAGGGGTAGGTTGTGAGGTTGTGCTGTGTCGCAATTTAATATTTTCTTTTGGTAGGCTATCATAAGTTTCTTTTTAATTATTACGTATTTAGTGTTCCTATTTGAGCAGACAATTTGTTTGAGTGAAATGGTTTTTACATTTTTATTAATCAAGCCAACTATAGTATGTGTACGGTGCTCAGATCTACAAATAAGCCAAAAGATCAACAGTAAAAAAAAAAATAAATAAATACTGTAGTAGACAGATTATTATTATTATTATAATATGCATGTACCCCAGACTGCACAGTATATAAATACAAACATTTCTGCATATTGCAGTTAAATATCATATCAGCTACTACATGTTTAACCATTTATGCTGTTAACATGGAGCTGCCCTGTCCACAGACGTACGCCTGGGTTATTGTGGGGTTTAAAAAAAAGAAATAGTTAATGTTAGCAATGTTGGCAGCTCTGTATTATCTGTGAACATTTTATAAGTGGCCGCGCCCTTCTCAGGCTCGCTTTGGATTCCTCAATCCAGTAGAACAACTTTCAGGTTCCAGACAGCCTATTCACACACTCGACCAATCAGAGCCCTCCAGCTCAGGGCTCTGGCTGACCTGCCCTGCTGTACACGTTTGCATTGGCCACTCCTCATTGGTGAGGTGTGTGTGTGTGTTCTGTGGTTTGGTTCTCTTTCTTGTTAGCAGAGAAGCACACATCCTCAGCACGGCTGCAATGCACACGCTGCACTCAGGTGCGAAAGAAGGAGAACTTTTCACATGTTTACACATCATAAGCCCCACATAAGGTGATGTCTTACAATAGTTCAAATTAAAAATATAGAAAGCTCTTAATAAAGTTTTTTTTTTTTTTTTTCCTGCTATTTAGGAACACGTGTACCTTCTTGTAATCACAAAGAGTAGCTCATCAGTTTGATGCTGCTTGTAGTGGTTCCTCACTCACTGTCAGTACAGTGTGGTTTTTTTTTTTTTTTTTTTTAAACTCTGGATGTATTCTCAACCTGCACTGAACTTTGTGTCTTCTGATAATGGAACTTTTATTGCACTTGGTATTTCTTATGTGTTTGTGCTCCGTTACCACACACACTGATGTAAGTGTACACTGAGGTAATGTCCTTTAGCTCTTTTCCAAGCACTGTACCATGGACAAGACTAACTCGGCACACAGTGTGTCTCTGGATATCTCACTCTCTCCTACGTAGTCTAAGCCTTATCTCTCTTACACCAAAACATATCTGGAAAGAAAAATGGATGTTCGTAGAAATGAATTCTCTTTGTGCAAAGTCAAAATCACTGATATCCCCATGACCTCTAGTCTGAGATTTACCAATTTTGTGTAATCTGTTGCAAGTGACTAGGCATGACATGAGGTGAATGTGAAATTGCGGTTTATTCGCTCTGTGATTGCAGTTTCCAGTATATTTCACCGATTTAGCTTCCCTTTAAAGATATATTTAAAATAAAACGTGGAAAACATTGTTCACCATTTCAGTACTCATTAGGGAAAAATGAATGTGAGCTAAAAGAGAAAAGTATGAGGTTTCAGATACAGGATAATAAAATATTTGTAAAAAATGGAAATACTAAAGGTAAATTCGTCATGTATGTTCTAACTTGTGAAGCTTGTGTACTACTGAAAAGATAAAGGAGAGCCAAACACTTATCTGTTGTCCAGCGGTGTGTATGTTGGAGCAGGTTGTTCTGACCCTGTCAGAGCTCAGAATTAACTTTTTTTTTTTTCTTCTTCTTTTTTTTTTTTTTTTTTTTTTTCTCCCCTCTCTTCTCTTCCACGAATGCTATGAAATTGTTTCAGGGAACAGTTTTAATCGTCCCAAATATGAAATCCCACCCGTTTGTTTTTGGGACGTGTTGTAATGTAGGAAGTCGTATCATCTCAGCACGGACCTTAAAGCTGCAAAATATTAAAAATTATAGCTAGTTACAATTCTGCTAAACAAGTACACAGAAAGATGTGGGGGTTTTTCCCCCTCGGTTACTTGGATTGTCAAAGGTGTGACGGCTCTTCACGCCTCCCTGTGAGTCTTTTCACTGTATCAGATGAAACAGAAGTTTTTTTTTTCCCCGCACTTTTTACTGAATTTTTCTTAGGTTTCTTCAGCCCACACAGAAAATTAGAAAGCTTTTCAAAGGGCTGTATTTTAAGAATTATAATGAGCAATAAATGTAATGCAAGGACTGGATTCCCAGAACACTTTCCCAGGACAGTTGTAACTTATTTAAATCATTGCATCTTGACCACGACAGCCCTAATTGGCCATTAGGCTTGTTCAACGCAACAGTGTGATCTTGCATTACGTCAGCATGCAGTTACTTTGCTCCCGATTACATTAGCCTTTGTTTGTTCATTTTTTTTAATCAGCTGAACATGTGCTCAGTGGGTCACAGCTCCCGGGTTTGATCCTAAGCTTGGCTTACTGTATGGCATTTCGTATGCTCTTCTTGTGTCTGTGTAGTTTTCCTCCCACAGCCCACAGAAAAAAAATGCTCTGGATCCAGTGTGCCCCTGATCAGTAACATTACTGCAAAATATAATGAAATCTGTGTATAATTAAGTGTTGATAATGATAGTTATATATAACTTACACTATTACATACTACTATTTGCCACTGGAGAGTATTTATCATGTTGTTATGAGTATATGCCCTGAATGGTCCATGTTACTTTATTACTGTCATAGATTATTATTATTATTATTGTATGCAATATTAATTGGCAGCAGTCTTGAAGTCTGTTCGAAAGCTTGTAAGTGCCTGACTTTGGCCTGCGGCCCACCTGTTGAATAGGGTTGGTTTTCAAGGATGATCAGATGATGAGTCAGATAGAAAGTAGGCATACGTAAACAGTGTTGCATGGGTAACATGAGTGTCACATGAGAGGGTCCTCCTTTGCATCCCTTCAGCCCTTCTTGCTAAACACAATAATAGCAGTGTAGGAAAAGTGGTTTGCTGGGTTGGAGATTTTTCACATATGAAACTAATGCTTATGCTGGAGGCACAGGTTTACAGTGACAGCGAGTAGATGCATGTGTCTGTGTGCGAGCTTGGAGGAAGAGCATTTTTAACTGTTGTACATTAGTTGGTGGAATGTGTTTGAGGTTATTGTGCAATTTGTGCCAGCAAGCAAAAGCAAAAGGATTAGGATACAGCTCAACAAACATCAGATCAAACTCAGCCCAAATGTTGCAAAGAGCTCTGTGAAGATATTTAGCTGAAACAGATAAACTATTAAAAAACATTAAATGAATATGATTCTTTTGTCTGTAATTTGGTCACGCTATGGTTTAATTAGCCAGAAAATGCTATAGGGTTTATCTAAACTAAGCATTTATAAAATTATGATT
Organism: Pangasius sanitwongsei; assembly: GCA_037576675.1. Lineage (NCBI taxonomy): Eukaryota > Metazoa > Chordata > Actinopteri > Siluriformes > Pangasiidae > Pangasius > Pangasius sanitwongsei. The sequence continues at coordinate 19,875,711 of CM075004.1, read as the reverse complement.
TTGTGAATGATGTTTGTGAAGGAGGTAAGCGTGTGTATTTTGGGCTGGTTTATATTCGTTTTTGGTTTCTAAAGGAAGATGGAAATGCCGCTCCTGTATTCAGAGATTTCTCCACTTCATGATCCATAATATTGCACAAACTGACTGAGCTTATGTATATCTCTATCAGATTTAGACAGTGTGACGCGTGTGCGCTCCTATGTTTGTCTGGTTGTTTTGTTCTTTGCGTCTTACACGCTGTGTTTCCGTTCTCTGCAGTGCATCCTCGCACAGGGGCAACAGCAGGCCTATACACTTTGAGCCTCCAATGCTGGACTTCCATGAACAGTAAGTAGCACACATTCAGAATTCCCTGGTGTGTCTTTTTTTTTTTCTGTCTCTCACAGATAAACACGTGTGGCGGCCTGGGAAAACCCTACACGTGTTGAAATTCTGAGATTTTCTGTTCTGCGAATTTCTGAAAACTGCAGGTTTTTTTTTTATTTCAGCCAGAAGTTCTAAGTTTCCTACAAAAGAGAGAAGTGAAAAAATTGAATTCAGAGATTTTTATTCTGGCTCCACTGAAAGACACAAACACACTGATTGTCTAAAAGCAAATGTTATTTATGCATATACTTTAATTTGCGTTAAATGAATTTTTTAAAATATAAACCTAATAAGTACGGCCATGAAAATTGTCTTTCTTCATGCCGTTATTCCTAGCCTACGGACAGACAGGCTATTCAGTCATTCCCACTCATCCAGCAGTCCTTTCATGTTTATAAGAATTCATTATGGTTACGCTATAAACTGCATGCGGAGTCCTCAGTTGCTGTCATCTCTATATTATCTCACCCTAACCTTATTCAGTATTGTCCTGAGCTGACAGGCTTTTGCAAGCAAACGCCCCACCCTCCTCTATACACTTGTAACCTAATTTATTTGTGGAAGAACAACATTAGTGACACATGCTCGAAGACTCTAAGTTAATGATGAATATTACATAATCGCTTTGATCATAAGCACCATTCATATCAGTCTCTTTAGTCTCATCTCCTGAGGTAAACCTCAGACATTCAACCGACAGTAGCCACATCTTGGCTATTCACTCGAAGGATCACCGCTCTTACATCAGTGCTGAAATAATCACTGATTAAATTAATGAGTCTTGTTCTGTAGGCCAAATTTCTCTTTTGTTACTAGCATTCAAACACTGCTGCTTTGTCCACTGCTATCAGAGCTGGTATTTAGACAGTTTACGAACTGAATCTATGGCATGTAGCTATCCAACAACTTGATCGAAGCGTAGCATCCACTGCCTGAGCATTCACTTACCAAGCAAGCAATTAAAATATCTTTGCTGACCTAACGTGATCTCTGCAGTCAGATAGCATACGCAAGGTTAGAGATGAATAAAAACATTTCTACACTGTTTTGTTTTCTTAAACCTGATGTGTCAAAAAATGTTATAGACTGAAAAACTATTTTTGTCTAAACCTGTTTTTCGTCACTTTTAGTGTTTGAAAGAATTCAGTTGCGGTGAAATCCAACAAGTTTTCTTAGGCTACCGCACATTCTGCTTTCTTTGATATTTTGCAAATAAATATAATACTGTCTCCTTTCTCTCCTCCTCCTCTTGATCAAAGCCATGTGTGGCTACCAGAAGCCACTTCCTCATTTTTTTTACACGGAGGTTTTCCGACTCAGCAGAGCTGGGGACTGTTTCAGTAGTGTTTCCGTTTAATTCCTCAATGTCACTCAACTGTTCTATCATCATACTTCTGTACTGGACATGCAAAATGGATAAGCCTTTCTTTAAACAACTGAAACTGAAAAGTTTTGTGTCCTCTGTGTGGAATGTTTTAAAAGAAAACCGCTGTAAATTTAGTACATTTTCACTGTTTCAGTCGACGCATTCAGGCTGGCTTTCTGTAACTAAATAACAAGTGTTTGGGTCTGTGTTCATCATCAGTGAGCAAGCCGCTGTATTAGTCAGTGAAAGCCTTCAAGGCGTATATACTCGCTGTTTTTATTTGCAGTTGTGTCTGTTTTTAATTCATTTCCGCCTTTGTTTAGTTAGATATACCATAACTAACAATCTTGCCAAATCAGTTTCAATGTTTAGAATTTCTTCTTTAGTTCGGATTTGTTTGTGTTTCACAAGTGTTTGTGTTACTAAATCAACCACATCATGTAAGTCATCAGGAAATGTCATTCCACTTGCGATTGTGTCAGGCTGAAAGAATGGTGGAAAATGAAGTGAAAAAGTGAGACGTATATCTCAGGCATGGCATTCAGTTAGAAGCTGTTTTGGAAAATGTTGACGCTTTGTTTTATTTTAAACCTATGTTCTTTAGGATTGCACATATGTGTAAATAACTGATACAAAAATTTGCATTAGCTAAAGCAAATCTCTACCTCACTCTGTTCTTGTGTTTCCTCTCTATCTCCCCCCTCACACACACACACACACACACACACACACACACACACACACACACACACCAACACATCTTATCTGTGCTTGTTTGTAAGAAATTGCTGCACAGTGTTGAGCAATCCTGCCTGATTCCAATAAAGCCTTGCTTAAATTACCCAGAGCCATCATAAATCTCAGACTGCAATCTGCTTTTGATAGCATGTGCTCGCTAGTATCCTTACACACTTCTGGCAGCTGTGCTGTTTCTTTCCTTTTGCTTCTTTCTTTCCTTTTGCTTCTTTCTTTATAGACTTTTAATTTATTTTTTCTGTGTGTTTTGCGTGCCATGCTCATGCTTCAGATGTTGTCCAAATACTGTCCTGATGTATAAATCTACATTGTAGCACATGCTGATAAGCGTTCTGGACATGAACCCCCTTTAGATCAGTGGCCTACGTGCTGAACAGACAGATTTGACTGTAGATCATGTGATATAGATTAGCTTTAGATTTTTTTTTTTTCCATGTCATTTTCTTACACAGTAAAGCAAAAATAAAAAAACCTGACTAATCTATTAATGACTCTTGGAGATTAATTAATTTATTTTTTTCCCCTTCTCAGGCCAGTTGGGATGCCAAAAATGGAAAAAGTTTACTTACACAATCCAAGTTCAGAAGAAATTAGTTTAATATCAATATCAGCAACAACAGCGCATTTTCATGCATCATTTTTTCAGAGTAGGGTAAGTACATGCTTGGTTTACGATCTTCAGAAATGTCTGACGCACACAACAGAGAAGATCTGATGTGTGCATGTTTTGTTGAGCAAATAGGTTAATGTTGGCTTCCTGTTAGAAACTTAAAAAAAAAAAAAAAAAAAAAAGGACGGAAGCAACCATATGCTTCCTCTTTGGCTCACCCGCCAGTGGCTTTGTCTGTCTAGAGAAAATACCATGTCCTGTTGTGTGGATAAAATAGCTCAACACACACACACGCGCACACACACACACACGAAGAGAATTGTTTTTAAACTTCACTAGAATCTTTGCATCAACTATTTTTGTCATTTGATATATGAATGATGCTCTTACGTCAGATCAGTGAGCTCATGAAAGCCTAAGGGTCAAATTTAAGTGTTCTGTGTGCGACCGTGTATCTCACACTCTCCAGACGGTAATAAATTAAACCTCATCCCACCTGTTCCTGACACTTGCATAATTAAATCACGCTGCCCCTCTGAAACTTATACAGCTCACGTTAAACATGACCAGAGGTCGTCCACTATAAATACAGCTATCTCATGAGCCTCCATTTTGAGCCACATTGTGATAGTAGTTATTAATTGTCAGCGTTTTAGGATTTAAATGCTTGTTTGTAGTTTATAGATTTCCACATAGGACTGAGGTCTTATCAGTGGTAGGTAGTGGGGCAAGGGTCATCCATACCAAATATCGAGCCTAAAAACAAATGTGGATTGAAAACTGAAACACAGTGATGTGCTTTATAAACAATTTTAACGCTGTGTCTTTGCTTGTTAATAGTCCGATTATCAGGCCTATGTACAAAGCAGCAGCTTAAGAGTACTGAACATACTGCCTTATGTGTGTTTCTCATCTACCTGACACATCTTGATTATAATAAAATGCTAAACAGACAATTTCTTATTCTACTTATGACTTTTATAAGAGGAATTATTATTATTATTATTATTGTTAATGAACTGGCCTCAAGTTGGCAAGACATTCTTTCAGTATCCTCAATGTACAACCCTACAAACTTGGTTTCTGTAGCTCTGACATTCAAAAACTCATGAATACATTACACAGTTCTGGATTGAGTAAGAAGGCTGATGAAACATTTTCATTCTCTTTGAAATGGGAATTCAGTGTGTATTCAGAGAAGTTTTCCCTTATTATTGTTCAGTAATATTAAATAGGCTTACTGGAAAAATTTAGTACCATATGACTAATAACGTTTGTATGTGTGTTTTTGTTTTTGTCCTGGATACAGAAGTACTGCTGTGTAACCTAATATGAGAGACTTTTTTTTTTTTTTTCCCCTTCTTCTTTTCTCCCAGATAATTCCACCAGGAGGGAACACCTCATTTGATGTGGTTTTTCTAGCTCGAGTAGTAGGGAATGTAGAAAATACGTTATTTATTAACACATCTCACCATGGAGTGTTCACATACCAGGTATGTTTCGGAGCCATTCCTTTTGGCAAGGGAGTAGATGTCGTAAACTGGCAAGGTGAACTATTTCAATTTGACTAGACTATAAAGTGTGCTGTTTCTTACAGGTGTTTGGTGTGGGCATCCCTAACCCATACAGACTCAGGCCTTTTGTAGGGGCCAGAGTTCCCGTGAATAGCAGCTTCTCTCCGCTTATAAACATCTTTAATCCACACAGCGAGCCGCTACAGGTAATCTGGTTACGGCATGCGCTGTCTTATGTCGGACGTCTTAAATTGAATGCAAATGATGCGCAAGTGCCTCTCTGGGCTCTATTTGCTAATGTCCTCTTTTCCATAAGACTCTGCTTGCTCTTTTAGGTTGTGGAAATGTACTCAAGTGGGGGTGATTTACATCTAGAGCTGCCCACTGGCCAACAAGGTGGCACCAAAAAGTTATGGGTGCGTGTCTATTCTTCACAAAATTATGTATTCTTAATTACTGGGCACTTACAGTATGCATTAAGCTCATAGTATTTATCATCATTTAATTTTATTTATCTTTTTTTTTTTTTTTTTTTTTGTAGGAAATTGCCCCATTTGAGACAAAGGGCGTGATGAGGGCCAGCTTCTCTTCACGGGATGCTGACAACCACACAGCCTTCATCAGGATCAAGACCAACGCCTCCAACGAGGACGAGTTCATCATCCTTCCTGTAGAGGTGGAGGTCACCACAGGTCAGGATGCCCGAGTCAAAACTACTAGCCTTATATTTTCAGCTACAGTATCAAACCCCGGCTGAAATGAAGTGTATATATTCATTTCTTTTTCCAGCACCTGGTATATACTCTTCAACAGAGATGTTAGACTTTGGTACACTTCGATCGCAAGGTAACGTTAACATTGCTTGTGCTGTTTAATCATGCAGCAGTGTTTCCTGGTACATGGCTGAAACAGACATATCTTTTTTTTTTTTTTTTCCACACTCTGACTTGTACAGATCGACCAAAACAGTTGAATTTGCATCTTCTAAATTCTGGAGCAAAAGATGTATCAATCATGGTAGGGCTTTTCACAACCTTTTCGTACATTATCTTAGTTATAATTTATTACTGAACAAACGTTATTTGTATTTCAGAGTGTTCGGCCAACACCGGCTAACGAAGCCGTTACAGTTGAGTTCAAGCAGGTTACGCTAAAAGCAGGAGAGAGCCGATATACCAAAGTCGCAAGTATACATTTTGATGGTAAGTACAGTTTTTTGATGGTGTTTTTCTGTGTTCTTCCATATGGTCTGAAGTTACATGTTGTGTTACAAGTTTACTTCCCTCTAGTTTGGTGTATTAAACATCAGTTTGGTGTTGATAAAACATTAAGTTACTGATCAAGTGAACCATTAAGGAAATATTATGCGTAATATCAAATTTCGAGCTCTTCGTGTGTTGAAATGATATTTCACTCAAAAACAACAGGCTCAGTATAGGGGTGAGCAAGTCTGGGATAAGCAGACTTCATGTCCTAGATTTACTGTTAGTTTTTTTTGACCAGCTGACGATAAGTTTAACAGCCCGAGTAATAAAATAAACCCTGCTTCCTGTTGACTTTTGTGAAACAATAGTTGTCATTTGGTGTGTATGTTTAAACATAATACACTTCACGGTGGTGTGATGCACCTCAATGCTGTAACTACACCACGAGCTGCACTTTCTGAATCCTACCGCCTGCTGCTCTACAAGCATCGGCTGAGGTGTTATGTGGCTGACAGTAGAACTTTTTTTTTTTTTACTGGGTGTATTTGTGTGCATGGTGACATGATCTTTTCAGATTCAAGGTATGTGAATGCAGGTATGTGGAAACACTAACAAAGTCCAGTGCAAAGCTGTTATATAACTCTCATGCTAGCACAAAATGCACAATGTCACCTTGTGGTTCAACATGTTTAGAGAAAATAACAATGCTAGCCAGAGTCAAATAATATTTTTAGTTGGGATGCCAGGAGAGAACACCATACGTCATAGACAAGGCAATCTCCAATGACTTGGTGACTTTTTGTTGAGGGTGAAAACACCATTGTGCTACATTTATTTAAAAAAAAAAAAAAAAAAAAAAAACTCAGGAGAGGATAAGAACTGTGCCTGCAAAGTTGCTCACTCTATGGGAATTCATGTATTTTTTTTAATTTTCCTTAGTCTGTATTAATCTCCTCGTTAACTGGCTCACCATGTTACATTATTATATTACTATTCTTACCGTGTTATTACATTTCGTTAGCTGCTGCTTCAAGGGTTTCCAGCATACCGAAACATGAGGCTGGGCAGCACACTTGAGCTTCCACTTGCTGGTGGGAATGCTAATGAATTCCTCATTTATCCACGGCTGCAGTATTTTAATACACTGCCCGGCCAAAAAAAAAGTCGCTGTTTAGATTTTAATCATTCAAATACATAAGAGTCTATGAATGGATCATTATTAGAGTGATTATAATGTTTCTAGCATGTTATATATTTGGCAACAGTTCTTTTAATCTTAAAAGATGAAGTGTGTAGCTTTTTAGTTCTTTAATAACCATTCCAGGATGACACTGCCAAGATTCATCAGGGTTAAAATTGTGAAAGAATGGTTCAGAGAGCATAAAGAATCATTTTCACACATGAATTGGCACCTCTGAGTCCTGACCTTAACCTCAGTGGAAGTCTTTGGGATGTGCTGGAGGAGACTTTACAGAGTGCTCACCTCTTTCGTTGTCAGTCCAAGATCTTGACCAAAAATTGATGCACCTCTTGATGGAAATAACATCACAACATTTATAGACATTTTTAGAGTAAAATATCAGTTTAAATGCAGTAAGTTGGAGTGTGTGGTATATAGCAGATTGTGAACTGGGGGTTGGGGAAGGTTTTTGCGGTAACTTCCCTTTAAAGCCGCCTGACCAGCTGCCAGCCGGTAGGTTACTGAAAGGTACAGAGCTAAACATTGCTCAGCTTACTGCTATATTAGAGAGTACTTGAAGCAAATGTCTACAGGGCCTTTTCTGAAACAGAGATTGTGATGCGTGGCTTTAGAATCACTTCCTCCATGCTGTATTACAAAACTGTAATGTTTTTTTTTTTTTTGTTTTTCCTTTTTCAATTCTTGCCATTTCAGCTTCAAAAGCAAGAAGACCAGACCAGTTTTCTGGTAAAATAACAGTAAAGGCTAAAGAGAAAAGCTACTCAAAACTTGAAATTCCTTACCAAGCTGAAGTTTTAGAGGGGTCAGCTATATTTTTGTTCTTTCATTATCATAACAAGCATATCTGTTGTCTTGGTTCCATGAGAGAAGACATTTCCTTTATCCATTATAGGTACCTGGGCTTTGACCACACGGCCACCCTGTTCCACATCAGAGACAGTCCTGTAGATCCAGTGGACCGGCCCATCTACCTCACCAACACCTTCAACTTCGCCATACGCATCCACAATGTTTCCCTTCCTGAAGATGTTAAGATGTTCAATGTGAGTCACTCGGGTCTTGCTAATGATACAGCCTGTTGATGTTTCATTGTTTCCTGAGTGAGTGCTTATAAAATGATGAGGTAGGACATTGTGGTCCCATGCAGCCGAAGTTGGTCGATTGCTTTGGTTATTGGCATGTTATGAAAATGATATGTAGGCTTACTGACACCAGTATAGTGTTTTTTTCTGCGAACAGTAAGTCATGAGGAAATATAAGTACCATCATGAATCCAGCAACACCAAAATCCTCAAAATCAGGTGGTACTGCTGTGGGGCTTTTTAAAATTTAAAAATGGGCTTAATTTTGCCTGTATAATGGTGTTCAAAACATTGTACTGAATAAGTCTTTTTTGACTCTTGCACTGTCCAGTTCAAGCATGAAGTACATATCAAACTGTTTTAATATGCTGTGTGCTTTTCAGGTGCATAATTTCAGCACACCAGTCCTTATTCCTCCCCATGAATCCTGCTACATCTTCTCCCTGCTCTTCCGGCCTGTACGGCCTTCTATCCACATTGACAGCAACATCCTCCTCGTCACCAATGCATCCAAGTTCCACCTCCCTGTCAGGGCCTATACCGGCTTTCTGGAGGTATACAAACGTCTCTAAATAACTGTTACCTTATTGGAACATAACAGTAAATAGTTGTTAGACTTAATGCTAACACAAAGTTGAGTAAGCTTAAATTCTTCACTTTTTCAGGAGGAGGCTTGTTCAGTGTAAATGAGATTAGATAACGGATTTAAGTGTTGTCTGTTAAGGAAGTCTGTTCCATTCATGGTCATGACATTCCTTTATGAGGAATCCATTGAAATAGACACAATAATAGGAAACAAGGGTGTGTACGGTACAGGGCCCAGATTTTCCAGGACTAATACTACTAGGTATTGGCTGAAAAATGTAATGCTGGTCTACAACACATCATTTAAAGATTCTGATGCACAATATGCATCTCATTATTTACAGTAGAGCCACATTTTGAAAAAAAAACATTTTTGTTGAACATTTAACAAGACATTTGTTGTGATGTCTATTACATTATATCGCACACCCTCACTGAAAAGACAAATTATGAAGTTGCTGGCAAAGTGAAATCACAAATTATGGTCCCTTTCACAAGAGAAATAAATTAAATAAAAAGATACGCGTAAGCTTAAAAGACAATGCAGGTGATCTTGAATGTTTGCATGTAGAAAATAAACAATTATTATGTATATATTGATTTTTATTATCATTTCTGATATTTTAAGTATTTTTGAGGCACCACTTTATGAAATTAAACATCATCTGTGTTCTTTCCAAAGCCTGTCGTCATTTCACCCAGTTCTAAAGAGCACATGTTGGACTACGGCATCCTAAGCGCTACAGACACCAGCAGTTTGGTCTTTGTGGTTGCCAACAACAACCCCATAGAGGTAAGGGTCATGTGAGCTGAAACTGTCACATCCATCAGCAGACAGGAAGCAAGTTTATCAAGAACATGTTAACTGTTCTTGTTCTTGTTAGATGAGATGGAAGCAACACTGAATTGTTGGACTTTTTGTTCTGTTCAAGGCTGTAATTGTACTGCATGGTTGCTAATGGAAAGATATGCTCCCCACAGCTGGAAATCAAGTCATGGCTGGTGACGGGAGACAGCCTATCTATGGAGCTGCTGACCACAGAGAAAGGGAACAGGAGTGTAGCACTGGGTCGAGTCGGGGAGCTTCAAAACACCTCAGCAGCCTATTACAAAACAGTAAGAATATAACTGTATATAAGGATAGACACACACACACATGCACAAACTCCGGCTCTGCATTCATTTCCACTTTAAATTAATCATCCTTTGTTTCTCTGATTAAAAAGCACATCAGTGACGTTTTTTTTTTAAAGAATAAACTTGGACTAGTCTTGCAGGTTTGGTTGAATATTTTGATTAGATAACCATAAGTTCTGACCGTGTTTTGCATGCCCTGTCAGCTCTTGAATGAATGAAAGCGCTTGCACCTTTTTTTACTTTACATGACCATGAAGGAGCCTTTACAAAGGGAAATCATATGTAAACCACAGCCATGTCAGGTGTGTTTCTGTGTTTTCTTTCACAGGTCATATTAGCTTCTGGCTATTATGCAGCATTTAAAGTAACCCTGATAGCTAAAGCACTGGAGGGTGTATATGATGGAGCTGTACACATTACCACAGATTATGAGGTGTGTGTTTCATGTACTGTATAACACTGGCATGACTCTGCTTGCTCAGGTGTGTTGTTTAGAGATTAGTTCTGTTCTCTTGTGTCTTTGTCAGATATTGACCATCCCAGTAAAGGCTCTTATCGCAGTGGGAACATTAAGCTGCTCGCCCAAACACATTATCATGCCTCCCTCTTTTCCGGTAAGTTCTCTGTGCTGAACCAAGTGCACGGTGTCTGCAGAGAACACAACGGGGCATGCTGTCACAGGAAAGTCGATTACAGGGTGTGAAAGGGAGTTATTCATCATTAACACCTGTAGTTGATTATTTACCCAATAACAGCATGTCCCGAAGTGATTTATTCCTCTTATACAACAGAAATTTACTGGCAATTGCATTCCTTTTTTTTTTTTTATTAACTAAAGAACAACATGTCTTACTTTTTAACCATTTATAGTTACGTTTAATGTTATGGAATGTCTCCCAAACACGTTAGTTCCTGTTATCACTTACATTATAACAGCTAAGAACAGTCATTCCCTCAACAGATTTTTTCTCTTTGTGTGTTTTTTTCATTTAATAACGTATGTATCTGTTGCTGCTTCCTTCAAATGAAAGTTAATTTCCTTTAGGACGTTCTTTTTGTAATTCGGCAGTATTGATGTATACCAGTCTAACAATTCCTCGCTGTCCAGCTTTGTTGCCCAAAAGCTATCGACTGATGAATTATGCTTGTCTAACTAAATAACGATTAGCACTTTGCAATATGCCAGTTGCAAAACTAGAGAAAACTTGTTTTTCCCCGTGGCAGTTGTTATTCTGTCTTACTGTCAAGAAGCAGTTCAGTATCAGATTCCAGACATGTCCTGTTTTTTTATTTAGAGTGACCGTTCTGTCAGAAATTTTTTTTTGTCTGAAGTTTGCTTTCTTAGTGTTGAGCTAAAACTATAAGGCTAACAGTGAAGGGAAAAAAAAACCCCACTTTCTACCAGTTTAGCAGTTTAAAACTTTACACACCTGTCTTAAACTGCACTCTAGTTCTTAACTCATTTGAAATAGGTTTGTTTGTATTTAAAAATGGACAAAAAGTATGTAAAACTACTAGTAGTTGTAGTAGCAGCTACCTTGGAGCTAGAATCACTTTGCTTCTCAGCAGTTTATCTCTCAGACTCAGGTGGGAGGTGTAGCTCATGATTTGAGGGAGTTGTAAGACATTTCAACTGTACACTTATGTAAACTGAGCGAGCCACACGTATCTTAAGTCATCACAGTCACATCCGGAGACATGTTTTTCAAAATGCCAAACCGGAACCTTTTTAGCTTCACTTATTTGCCTCTTAAATGTAATGCAAATATAAAGAAGCTTCAGTCACCATGTCTTGGCCACAACTGCATGAGGGATATGTTGGAAAATTATACATATTTTATTTTTGGCTTAATATTACTTTAAGAATATTGTCCATTAATTGCAGTGGTGTTTTGTGTTTTTGATTTGACTGATTTGTCTCCAGGGCAAAGTGGTTCATCAAGGGCTCAGCATCCAGAGTTCGTTCTCACAGAGGGTGAGGCTCCAGCAGATCCTCTCTCTCACCGAGGACATGCGGTTTTACTACAAACGACTGCGCAGTAACCGAGTGGAGCTGGAGCCCAGGCGCAAAAGCAAGGTGTCTGTCCAGTTTCACCAGTCACATGCTTCATCCCCGATTCTGAACTGCATTTCAGAACAACTACAGTGTGAAATCTTTGAGTGCTTCTCATGTTTTCCTTCGTTTTTTTTCTTTTCCAGATAGCAAATATTTATTTCGATGCCGGTATACAATGTGGCGATCACTGTTATGTAGGATTACCATTTGTACTCAAATGTAAGTAGTTTCTTTTTTTTTTTTTATTACCTGTGTTTTTTTTCCCCTGTGTTTTTTTTTTTAAGTACTTAAGTGCTATGGTTATGTTTGCAGCTGAAGTAAGACCACATATTCCTGCTATGCTGGAGGACATTTGGGACAGCGATGTAGATTTGCATCAAAGACTGCTGAAGAGATGGAAAGAGCTGAAGGAACAGTCAGGCCTTGAGTGAGTCCCAGCATGGCTCTGTGGCATACAAACTACTACTAATTGTATCCAGTTCACATTTCATAATCAGTATACAAGAGCTTGTTTGTAATAACGAGGATTTTTTATTTTTTTTCTTTTTGGTGTAGGGTTGAGGCTTTCTTTGAAGTGAACACAGATCTACAGAAGAAAGTGCAGGCGAAGATATCAGCACAGCTCACATGGCCTTCACTGATCAACTCCTCACAGCAAGTTCTGTTCCCTCTCACCAACATCAATAGCTCCTCTGTGAGTTCCCACACACTCATTTCTGTTTTTGTTTTTGTCAAACCTCAGGCCAAAGTGCTTAAAAAGTCGAAACTGATTGTGCACACTAGATAGATATTTCATTTATTAGTTGACGAATATTCGTAAACACCCAGTGTTCATTTGGGGGGAAAAGAGTCATAAAAATGCATTTAATAAAATTGATGATGGAGTTGTGAATTTTGTAAATGTGTTTTTTTTTTTTTTTTTTTCTCCCCTCCCCCTCCTCCTCTGTTTTTGCACATGAATACAACCATATAGTGTTAATGAGGATACATTCCTTCTTTTGTTTTCTAAATCTTTCTAAACTCCAACTGCTGTTATGTTTTGCATATAGTTGTAAAACACAGCACATCCTGTGTCTTGGCTTAGATGTACAGAATAGATTAAATTAAATTCATGTTCCCCAAAAATGTATGTTTTACAGCACTGAATATGTTTACTGTGACCAGAGGTTATGCTTAGTTTGTAGAAAATATTTATATTAATATTTAATATTAATATATAATATATATTGTCAGTGCCAAAATAACAGATAACAACACATACAACAATGATAATAGTTAGTAATAATACTGTGTTGGGTTGGATTTATATATATATATATATATATATATA
>CM075004.1:19841297-19862403 GCA_037576675.1 Pangasius sanitwongsei | reverse complement strand
ATATATATAAGATAATATATTTATATATTGAGTTTTGGTGGATATGGCAAATATTGCTTGATTGTTAATGTCTGTCAAGCAACAAACATTTGTCAGAGCATTGTAGCTACACACATTTAATTCCTATATGTGGAGCATCCTTGAGTGCACATCATCTGATTTATTTATTTATTCATTCATTTTTTGAAATAGGTGGAGGAGATCATTCTGGAGAACCCAGCTGATGTTCCGGTCTATGTGCAGGTTCTTCCTGTTGCCCTCTACCCAAACCCCTCAGCGTTTACAGAAATAGTCGAAGACAGGTGATGAATCAAACCACATTCTACTTATAGAAAGTGGGAACTAAGTGCAGAAGGGGTTTTTTTTTTTTAAATTAAAAAGATCTGTTCAGGGGAATTGCTTGTAGCCACAAGAGACAATGTTTGTCATGCTATGGAATTTAGTGCTTCATTTAATGGTACTTTTTTCTTGCTTTTTAAAATGACTTCTCTTTGTGTTTGCTGATGCACTACCCACAGGGGTACTAAAACAACATAACCTGCTTTGCCTGTCAAATCACACCTATAACTTCCTCTTCAGGAGTGGAAATGGTATACACTGGGAGAGTTGAGAGGTTTTGTAAGCTGAAAAGGTAGTAAAAAAAGGTAGTGATATGGAAGAGCCTAATTCACCATATCATTTTTATAAACCCTTTATAAAAATGTCCGGTGTTTAGTGTTGATGGGTTTAACTGCTATTGCTATAAATTGCCATGCCTGAATTAAGGCTATGACCTGATTTAAAGAATCTGTGGTTCAGCGCTGTAGATCTGGGATCATCAGAATTTCTGATCCAGATTCTGACCTAGCAAAGTATTTCAGAGAATTGAACACTTGAAAAAAAGCTGTAGAACAGCCAGGGACTCTGGTTTTCCACACATGAACCAGCGCAGTTTCTGGAGCAGATTGTCTGTTCCAGTTTATCCAATCACATGCATTTACGTCACTTATTTACCTGAAGGCAGCACATCAGACCAGAGACTATCTACACTGCTGGAGACATTAGGTCAGGAAGGGGAGTTTCACAGATTTTTATAGATGTTTCCGTTTATTTATTTTACTTACAATACATATTTATTAAACCTGGGTCCCTGAATTACTAGTGGTTAGGCCACATCGCTCTCACCGCTGCAGCCTGGGTTGGATTCCCGGCCAACCACAGCCACTGGGGTTGCATGCAACAGTGTGCCCTCAGTGCCGCTCCCAAACCTGGGTAAAATTGGGGAGGGTTGCATCAGGAAGGGCATCTGGCTTAAAAACTGTGCCAAAATCAAATACGCGGAGCAACGAGCCGAAAGAGGAACAACAACAAATTTATTTTTGTAAATATTTTAAAAATTTTATTATAATCTGATTTAGTAAACTGACAACCTGGCTAATTTAAAGAAGGGTCGATGACAAAAAATGTGCTTTTGTTCCGGGTCTGTAGCGCTACTCAAAATTGGTAATGTGAAGTGTCACTATGAAAGAAGACACTTGGAATTGTCTTCTTTATAGCCATAAACTCATCATTAATGGTTAAGAATTAAAAGGTAACTGTTATCACAATTCAGTTGTGTTATTTGTTTATCCAGACCTTTTTAACGCAAGGAATTTTATGTAACTGGACCGTTACAAATGACCATTTAACGATTTAATTTAAAATAACATTACAAATAGGATCATTGTTTTGCAGTAGGCCAAGAACAGTCTTTTGGTTAGTCATGTTAAACATAATCATATTGCCCAGCTCTAACAGGGAAATAAAGAGAGGATTGAGGAATGGACCAATTATATCTTTGAATATATTTATATTCAAATGGATTAATACAATCCTGCATGTGTGTGTGATGTTTTAGGTGGGACAGTGATTATAAAGTGTGGTCTCTTGCTTATTTAACTCTTCTTTCCATCACAGATTCCCAAATGAAAAGATGTCCAACATGAACACAGGCACACTGGAATTTGAGGTTCAACAAAATCAGGTGCGTGTCCACCAAGGTTTCCCTGTGACTCTATATTAATGTTTTATTGTACACTCCATCGACATTTGAGCTGCGTTCATAAATTCAGTATCATTCAGTTCAGCTTTGCGGTATTTGTAAATACTGTCTCTGGAGGAATTCAAGTGCTTGCTTGTTTACTCTTGATTTTGACACTTGTCATTAAATTGCTAAGCTTGCTGCTGTTGAGCTGCATCTGACAGGTACTCCCATGTGTGTTGTGTGTCAGTCGTCAGTAGTGAGTTCTACAGGATTTGCGGAAGGCTTGATACGAAACTTTGTCTTCAGTGTGCTGATTATGCCAGGCGAGGCCAAATCACTCACTGTAAGGTTCTCACCCATCAGCAATCACAGTGTCTCCTCTCTGTTAGTAATCAGGTGAGGTCTAACTTTATCTGTCTCGTACACACACGCATATAAACACACTTGAGCCTGTGGCCCTATACTTCACATGGTTTTCTACTAATTTCGAATAATTGTTTTGTATTTAATTTTGGCAATAGATTTTAGAGTTTATAACCATCAGATAAAAAATGCCAGTGAAAGACAAATGTCTCAAACTTGAAAACTAGTACAATTCTTGTTTTTAAAATTTATTTATTTATTTATTTATTTTTTAAATTCTGGTGCATTCCATTTAAGCTAGTTGTAGGGTGATTAAACCCCAACACACAGAGCTTGCACTTTTGTGGTCTATTTTTGGAGTCTTGCATCACCTTTATCACAGAATTGTCTGAAATTCTCATATGAAGGAAAATAAATAAGAGTCTCCTTTTATTTGTCGTGTAAACACAGTGTAATTATTATTATTATTATTATTATTATTATTATTATTATTATTATTATTATTATTATTTATTTATTTATTTTATTTTTTTTAAAAACATACCAGCAAAGATTCTTATTTGGATCACTCCAGTCATGACAAATGCTTCTTTCAATAGCACAAATAGACATGGTGCTGGGTAAACATCACGGTTCATCAAATGTTCTCAACAAATGTTTCCGTTTCTCAAAAACAGAAATAATTTAATTTGATGGGGGGAAAAAAACAACTTCTGTCAGCTTGGAAATAGTTGGCATATGAATACACACGTCGTGTGTTTCTGATTTTTGTGTGTTTGATTTTTGACTTTGATGTTTATATAGGAACAACCTAACAGTGGTGGACCTGATTATGGTGCATGGTCAGGGGACCAGAGAAAGTCTAAAGCTAGCCGGGAAGCATCCAGGGCCAGGCAGCTCACTGAGATTTAAGATGACCGAGGCACTCCTTAAAGACTGCTCAGAAAGTGAGTGTGTACAATACTTGGTTGGAATTTTTAGAGACGCATACTCAAGATGACTCATTCTCTAATCCTATATTTTGAACCTCTCCTAATTACTACCTACTTCCTTTTTCAAGATGTGTTTTCGAAACAACAGATTTTTGCAAATGTTAAGACCTGTACATGCAACTACTGCGATTATGTAAGGTGTAGCCTTTCTTGCACGTGTCTTGCGTCTCTAGCACGTGACTGCGGTTTTGTAACACCATGTGAGCTTCTACTGCAATACACTTACCTTTCACAATGTTTTCCTGACTTCCTTCCACTTTGGTCAGTCTGTGCATTCATGATTCCTCCAGAATCATTTAATTAGAATTAGCGTATAAAGTTTATAAAGGCTTCATTTTATAATTAGTTTTAAAATGTTATTTAGTTACCCTGTGCTTGGAATTAAAATGTCCAACAATACCACAAGTCTGGTATAATTTCATCTGAGAACATTTTATCTTTGTTATAAACCCACTGATGTATTTTTTTTTTTTTCCTTAATGAAAAAAAGACAAACCCAAGGAGCCAAACTTCACCTTGCGAAAGACATTCAGGCTGGAGAACACGGGGCTTCTCCCTATTCACATCCGTTCCATGGAGATCAGTGGCACCACTTGCGAGGGCTATGGATTCAAAGTTCTCAACTGTCAAGAATTTGCACTTAAACCAAACACATCGAAAGACCTCATCATTCTGTGAGTGCCTCCAATTCTTTTTAATCTTATAGGGTTGTTGTAATTTAGAATCATAAAGTAGTATCCTGCAAAAACACAGCTTCTGGCTGATCATCTCACTATGGGGACACAATGGGGATTTTTTTTTTTTTTTGCCAGTTTAAAGCAACTAATAAATGAGAAAAGGTCGTGTCTCATAAAAACGTGAATAAGAAATCTCAGATAAAATTATGTCCGCAGCAGAGATGAAGAGGAAAAGTAGGTAGCCAACCTCAAGCTGGTGGGTAAACATCACTTGTTAACGATGTGTGCGCTCCGGTGCATAAGGCACTATTAATGCATGTGAACCAGCATATTTGTGGTGTTTCCTCTGGGCCTCTGTGGAGGCGTGAATTGCATTTTTGGCTTTCCTTAGTCACTTTTGCCTGTACAGGGCCGTTGAGAATGTCAGGCTTAAATGTGGATCATTTAGGTGAAAGTCAGCATGTCTTCTGAGGTTAATAGTAGAATTAACTAGGAACAAGTGAACTGCATTAAGGTTTTATCTTCTGGTTAATGGGCAAACATTTTTTTTTTATTTTCGAGGTGTTGACCTGCTGTGCCTCCTGTTTTTTCCTCCATTCAGTGTAAGAAATTAAGGTAACGTGTGCTGTCTGTTTGGCACAGGTTTACACCAGATTTTACTTCATCACGAGTCATCCGAGAGCTCAAGTTGGTGTCGGCAGGTGGCTCAGAGTTTGCGTTCGTACTGAATGCCTCGTTGCCCTACCACATGTTGGCGGCGTGTGTGGAGACCATCCCTCCACCAAACTGGGAGCTAGAGCTCTACATCATTGTCTCCTTGTTTATGAGGTCAGCACTCTTCATCTTAATGATCCTGATTATTAAAGACTAAAGCAAGAGGGCTGAACAGGACATTTTTAGTTTAACATTATAGAAACTGTCATTATTGAACTGTAAGGATAAAAATAAGGATAATCTGGGCAATTGTGCCCAGCGACCAGGCCACAAAGTGTGTTAAGGCTTGTGGTTGATTTAAAAAAAAAAAAAAAAAATTTAATATACTTAAAAGGTACTTCTAAAAAAATTTTTTTTATTATTTATTTATTTATTTTTAGAAAAGGACCTTTCAGTCAAAATTGATGACAAATCATAGTAAATCTTACCATCGCTCAAACGTTAAGAATATTTGCACAGCTCAGTATCAGTTTCACAGTTTAATTCTCTTAAAGTATTTCTGCGGTAAAAGAATCAGTTCTTTCAGATTCTTTAAAAATTTTGATGAGTGTGACTGAAGTAAACGTTCTTTTCCTTTTTACACTTGGAATAACTGACATCTGTACACAATGTGAGTGATTAGAAGGTTTAAAGTGCCTAATGCATACCGTAAGAGCACAACCTGGCATTCTTGCATTTCTTTAGTTCTATGTTCCTCCTGGTTATCGCCACGGCCTATCTGGAGGCCCAGGGAATATGGGAGCCTTTCAAGCGATGCCTATCTGTGGAATCCAACTCTCCCATGGAGACTGGAAAACCATTTGATCTCAGGGAAATTGTACGGATACAAAGTGATGCAAAGTAAGTTCATGACATTTTTATTGTGTGTCTCATCCATACTTAAAAAATATTGCCAAAGGGGAAAAAAAAACAAAAAAAACGTTTTGATGTGTCTACAGCTTGAATGATTTTGCCGACTCGCACCAGAACTCAAACAGAGGAGTGTATGGTTCAGGTGGAAGTGGCCGAGCTGGTGGGCGCCAGGGTGGCCTACACTCCAGCTCCAATGGCAGCGCCGTTTTAGGGGACAGCAAATCGAGAGGCAGCTCAGGGCGCTCATCTATGCAAGCTTCCTCCCCTTCTTCCTCTCAGATCATCAAAGATGGCAGCTCAGGACTCAACCAGCTGACTTATCGTAAATCACGAAATTCTAAACAGCAGCAACAACAGCAGCAACAACAGCAGCAGCAACAGCAGCAGCAACAACACCAACAACAACACCAACAACAACAACAACAACAACACCAACAACAACAACAGCAGCAGCAGCAGCAGACATCCAGCCCCTTGGAAGAACTTCAGAACCTGAGCACAACCCTGCCATCTCAGTCCCATAGAGGCCAAAGCACAGAGGAGCAGGACTACAATAGACTTCTGCTGGCCATGGACAAAGACTTGGACCGGCCTGAGTCTCCTGCAATTAATGCATTCATGGAACAGAGCATTCAGCAGTCTACACAAAATAAAGGTAACACGCTGTGAGAGCTGAAGCATTGAATTTGAGTAGTTTGCTGAAAACTGATCTGTGTCCAAGAGACAACATTTTGATCGTAACAATTTTTACTGTAAAAATGAAGGGAAAATGAAGAATAAAATGAAGTCTCAGAAAAAGAAAGAGGAGAAAGAGAGGAAAGCAAAGGGAAAGACCCAAGGAGAAGAGCTAAAAGAGGCCCTTGGAGATAATGATGACAGCTCCTCAACTACCACAGAGACTTCCAACCCAGATACAGAGACTAATATTAAAGAGGTACTTAAATACAGCAGCTCTATTTCACTTCCATTTCCATTTGCAGTTTAGGATGAGATGGCGTGGTTGTAGTTGGCTGAGGTCCAGCGTTTACATGGCCTTTTATTATGTGATGTTGAATTACACAGGAACCAGTGAAGAAGAAGGTCAGAACAGTTACAGTGGAAAAAGAACGAGAAGAAGTCCCTCCTTCACCTACTAAACCCAAAAACAAGAAACAACCAACCACAAAGAAGGAGAATCAAGTGGAGAAGTCCAGGTTAACCCAATTCCTGATTATTTTAAAGCATACTTAAATATCTTATTACTTCTTTCACATCCCCTTTCTGTTTTTAGTGTTGCTTTTAATTTAACTAACAATCATAGTAAACATTCTGACTAGCCTTTTGTGCTTATGTACACATTTCCATGTTCCTTTTAGTTCTCTGGAACTCCCCTATGTCACTCCACTGGAAAACAAACAGCGCAAGACATTCCCCAAAACCATCATTAACACGGGAACCCAGAATGCCTCCAAACCAAGACCTCCACAGAAACAGAGATGTGAGTGTAACTTCTGGATTAGACAAGGTGTTCTTTGTAGCAAATTTCCTATCGAAGCCACTTGGTAATAAACTCTCTTTTTCAGTGCCTGGTGGAAAGCTGGAGGAAGCACGTCCGTCTCCACTGGCCAAGTTCAATGGCTTCATGCAGGACTTCAGCAGTGGCTCAGAGGGGGAGAAGGAGTCCCCTCCGCCAGAATGGGACGTTCCACTTAAAGTCAGCAACCGTAAGTCTGTTAAGCATGTACCTCAAACGTATAAAGGAACTGCCTCATCTGTATTCTCACATGGTATTTGGCATGATCATTCTCAGTTGTAGTTTGTCTGGTAACCATGTATATTTCTGTCTTGTCTTTGTATCAGAAGCAGACAGTCTTCAGCAGATCTCATTGCAGACCATGAATGCAGATCCTTTTCTGAAGAGACCCATCTCTGCCATCTCCAGAACTTGTTCCCCTCCTCCTACTTCTCCTACCCTGATGCCCCGCATCAGCTACAGCAGCGTGCTCAACACCAGCAGGTACGCTTTTCCCCATCCAAAATCCCCGATCCCACAAACACACGCCCCCACACTCGACTTCTGATGCACTGATATGACCTTTTCCACCACCAAGTGGTGCTAATGCTGGTAAGGGTGGAAATTTCCTAATGCAACTGTGTGGAAATAAACATGGAGAGTTTTTTTACAAGTTGTACATCTAGATTTGCAGTCATTTTTTTAGCATCCAAAGTCTTTCAAACTATCAAAAGACAAAATCAAAAAAATATCATCATGAACAAAGGTTTGCTTTAGCTATTCTATGAGTGTATAGCTGCTCATAGGAAGTTTTGTTATTATTAGCAGTGTAGCTTCTATTTAGTTTGTTCCAGTTTCAATAACTGATTCACTGTTTACTCTTGAAGTTTTCAAAAATATTCTTTCTTCTAAGAACCTCCATTCTTGTTAGGTTATTTCTGAGGTGGTCAAGAAAGTAACTTTCCAGCAGATAGCAGAGTTATTGTCATAGCAGTGAAATCCCTCCCGACCACTTCATATCACCGGACCTTGCTTCCAGACCAGCAGCATTCTGGTCCTGGAACTAAGCCAGTTTCTTTGCAGTGGAAAAGCACCAAATATTTCATGCTTAAGGTGCCATGCTGATGCCAAAGCTTGTAGTCAGAAGAGCTGTGAGAATTAAAATGAAGGATATAAAGGAATTAAGCCTGAGTACTCGTATCTAAGCTCTGACTCATAAAAGTGTATGACATTTAGATCTTGTGAGGTCACTGATTTGTTTCTTAATAATCCTCCTGTATTTAGTGAGGTAACCTCAAAGAAGGCTCCTGGGAACAAACTTGTCAAGTGCACATCTTTACCTGGTCAAAATGGAAATCCCACTTTCGCAGCGGTGGCTGCCGGCTATGACAAAAGCCCTGGTATGTAAAAAAAAAAAAAAAAAAAAAAAGCTATATAAACATAACAGTGTAAAATGACTTATATGCTGTGTTTAGTGCAGGCATCCTGAGTGTGTGTGTATATGTGTGTGTGTGTGTGCGTTCATTAATAGGTGGCAGTGGCTCAGGAAAGGCTGAAAGTCTTGGAAAGGTGGTCCTACCTCACATGACATCAGTGGAGAGTGACAGCTCTGATAGGCAAGTTACCCATCATTCTCACACACTGTACATGATATCCCACATCCTGACGCATATATTCAATTTTATCAATAATGTGTATTTAATGCTGATTCTCTCATGAATAGTTCTGGATTGTGGAGTCCCGTTGAAAACATGAGCAGCCCTGGTTACAGTTCCATCAATTCTTTCTCAACATTTGGACCGCACAACCCACTCAACTTGACTACAGGTACATAGATACAGTGCAACATAAAGCACAGCTAGCCAACATGCATGTTTAATAAAAAAAAAAAAAATGAAGGTACTGATTTACGTTGTTTTCCTGTGTGTTTGTTCAGTGTTCAGTGGTATAGCAGGCCCCAAGAATTCGGAGCATCAGTCAAGCTGGCCTGAATACACCCATGTGCCCTCTTCTATCTGGGACACTGAACGCTCGAACCCCTGGCCTACCAGCAGTGGCTCCCCTACCACTCCAACAGCCGTAAGATCCTCCAGAATAAAAAAAACTACTGCGCTGTTATTTTACTGCCAGAGCTGTCGAAAGTTTCAGATTGGCAAGTTAAAGTTGTTTGACTAAGATGAAGATGGCTCCTGTCTCCTAGTCAGAAATATGATATTATTATTAGTTGTATCTGAAGTATTTACATATTTTGAAACATGTACCTGTCATTTAAAAAAAAGTTTTTTTGGAGCAGAAAAAGGTGAAGTAGGCAATGCTTTGATTTGTACATACTATATTAGTAGGGCTTGGGAATGTGACATCTACCATAATTGTTGGCTTACAAACAGTTTCTGCCCCAAGTTCACAAAGAAATGTGTATACAAGGGTCTTTACAAAAAAAAAAAAAAAAAAAAAAGGCAGATCTGTCCCACAAAGCTATGCGGCATAACATCGTTTCCCAAGCCCTGTAGTGCTGTTCTCTAGATTATATCTGATTCTTTAACGTTTGACCCATCTGTGTCTGTAGACCATACTGGGGAAGTCTCGGAACCCCTGGTCCCCTAGTCTGTCCTTCAGCAACTCCATCTGGTCTACGGGTCCTGACTCCACCCTACACTCCTCACCAATCACCGATTTGGTCAGCCACACGGCTCCAGCCACTCCTGCCCCCACCGACCTCAGCCACACCTACAATCCTTGGAACGGATGGCCACCATCGCTGAGCCGCTGGAACTCCGATCCCTGGCCTAACAACCCCGACAGCAGCAACACTAACTGACAAGAGGAAGGAACACCGGCCCCCTGCAGCAACAAAAGAAATATCGTCATGGTTTCTGTTATTAGGGTGTCTTTAGTTTTCCTTGTTACAGAGGTCCTAGGTATGCTGATATAATTTTAACTGTTAAATCTTTTGGAGAATTTTTTGATTGAATTACCCATTGGTTTGTCCAGGTTTCTATTTCATTCCCCTCCAAATTCAGGTTAAATCTTACAAGTCATTTTATTTCGAGGGGTGCAATATCTTATTTAAGGGAACTGCAAAAATTAAGTTACTCAGAGAGTTAAGACCTTGATCTAAAGAAATTATATTGCCCGTTTTAATTATTTTAAAAGTTCCACATTTTGAGTAATACTGTGTTTTTCTTTGGAACTAAAGTATATGGCCCAGTATTACTGTATGGTGTCAAGTGCAGTATTACCCAACTATAAATGGAGCACTTTGTGTTAAATCCCACTCTTCAGAAGAAATGGGCCCCGATTTAAGAGTTGCATTCATTTTAGAACCTACTTGGCCAACCCTGTTAATTTCTGGTAACTTAAGTTACAGTTAAAGAAGATACAGGATGATGGAAATTGTGTTATGAGGACAACAGAAGTCTTTGTCCGAAGTTTTACGGTCAATGCCAATTCATGACAGCATTGAGGATTTGAGGTTTAACTTATTATTTTTATTGGATTCTGGTTAAAGAAAGGTTTATTTGCTAAATTTGGTTTTTAATTTAATGTCAAAATGAGTTGAAAAGGGTTTGTTTTCTACATGGTTTATTTGTCACCATGAGTGAGACATCCGTTACGCTGGTTGAAATAAACATATCAGGCAGCAATATCTACTGGGTTGTTCTTTTTTTCTTATTATTTTTTAGAAGATGCATATACACTTGTAATTTCTATAACAAATAATACTTACAATTCGGAGTTTTGTTAGTATATCTCAAACCACGGCTGCAGACAATACAACACATTTTAAAAATATGACTGAAAAAAAAAAATTGGTGTGTAATGTGTCTGGGCTAAAGACTGAGACAATCGGTTTGATTAGAAATCAAATTTAAATTTCAAATGGCCTGATTGCATCCCCATATACTAGCATTGACGCTTCCCTCTAACACACATGATGAAGGCCATAAACTGGCAACAGCTCCGGAGAGGCTGGCCCTGCTATCGGACTTCATACATCCTACTTCCTACTTCATACTATAGGAAAATGCATATGGAGCAATATAATATTTACATATTCCATTCTCATTTGCGGAGGTGTGAAACCTACAGACACAACACTACACAAACATAAATAGATTTGTTTTGAGTATGGCAGCCTGGCACTAGAGTTGTGTGCTTTACTGGTTACTGGTTACATTCATACTAATTTAGAAATGCCTAAACAGTCCAGAAGGTGATATGAGGCTAATCAGAGGACCTCTTAAGCTTTTTCTTTAAAATCCAAAATGGATGAGTAGAATATGACACCTTCACCCACTCAACTGTGTCCGCTCTAACTCCTCACGGTTGCTGTAAGGAAGCCATGAGCATGGAGCTGAACTTGGTGAGGTTGCAGGTCTTCATCACAAACACACGATGACTTTTCAGCTTGCCAGTGAAATCCAGTGCCATCATGCCTCGGCCGAGCTCTCCCTGGATCTCCACGCGAACGCCACACTCCACACTTTCTGTGATCACACTGCCATCCACACATGCTGCCACAGCATAGGCATCGTAGGGCACGAACCCTGACCCGAAAAGTACATCTTTTGCGTTTTTTCCATGCTCTCGGGAGAAAGCCCAACATTTAGAGGTGATCATCTTCATAAAACGAGCAGCTGCACTGTCCTGGGCAATCAGCTCATCAAAGAACTCCTAAAATAAAATTTGAGAAGAAAAATGCATGTGCATGCGATCTCAATCAAGTAGGTTAATACCTACTACAGTGCTGCTGAATTCTCAAATCTGTTTGGTCAGAAGGTGTTGGTTCATTTTCTGGATGCAAGGCAAATCAGAGGTTTATATTAAAGCACTCGTTTTAATTTTAGTGTTTCTACAGTAAAAACTAATGCACAGGACTTTGTGGACACGCTGCATAATCTAAGTTGATATGGTGAAGTTTTCTGTAAGGAGATGTTTAGTCGTTAGTCTCCAGTATTAGTTCAGAAGAGTGATAGTGATAACAGGAACTAACCTGTGGATGTTCCACAAAATTAAATGTAACTATAAACTGTACTGTGCTGTGGTATACCAGAAATAAAACACATCAGATGTGCTGTTATTCGAAATAACACACTTCTGGGTGGAAGCAGTAACTCCACTTTGCGCCAGCCCATATCACACCACCCTGGCACTGACTATTTTTCGGTAACAGAACACCCCATTGTATTTTATTCTTTTCTTATCAGTAACAATGAAAAAACATTTAAGCATCTTAAGCAAAGAAATTATGAAGGAGGACTAAGTGTAGAGTGCTGATGTGATTTTTCCACACAGCTATTTGATTCTTACCCAGGAGAGCTTGTTTCTGCAGGTAAACTCCCAGGTGGCTATGTGTGTGGGACACACATATTCCTCTAAGACTATATAGGCAGACTCGGGATCCATACAGAAATTAAACTCTGCACATGGCATCAGATTCCCCTTACCTGCAAAGATAAACACTGCTCAGAGAAATCCTGTTCATTAAGTCAGTTCTACAGGGCTCTGATGCCCCTACCTTCCATGTTGCCTCCCATGATGTACAAATCCTTCAGCTTCTGGGGAATGCTGGGATCCACTCTAACAGCAAGAGCTAAATTCGTGAGTGGACCCAGAGCAACAAGAGAGACCTTTGACGTGAATAAGACACAGTCAACCACAAGAGGGCAGAAAAAGGTTGCCAAGTATACTATTATTTACTATTAATTACTATTAGTTTTCCCTACCTGCCCTGGATGCTCATTCACCAATCTGATCAAAGAATTAACTGCATGCTCTTTGTGTATTTGTGTTTTCCAAGTGTCTGAGTCTCTGTCCTGAAGAACGTCTCCCAAGCCATCTGTCCCGAAATGATCTTTGAATGGTTTTGTTGCTCCAACCAAACAGCTGGCCGCCCCTCGAAAGACAGGAATCTGAAAAGAGGTATGATGCTTAAGTGAATGCATGCCCATGTGACCACAGGCAATCTGTTTCTGCGTACATCATGAGCCCCTGAATCAGCTGAACACTTTCATCTTAATTATTTGTCTCTGGTACACCTTGAGATTTAAGTCATATTAAACAAAACCTTTTAAATTATTTAATAAATACCACAGCAGTTTAGCTGTTTTGGCTATGGGCAGCGCTGTGGCACAGCAGGTAGCGTTACCACCTCACAGCTCCAGGTCCCTTGTTCAATCCTGAGTTTGGGTTACAGTCTGTTTAGAGTTTCACATGATCTCTCTGTGCCTGCATGGAATTCCTGGTTACCTCCCAAAAACCCGCCAGTAGGTTGATTACACACGCACACAGTTTACAGTAGGTATAGTACCCTGCGATGGACCGGAGTTCCATCCAGGATGTATTCTCGCTCCATGCCCAGTGTTCCCGGGATAGGCTCTGAATCTACTGCATCTCTGACCAAGATAAAGCACTTACTGAAATGAGTAAGTATGATTATTTAGCTTATTCTTTTCATTACATTTTAGGTATTTTTTAATTGTTTCCTAATTCATCCTTTCTAAGGATTAGCCAAGTTCATTAGAAAGCCATCTCATTAAAACTGAACCTACTATATTGGCAAACACTAAATAATACATGCAATAATACATATAATACATTCCTATGTTCAAAATATAATACATTCCTATGTTCTTCTGGGTGCAAACATAATGTGTCTTATTTTACTCAAATAATTCTGGGCATTTATACACGCAAAGCCATTAGGATTGTTGGGAACCCTGGTGTCCACCATGAGGCATAGCTGTTGCCAGGAGCATCTAATTCAATTGGATGTGTATATAACTTATCAATACACATT
Source organism: Pangasius sanitwongsei (assembly GCA_037576675.1). Taxonomy (NCBI): domain Eukaryota; kingdom Metazoa; phylum Chordata; class Actinopteri; order Siluriformes; family Pangasiidae; genus Pangasius; species Pangasius sanitwongsei. The sequence continues at coordinate 19,848,512 of CM075004.1, read as the reverse complement.
GTTACAAAGCAGCTTTACAGAAACCTGGATGTAGATGTAGATCCTTAATGCGAAAGCCAGAGACAAGAAACGATAGAACTCCATGAAAAGACATGATGAAGAAACCTTGAGAGGAACCGGACTGAAAATGGAACCAATCCTTTTCTTTGTGGCACCAGATAGTGGGATTGTAAATCATTACAGTATACAGGCGTGGAATAGTAAAGACTCGTACTAAGTGTTTAAAAAGGATGATCAGTATGAGTATTTTGCGAATAAGAGTCCTGGGATGAGCACAGGACAATCTTTATAATTACAGCAGCAGTTCGTAGGGACAAATCTACAGTATGCAGGTGAGATTATCCGCTGAAGCAAAGGTGAGACTTGGGCAGATGTAATGTGTAAATGTTCATTCACAACAATTTCCCACTCAGAAAAATCACTGTATGTCTATACAGATGTCAGAAGTTGTGTTATGGTGTGCGCTGGACCCACCTGGGTATGCTGACACACACGCAGTACACGCAGCACATTCTGACACACATTGTCTACATCAGCATTTCCAAAGCAGCAGGTGATGCCCAGGATCTTCACATTGGATGAGACGAGAGCCAGCATTATAGCCTGGGCATCGTCTATGCCGCAGTCAGTGTCGATAATCATCAGCTTCTGACTCATACTGGTTACCTGGAGACCACATCATTCATTTATCAGTATCACGCCCTTCAGTGATAATCACTGACTTTGATTCCCATCTTGTCAAAAACCACAGAACAAACTGCTGAATCATTTGGAAATACACAGATGTGCCTGTCAAATTTTGAGCTGACACACTGAGCTAGACAGCAGAAGAACTGCTTGTGAGCTGCAGACACATATGCCAGTTAATGAGTCATTTATAATATTCAGTAATTGTTAACTTGTGTTTTCTTCATGACAGTTTGTTTCTTTGCTCACTGCTTGAAAAGTATTAACACATTCAGGAGATTCAGCCTGCAGCTGGATGCTAGGTGATTTAAAAAGCTTGACCATCACAATGCTTGGCCTAATAAGTTCTGCATCTCTGCAGGGGCAACTCTCCCCCAGTCATTTCCCTCCTTCTCTTACAGAGAAATGCTCATGTCCTTGCTGAAACAAGAAAGAAAATATCCCATGCTGCTCTGAGCTGGTTTATGATGGTTATTGCTGATCTGGGGCTGGTTTAACAGATTAGTTTTTGCCCTTTTTGATAGTAAGGTTGATGGTCTGAACTGAGTTAGAATAACTTTAATCGACAGGAATCAAGGGATCAAGAAGTTTTGAGACTAGGATTAGAGCAAGTTATACACAAATCAAAAGGGAGAAATTTGCGTTTTAAGATATCAAGTCAAGTGAAGTGAAGTGGAGTTTATTGTCATTTCAGCCATATACAAGTACATAGTGAAACGAAACAACGTTTCTCCAGGACCAAGGTGCTACATAAGACAAACACAGAACAACACAGAACTATGTATGTAAAACAGACAGACCTAAATGAGCAGGACAGAGCGGTGATTTTAGTGAGTCCAAGTGCAGTTGATCTGAGCAAAAACTTCCAGCAAAATGAGATGAGCAAAGTCCAAAACAACTTCGGATAAGAAAGAAATGCATGAATAATTCATAAGCGCGCGCTGCTTCGCCCTTTCCCAGAGCACTGGCGTCAGTGCCTGTTTAACCGGCTGCGTCCCAAATCGCGTACAAGGCAACGCAGTCCACTAGGTGAATAAAGCCTTAAAATGTCATTCGCTCAGAGTGTGCTGTAAAGTTGTATCTAATGCAAGTTTTTTTTTAAATATTTATATTTATATAGAGATCAGGATTTTTATCTTTAATCCACCTACGCCATATTTTTCATAAACACTACCTTTGATTGATCATTTTGTGATGCTTAATTATACATATATATAATAATAATCAAACACAGCTAATAATTTTTAAATAAAAAGCGGCGGTGAGTTATTTGTACATAATCAGTTTTGTACAAATAGCCAGACATGATATGCGCGAGTTCTGCGCAATTGGAGCGCACCCTTCGCCCTAAAGACTACCGACTCGGCTTTGCCTCTTCACCTGTTAAAGCAAACCGCGCAGAGGAGGGGGGGGGGGCGCTTCATGCTCACCTTTCTCAGCCTTTTAGCAGACTCATCATATTGACTAATTTCTGGTTTTGCTTTACTTACAAAACCGTAACTTGTCAAATTTTAAGTCAGAATTGCTCGTCCTCGGCATCGCATATTTCTCTCTTTTTTTTTAATGTATTTGAACAACCCTCCGTTATTTTCCGTTTGGTATAAACCAGCGGAGCCCCTTTAACAGAAGGCCAGTGGATTGAGAATCGTGTTGTTTTTTTTAATCGTTTGTTCATGCGGTGTTTATAAGGTAAAGGTACGTGTGCATATCCCCTTTTTACTTAGATTATTTGGGATTAGACGCACGTATGTGTTATATTTTTGGACATTTCGACAGTATCCTGGCTGAACATCAGGTCGTCCCCTTATAGGGTGGGTTATGTTATTTAATCATTCTCTTGTGATGCTACATTGTAGCTGCATTTAGCTAAAAAGCCTCATGTCAGTATTGCTGAGTCTGTACTTAGCATCTCTACATCCTTTCAGAGTGTTTGTACAGAAACACTAACAAAACTATCTGATGTGAATTTAGTTTTGTTGTGGTTGTTGTTGATTATGATGATGCTGTAGGAAAAACAAACAAACAAAAATGTGATTTTGTAGACGTAGGCATTTTTCTCTACTAGTGTTTATATTGTAGTCTTTGATTTTTATTATAATATACACTATATTATTCCAATTTTTATGGTGACACTGTGAGGCCTTACTGTTTATGACTATGTGGCTCAAATGTAACACACCCCGCATACAGGTCTATATTCATACTAAAAAAAGAAGAAGAAAAAAAAGTAAGTAAAAAATAATTTCCATATATTGAGCTTTGTTGTTTGAGATGACCTAAGGAGTACACTCAGCTGCCAGTAAATATTCTTGAACATGTGACTTTGTTTATTACAGTATATCCACTGCTGGCAATTAAATAAATAATAAAATAATGTACACTGGAACATATTTATTTATCAACTGTTAAGCAAGAATGTGTGGTGTGCTACCAGAGTGATTTATGTAACCTGCTTAGATCTAGATTTTTTTTTTTTTTCAATAAAATAAAACGTAATAAACATTTCTTAGTTCACGTATACCTATGTCATTCATTCTTCAGTAAGCATCAGGTCATCAGGGCACCATACACACACACACACACACACACACATTCACGCACTTTCACACATTCAATCAAACCTTTTTAGAGTAGGCAATCAACCCATCAGTGTGTTTTAGGAGGAAAAAGGGAGAACTTGGAGGAAACCAATGTGGACATGTGGATTACACACACAGAAAATCCACACAGACAGTAAACCGAGCAAACAGGGGACCCTGGATAATCTAATTCTCTAACACTAATACTCTAGTATTCAACTTGAACCCATTTCTTGAAGTATTTACATGGTCAAAAGTATGTGTACACCTGACCATCACACCCATATGTGGTTCTTCCCCAAACTGTTCCCACAACGTTTGAAGCACGCAGTTGTATGGGAACACCTAAGTGAACAAAATCTATATAATATAATCTAAGTATGGAAAATTTTGGAGGACATTTTGCTAAAAAATGTTAATTTCCCCTATGTATCTTTCATTGTGGATTACTGTACATGCAAGCACTGTGTCTCCCAAGGTCACCAGATAAAAATTAATACGCGTTAATGTTAATCTCCCAAAGTCACTGCACTGCTTTTGGTTTCTTGGTTAACTCTGCTGTCTGCTGAGCTGTTGTTCTTATTCACATTCCCTTGCCTTTTCTAAAACAGGGCCAAGTAGTCACATCAGACCAAAACCAACCAACAGGCAATCTTCTTGTCATCCAAGTGTTCAATGCCTAACACTGCAGAAAGTGAAGGCGGTAACATATCTGGTGCCAAGGATCCGGCACCCCCATCACGGTTGCCGGGCCAAGACGATGAGCGTGGCTTCCTGAACCCATTCAGCCGTGATACGCTGCGCGCCAGACGGGCCTCCAGCGCTGAGCTGCAGCTCCCATGGACATGCCCTGTCACACATTCCCGGGAGAAATTCTACACAGTGTGCTCTGATTATGCACTGCTCAACCAAGCCCATCCAATCCTCACCCCCAGAGATGTTCCCCAGTCTAGCCATGACAGCAGCACACCACTAAGTCAAACAAACACCATCACTATCTCCCAGGGTCAGGCTGGAGGAATCCATACACCTTCAGGTGATGCCTGTGATCTAGAAGAGACATTCTCCGGCAACTCCAAGCCCATTTTAGCCTGGGAGATCGACACCACCGACTTTGATGCCGTTTTAACCCGAAAAGCCAGGACAGGTAAGATTTATTAATAATTGTTTTATACATGTTGTTTCTTTAAAATGAGAATTGGGTACTGGTTTAGATCAGCCACCTTCTGCCTGTGTTAAATGATTACATGGCCATTGTGCAGTGTTTTCAGTGTGAAGCTCCACACTCGCTGCTAGTGAGGAAAGGCAAATTAATTGTCCTACAGGCCATCTGTTAATGTTGCTTATGTAATCTGAAGTCATGTTTCAGTGACGTAACTTGTGGGTCATCCATCTCCGTCCTTCCAGTGTACGGAGCCTATTAAATCTAATGTAATCAACCAGACTACCAAATTGAAAGAAGACAAGCGCATCAACATAGACCCAGGAGAATCAGCAGTAGTCAGGCATTATCATTTTTGATAATCATGTTAATTTGCATCAATTACTCAATTATCTCTACTGTGCTAATGATCGCCAATTCTCAACTGCATATTCCTTATCATGTGGTACTCATCTATGAAGGAAACCATGATTCAAATGTAGGTTTTAAAAGCACTGTCTAGGTCAACCTATCATTTTTGACTGATCCCGTATTCTCGCCCCTGTGAATTACCTGCTTTTTTACCAGAAAAAACAAAGTCTATTTGTGTTATTTAAATAGAAAATGTGACAAGGCAGTGAACGTTCCTATTTTCTTTTGATAAGGGGACATGAATTGTCTTACTACTGAGTTTCATGGACCATATAGCAAATTCTGGGATTACTTTGTTCCCCAATATTTTAAATAACTTATCTCTGTTCCTCTTTATCATTTTTGAAAATTGAAGGATCCTTTGCTATGATTAAATCTTATAAAATCTTAAAAATGAAACGCACCACTAAAACACAGTTTTCTCCACTCTCCACCAGCAGAGTTCTTGTTAAGCATACAGCATATGGAGTATACTCTAAATCCAGAAGCTAATTTGAACACCCATGTAACATTACATTACCCATGTAATGTTTCTCACATAATTACAGGTAATATAAAGAAATTTGGCTTGAAGAAAATGAAGTCATCTGACCGATCGAGCAGAAATGTGCTGGATCTTCCACCACAAGCGTCTCTGGAAGAAATCAAGCAGAGGAAAGTCCTGGACTTGCGCAGATGGTACAAGTACAGCTCTTAGTCTCTTACTCACTAGTCTTAGAAAATAACATCAGACAAAGCACATTTTGTTTTTGTTCCTCTTTTCACCTGTTTAGGTACTGCATCAGCCGCCCTCAGTATAAAACTTCATGTGGCATTTCCTCACTCGTCTCTTGCTGGAACTTTCTGTACAGTACCCTTGGAGCTGGAAGGTACATCCATCTAGAATAATGAGCTCTAGAGTTAATTCTAGATGTGTCGTTTTAATTCAGTAAGTTCTTTGCAGTTGCCTCTCATTGTGGGGGGGGGGAAAGTGTTTAATGGGAGGAAAAGCAGGCTGTCATCAAGCAGAAAAATTAGAATTAGAATTTTTGAATATTAGGAGAAAAAAAAATCACCAGGTCTTTTTCCAGTCTTCAGCTGTCCAATTTGGGTGAGTTTGTGCCCATGATAGCCACAGATTCTTGTTCTTGGCTGACAGGAGTGGAACCTGATGTGGTCTTCTGCTGTTGGAGCCCATCCACCTCAAGTTATCCAATCAGCCAATCGTGTGGCAGCAGCACAATGCATTAAACCATACAAATGCAGGTCAAGAGCTTCAGTTAATGTTCACATCAAACATCAGAATGAAGAAAAAGTGTGATCTCTGTGACTTTAACCCTGGCATGGATGTTGGTACCAGACAGGCTTGTTTGAGTATTTCACAAACTGCTGATGTCCTGGCATTTTCATGCACAACAGTCTCTAGTGTAGAGTGAAAAATCATTTCTGTGAACAGAAAGGCCTTGTTGATGAGAGAGGTGAATGGACAATGGCCAGACTGGTTTGAGCTGAAAGAAAGGCTACAGTAACTCAGATAACCACTCTGTACAATTGTGGTGAGCTGAAAAGCATCTCAGAATGCACAATATGTCGAACCTCAAGGTGGACCACATCATGCAAAACTGAACAGCTGAAGACTGGAAAAACACAGATGGTAGGGTCAGAATTTGGTACCAACAGCACGAATCCATGGACCCAGCCTGCCTTGTGTCAGCAGTCCAGGCTGGTGGAGGTGGTGTAATGGTGTGGGGAATGTTTTCTTGGCACACTTTTGGGCAGTTAATACCAAACAGTCATCACATATTGTTGCTGACCATGTGCATACTCTCATGGCCTATATTAACCCATCTTCTAGTGGCTACTTCCAGCATGATAATGGACCATGTCACAAAGCAAAATCATCTCAAACCGGTTTCATGAACATGACAATGAGATCACTGTTCTTCCGTCGACTTCCCAGTCACCGGATCTGAATCCAATAGAACACCTTTGTGATGTGGTAGAACGGTAGATTCACAGCATGAAAGCACCTGGAAAATCTGCAGGAATTGCATGATGCAATCATGTCAACATGGACCAGAATCTCAGAGCAATCCATGCCACAAAGAATTGAGGCTGTTTTGAGAGAAAAGGAATGCCCTACCCAGTTTTTTTTAAACGAAATAGTGAAGTGAAGTGACTTGTGGCCAAGTATGGTGACCCCATACTCGGAATTTGTGCTCTGCATTTAACCCATCCAAGTGCGCACACGCAGTAGTGAACACACACACCCGGAGCAGTGGGCAGCCTTTTTTTTTTTTTTTTTTTTTTTTTTTTTTGTGGGGTGCACGGGGGGCATTTTGGGGGGAGGTGCCGTGGGAAGGGGGAGAACCAAAGGCATGGTAGTGAGGGGGGGAG
>CM075004.1:19775580-19839981 GCA_037576675.1 Pangasius sanitwongsei | reverse complement strand
GAGGGTGGAAGAGAGCGCTGGTCATTCACTCCCCCCACCTACAATCCCTGCCGGACCTGAGACTCGAACCCACGACCGTCAGGTTATAAGGCCGACTCTCTATCCATTAGGCCACGACTGCCCCCAAAAAGAACCCTCTCACAACAATATCACAGCCATCCATGGCCAGGAGCCAAGGGAGCAAAATTGCACATGGGAATGGGAGGGATGGCATACTTTCTCTCCCCGGTCCATCACAGCTACACTAGCCAATCGTGGGTGTTTGTGAGCTCATGTATGTGGAAGAGGGCAAGCCGAGTGTGTTAACGCTGCCCTGTGATGCAGCAGTAGCAAGAATTCTAAAAGATGCAGTTGGCTATGTGTCTCAAAGAAAGCACATTTTAGGCCTCAACCTCGCTGGCTGATAGCAGTCACATGATGGAGAAAATGGGGGAAAAAAAAGAAAAATCAAGTTCATAATTGGTCTTAACTAGAGACATGCCTGCAATATTTTCTAAGGAATTTAGTTAGCTCTCTTTCTGTTTAAATTGGGCTACAAAGTAGAAAGCCATTTTAAACCACTGAAACCCTGACCAGGCAGTTACTATGTAAATGCATTTCCCATTCACATTTCACTTGCGCCCACATGAAAGTAGAAACCTACCGCTTTTGTGATTTTTTTTTTTTTTTTTTTTTTTTTTGCACCTCTCTAGTCTCAACCAGATGCCCTGTGAACGTTTCTGGCAAGTTTTATTAAAAAAAAAAAAAAAAAAAAGAATAATGCACCTCCTATTTGTATCTGTATCCATTTAGAATACATTATCTATCCAATTTGAAACATATATTTGTATTTGGTTACATCTCTAATGAAAAGCAACTTTTTTTGTATCAGCCTTCCACCCATTTCCCAGGAGGAGGCCTTGCATATTCTCGGATTCCAGCCTCCATTTGAAGATATCAAGTTTGGACCTTTTACTGGGAATGCCACTTTAATGAGGTATGATTGTTCTGCTTACCCTGTTGGAAAGTTTTGTGTCTTTTTATGTACCTGATGGTTACATTTTCACCGTCTCTGTTCTTGTTTTGGGACAGATGGTTCAGACAGATCAATGACCATTTCCGTGTTCGCGGATGCTCTTATATTCTATATAAGCCCCATGGGAAGCACAAGACAGCAGGAGAGACAGGTGAGTTAAATATTAATCACTTTAAAAATGATTTACATATAGTGAACTTTTAAAACAGTGTTTGAAGCCATATTTAGGAAAAAAAAAAGTCCAAAGATGACATAAAAAGCATTGGTCTAATGAATACACTGTAATCACAAACCGTGAACACTTTGTGGAGACTGAATAAGAATCAGAAATATTCAGATTAGAAATATTCTGAAATCCATGTAATCAGGTGAAAGATGGTTTTCTTTACTTTTGTTTGCCATTGTTGCCCTTTCCCATCAACTCAAGAATACGGTTTTGTATTTTAACCACCTTTTCACACATTAACAGAGGGATTAGTCCCAGTTTCATGGTCTGTGATTTTCCCAGGCTAATTTATAGACATCAGGTACTACTAGGAAAAGTAGGATCACTTAAAAATTACATCATCATACTATGAAATAGTATTCACTGTAGCTTCTGTTTGTCACTAAATTGTGGTGGCCTGTCATATATTACTGAATATGTTTTTAAAATGACAAGTGACAAAATGTTCCAGTTGTGACACTGCTTCCCTTGACTAGCTGAAGGAGCTTTGCTTAAGCTGACCCAGGGATTGAGAGATGAATCTATGGCCTATATTTACCACTGTCAGAACCACTACTTCTGCCCTGTGGGCTTCGAAGCTACACCATTAAAAGCAGCCAAAGCTTACAGGTACACAGCATAACCAATTGCTTTCTTCCTTTATTTGGTCATTCTTGGTTGCACTTTAAAAAAAACAAAAAAACAAGTGATCTTCTCTTGTAAAAGATTATTCTCCCAGTCGTATCTTTATATGATAACACTGAAACTGTACGCACCAGTAGATAATCAATTAGAATAGCATTCCATGTTGTTTACTGAGTTGGAATCCTTAAAAAAAAAAAAAAAAAAAAAAAAAAAAAACATTTAATGTAAATTTTTTTTTTTTTAACCACAGGGGACCACTTGCTCTGAATGAAATGGAGCATTGGATTCTTATTGGGGAACCAAGCAGGAAACATCCCGCCATCCACTGTAAAAAGTACATTTTCCTTTTATTATTCGACTACATATGATGATTAGTGGGCAACACAGTGGTGTATGTGTGTGTGGATCTAAGTGGGGGTTACTCTCTGTGTCATTATGTTTCCTCCTTACCCCACTAAAAAAAAAAGAAAAAAGAAAAGGAAAAAAAACATGGCAGTAGATGGATTGGCTACACTAAACTACCCCTCCCCTAAATGTGAATGTGTGTGCGATGGACTGGTGTCCCATCCAGGGTGCATTCCCGCCTCACGCCCAGTGTTCCTGGGATAGGCTTTGGATCCACCGCTTCTCTGACCACAATCAAACGATTACTGAAGAGGAATAAATTAATGGATGGTGATTAGTATTGTAATGTAAGTCTGGTCAGGAAATCCAACGGATATAGATGTAGGCACATAATCAAGAAAATGTAATTTGAGTCTGTAAAAGCTGCTATGGTTGATTTAGTCATTAGCTATATTCTGCAAAACCTAATGCCATGTTTACAATTTAGGTGGACAGATATTGTGACTGACCTGAACACACAGAACCCAGAATACTTGGACATTCGCCATACAGAAAGAGGCATTCAGTTTCGGAAAACCAAAAAGGTTAGTGAATAAGGAATTCCAACATATACTATATACACTATAAAGTGGATACATGGGAGATGCTTACTTAATAATTAATGAAATAACACTTTATTTCCTCTTACTTTTAGGTGGGAGGCAACCTACACTGTCTCATGGCCTTCCAAAGAGTGAACTGGCAGAAAATCGGACCTTGGGCACTAAACCTGGAGAATCTGAGGCATGATAACCACCAACAGGGAGCAGATCACAGGAGCCAGACTTCAGCAGGGGAGGCTGTAGACGATGGCGAGACCAAATACGGGCACCTGGGCCGCCCTCACAGCACGGGGAATCGGAAATCGGAGCAAGCGTGGACACGGATCTCCAATACAGCAGAGTACAGCCACAGAGGCTGCCCTGACAGCGATCTGGATGAGGACATCGCTGACTGAATGTGAAAATGAAGTGGTTAATTCTCAATTGGGATTTCTACACACTTATTCAAGCCTTTGAGGTAGATTGACAAAGGGGGGAATGATCTCTTCCTTCTGATCAATGCAGAGACTTCGCTAGAACCCGGACTGGTAAAAACAGGCAGGTCAAACAAAAACGTGCAGCTGTCTATAAACCCAAATGTAAGATGAGTATTTTGTGCGTGATGCATTCCATTAGTGTCATTACAGTCATGTGCTTCAAAGAAGGACTTGTTCATAAACACCTGAAGCACAGAATGGGCTAACGTAGTGAATAAATTACATTACGCATATAATGTATGTTTTATGATTAACGTTTAAAGTGCATTAACATCAGTAGAAGCCATGAGAAAATAGAACGACCACACTGACGAAGTGAAACAGGAGGACTGTTTGATCAGGACAGAGGGCTGTCTCCTCATTTAAGGCGGTATAATCACATGGGAGATAACTGTGAAATGAAAAATCAGTGACACGTCTGTTATTGTGTATGGTGACTGAATATCAGTTCTTTGTGAAAAGCTGTACGAGAGCATGGTGGCTTTCAAGTTATGTGAACCGTGGTGTCCACTGTTATTTTGCCTCAGAAATATCTCGAGTATGTAATATGACGAGCCTCTACACTTACTTGAAGTCCTACATACATTTAAAAACAGTGTGAACTGGAAATAGGTGGTCACTTTTATTTCTTAATAAATATTTATACAATTTCTTGTAAAACACAGTGGTGTACTGATCAGTGTGATGTTTTGTGTGTGTGTGTGTGTGTGTGGGGGGGGGGGGTAACTTTGTGATTATTGTGTATTGGTTAATCGACTTTTTAACTGTGCAATGTCAGCAGGACTGATACGGCAACAGCCTCCTGTCAAAAGAGCAAAAATAGGTTTTACTCAACAAATCTAGACAGGAGAATCAATCAGGACATTTGTTTCCTTATTTTTATATATGATTTAAAAAATATGTTTGGCTCACCAATCCATAAAGCCCCTTGTTCTTTCCACTCGACACTTAGCTCTGTAAATGGAATCTTTTTTTCTGTTCTCCATCTGCAAGTGTAGATTATACATTAATTATACGTTACATTATTACATAATTATACATATACATTAATTATACATTAAATACCACAGGGGTGTTCAATGCTCAAATAAGATTGGCCAGAAATCAGGTCGTTCTAATATGTTATTGTTTCTATGGTAACAGCTCATGGATTTGTGTGGAAGATGGTCAACATAATAATAATAATAATAATAATAATAATAATCTGAGTCTAATAATAAATTGATTTTAAAAAATGTGTAACTGTTGATACTGGTGAAGCTTTCTGTAAGGAGACATTTATTTAACATTAAAAGAGAGTCAACAGTCCGCGCTTTGTTATAGTCAGTAAGTTTTCTGCCAAAGGAAAGTCTTCTGGATCGAGAACTTCTGCAACTTCTGGTTCCTCAGTAACATGACAGGCTGCATTTTTATCTTATTAACTTCAAGACAGAGAAGCTGGAGAGAGAACGACTGTTTAAAGCTGCTACAACATCAGTGATAACAGGAACTAACTTGTTTCACGGACATCACACTTTGAGACGTGATGTTTTAGGAAAATAATTTTCCTCGGGCTGTATCACACCACCTTGTTCTGGATTATTTTTGCTATAACAGCACACCTTTTTTATTGGTTTCTTGGTACAATACTTATACAGAGGCTTTAAGGTTTGTTCATGGCTAAGACATCTAGAAGTTTAACACTGTTTATACACTCACCCTGTGCTTGGGTCCCAGTCTTCCCCACTGTTCGGATAGACCACCCAGCTCATGTCAGCTGACTTGTGCGACTTGGCTGATTCGAGAAGAGGTTTCGCTAGAGCAGGTGGAGAACAGTTCACCCCAACAGCAACCAGCTGAGGCGAGTTACTGGCCACCTGAACAGCCTTGGCAAACTTGTTGCCATCTGAAATACTCTGGGCGTCCTGAAAAAGAGATGCTACGTTCTTTATACACTTTCAGTACTTGGGGCTAGAATATTTAGACATGTCTCTGAAAAGTCAGAAGTTTTTCACTAAAACCTTTCTACAGACTCAAAATGCTGGATCAGCATTGGATCAGTGTTGGTTATTAGCTGAGGTCTACTGCTATTGGTGGTGTATCAGAAATTTTAAAAAGTGGGATCAATGCACTATAGTTATACATTTACTGTAAATTATTAATTTTATCAGGATAAACCTCAACTATACTATACAGCCAAAAGTATGTGGACACCTAACCATCACAATCCTATGTGGTTGTTGAACATCCCATTCCAGAGTTTGTCCCATCTTTGCTGTTATAACCTCCACTCTTCTGGGAAGACTTTTCACTAGATGTTGGAGCGCTGCTGTGGGGATTTGTGCTCATTCAGCCACAAGAGCATTAGTGAGGTCCAGGTGAGGAGGTCTGGGGTACAGTCGGCGTTCCAGTTCATTCCAAAGGTGTTCAGTGGGGTTGAGGTCAGGGCTCTGTGCTGCCACTCGAGTTCTTCCACTCCACACTTGGCAAACCATGTCTTCATGGAGCTCGCTTTGTGCACAGGGGTTATTGTCATGCTGGAACATGTTTGGGCCTCTTAGTTCCAGTAAAGGGAAATTGTAATGCTACAGCATACAAATAAATTCTAGAAAATTGTGTGCTTACAACTTTGTAGCAAGGGTTTGGGCAAGGCCCATAAATGGGTGTGAAGGTCATGTGTCCACATACTTTTGGCCATATGGTGTATCAAGGACCCCAGACTACATACTGGGACAGTGAAGAGCAGGACTGGGAAACATTGCTATATACAAACCATACAACTTAATCAAGGCTCCACTGGTAGTTACCTTGCAGGAAAAGGAAAGCCAGGCTTTAGCAACTGGAAACTCCCTCAGCAGCTCCATCAAGGCCTCTGCCTCTTTAAGACTCGGTATGGTCTCCAGTGCAAGTAGATCAACTCCTGCAGCCACTAAACAGCGAATCTGTGGCCGATGCCAATTCTTCAGCTCCTGAGGCCAAGTATAGTAGAGGTTTTACATGTACTGTATTATTTTCTGCAATAATAGAGTGTGCAAAGAGTGTTAGATTCCACCATACCTCTATGCTCATGCTGCTTGCATAGAGCCCTGTGTACTCTGAACCGTCATGTAAAAAAGCCCCAAAAGGTCCCACTGAACCTGCCACCAAAGGCACTTTTCTGTCTGAAAAAACAATCCAACATCACTTGCACTATTAATGATTAGGACAATATCACACTCAGTCATGAAACCTTCTTTTCCCCCTTACACTCACAGCCATGAACCGAGAGATGACAGGAATCATGCGGGGACACACCTGCTGTTAAACAGCTGGCCATGAAGTCTGCTGCTGCCTCTTTAGCTAATCGGACCCCTGACATCATTAAGTCCTCGGCCTCCTCAGGTTTAAGACCAAGATGCTTGGTGAATCCTTCAATACTAGCCTGGTATGTGACTGTTGTGATAACATCAGATCCACACTGAAGAAAGCTACAAACAGACAGATTTGTCTATTCAACTGTTTTGAGTCAGATATTAACTCACACAAGTTCAGCTGTAATAGTTTTTGTATTACCTGTAATGTGCATCCTTAACAGCATTTGGATTTGTATACAAAATTCTTGCACTCCATAAAGGATCTCCCTGCAAGAACAAGAGTCATAACTCAATTTATGATTATTATTATTACTATTTGACCCACATAAACAGTTGCTTGTCCTGTGAGACTCTGCATTAGTCTATGTCTGTATTTGAATATACCTGAATGTGAAATCCTCTTTCCTCCAATTCTGTTGACATTCCACCGTCCAGAATAAATGGTGTGCAGGCCATGGTGGCTCTTGTAGAGTGGATCTACTAATGACACCTGTGTATAAATGATTACAACTTCTGCAATGCCACAGAGTCAAGCTGCTCACCATGGGACAGAGGCAACACCCTTAATGCGACTCCTTAGTTTATAAAAGATTTTACTTCCAAAAAAGAGAAAGAATTAATAATAATCGACTGTAGAAAAACGGAGTCTCCTGGTTTCCATTAAACCTGTTTTAAACTCGTGCAATTCAGACAAGCACAATAACAAATCTAGGGGTCAAAGGATCATTTCCGGGTTGCGTCTAAAATTTAAAAGAAAAGTCGACAGGGCTCGGTTTTTGCGAGATTTTTTTGGTGGTATAGAAGACATTTATAATGAAAATTTCCTTCCTTTTTGACAGAAATTATTATTATGCCCGTTTAATTTTAATTTAAGAACGTTACCTGCATCGTTTTGTTACTATGGAAACGATAAGTCACAAATACGCTAGGAAGACAAGCAAGTGAGCTGCATATTAGCCAACAAAACAAACCAAAGGCTGAGAAGCTCGATGGAAATGGTAAAGTATGAACATTTGACTCACTATATGGCAGTGTGATGGTGTTTTGTAATATTGCGTGGGCTAATTTATTGCAAAGCGCGTTTTTTAGCTAAGGTGCTTAACGTTAGCAAGTTAGCAGCGTTGTATTTTGTTTCCCACCCGCATTGCAAAAATGCCGCCCTACTGCGCTAGGATTGGCTACTGGGTCACACCGGAGACACTTCAGCCATACAACTACGAGTTTAACCGTAATTGTGAGAACAATTAGCCAATCCTAGCGCAGGGGGTGGGATTAGTCAGAATTGCGGTGGGAAAATGCTTAGTTTACTGTTAAATTATAAGGTCAAAGAATAATTCTGCAAGCGAGCCCAGTAAGATGTAGTAGAAGCCAGCGACGCTGTGTGAACGGAAGAACGTTTGATTAGCATGAATAATCAATACGTTGGCAGTTTATGTGTGAATGAGGAATATATCTAGCTGGGTAACATTAAGCATGTTGAGTTTGTTTGCCGCCAGCAGGTGTCGCCATTGCACAGCTATTTCACCCAGTTACCCGGTCACTGGCATTTACACTGCGAGGACAAATGCTATGGCTTTTAAACGTCCATCCACCATCATTTACTAGTAATATCATTAATATATTACATTTAGCTAGTAATATCATTAATATATGATACAGTATAAAACAAATTAAAAGAATGAAAAGTAAAAAAAAAAAAATCAGACTAAAACGAACAGAAACCAGAAGTTTGTGGACCCCTGACCATCACACCCATATGTGCTTTCTGAACATCCCAATAACCTCCACTCTCCTGCGAAGGCTTTCCACTAGATGTTGGAGTGTAGCTGTAGGGATTTGTGCTCAATCAGCTACAAGAGCGTTAGTGAGGTCAGGCGCTGCTCTTAGGAGAGGAGGCCTGTTGCACAATCGCGATTCCAGTTCATCCCAGAGGTGTCCAGTGCGGTTGAGGTCAGGTCTCTGTGCTGCCATTCAAATTCTTCCACTCCAGTCACTCAAATCATGTCTTCATGGACCTCGCTTTGTGAACAGGGGCATTGTCATGCTGGATCATGTTTGAGCCTCTTAGTTCCAGTGAAGGGAAACTGAAATACTACAGCATACAAAGACACTCTATACATCTGTGTGCTTCCAACTTTATATACCTGCTGTTGATTTCATATTTAATTTATTGCATGTTAAATGCAAATAAAACCAGTTTACATTGGTTGCTTTTAGTCAACCAGTGCGTTGTTGGCTTTCACTGGAAATGAAATGGATTCTTTAAATGCCTCAAACTTGTGATGCTAAAAGATACATGTAGAACCTGTAGTTTTCATAACCTTACGCAGTGTATTAAAAAAAAAAAAAAGTCAAAATTTCTCCATTAGAAGGATTTTCTCAGGCCTTCACACAATCATGCATTATTATAAATAAAGAATTAATTCAATTTTATTTGTATAGCGCTTTTTACAATGTCCACTGTCACATTGTCACAAACCTATCACAATTAATGTGTGTCAGGATAAGAGCTGAAGAAAATGCGAGCAAGTCCTGTCACAGTGAGAGCGCTATGCGGTGTCCTGCCTCTACATGGTGCACTTAACTTTCACATCAGTCCTGTCAACATTACTCAGAGAGTGCTAGCAATTTTAATAAGGTCTAATCAGCTAAGTTTATAATATAACTGATATGTAGGTGTTTGTGAATATCTAATCGAATTAATTAAACTGATCCAGCAGTGTTTATTATTAGGTAAGTTTGTGGCTGTTATTGATAATAAGTCTGTTCATTGTTATTCATTTGCAGACAGCACATGTGTCTCTGTCCTCTTTCCATTGCTCCATTTCATTCTGGCATTTTTCCACATTTCTCGTTTTGCCTGTTGAATTACTGTACATTGATCTGTCTACAGGCTCCGTGCGAGCAGCGTGAAATGTTTGCTGTGATAGCACAGGGTGACTGTGGGAGTCTGAGAAAGTACAGGTTTCCAGAAACAGCTCAGAAAGGAAAAGCCCACTTGTATGTCCAGTGAGTATGAGAGGCAGCAGATTAGCCTGGCTTTTTCCAGTTTGCTCTGGCTGGACCCAAACAAGGAAATTGGCCAAGGCTTAGTGATGTCAGTGGAAGAAAAGTTTCTACCAGGCTGTCGTTGAACTGTCTCGATAAAAGAACACAGGCTCCTCGCACTTAGTCATAGTGCTGAATTTATTGAGGAAACACTAGTACCGTATGCGTACTCTCTGGGAAACGGGCTGTTGTCCTTGGGTAAACCTGGACCAGGCAGGGAGCAAAGAAATATGACCTGTAGACCCATGTTACCTCTGCCATCAGTGGAATGAGAATGCAGAGCATCCTACTGACCTAAGTGTCGCAGTATGGTTCACAACAACATTGCTCATGAAGAGGAAACATCATTCATACTTTCATCAGGCAGAGTGGCTATGTAAACAGTAGTTCAGGAGCGTTCCTGCTGATTCATGCAATGTTTGGCTGAATGTTACAGGCTTCATGTTAGGTGTATATACGTCACAAATAGTGTAAATATCAAATAATCTACAAAAAATTATCGTCTGTCTCTAATCTCTCTCCATTCACTGAGCCAATTCATTGACCTGTTTCCTAAAAATGACTGGTATTTTGCTG
The DNA here is from genome assembly GCA_037576675.1 of Pangasius sanitwongsei. Classification (NCBI taxonomy): domain Eukaryota; kingdom Metazoa; phylum Chordata; class Actinopteri; order Siluriformes; family Pangasiidae; genus Pangasius; species Pangasius sanitwongsei. The sequence goes on along the minus strand of CM075004.1, from coordinate 19,829,737 downwards.
ACATAAATGTGGAATGTAGCGAGTCATTGGCACTCCAGTTGTGTGACTGCTAGTGGTCAGGAAGTAGAGAATAATGCTTGGGTCCACTGCGCAGTTGAAGTCGAATCAGCACTTACTCTTTTTCAGAAGGAAGGTAACTGAATATAGCTCAATAGTAAGTGCACTTCTCTAGTATGTTTATTCGCAATGTGCAGGACAGGCAGTTGTTGCACTGGCTCGATAATTTTTGATAACCTCTCAGCTACGTAGCGTGCATTATTATTAAGAATAATAATAATTAGGAGGATAAAAGATTTTGGACAAAATTACTAAAACCCTGTCTCATGTCTCACAGCTCTCAGTTACCTGACGTGGCATGTCATAACCAGTCAGAGACCTGATTGTTCAGAGGAATAGCACATTTACATCCAAACATTTCGGGAGATTTCTGATAGGGCATCAAGACCCCCTTTTGTGAAGTGCAGGCTGTTCGTGCCAATATTATCTCTTACACAGCTTAGTGAGGGGTAAAAATAGGCTTCTGTTGGGGGAAGGGCCCTCGCTATTGCACTCAATATCAACTGTTCAGTTGTTTAAAAGTGTTTCCCCTCAGTCTAAAACAAGTGCTGCTTTTGTATTTGAAGGCAAGAAAATGTCAAAATTGCTTCCAAAGATCACTTGGTCACTCAGTTAATCTAAACCTTTATCAGGTACTGTTCTGAGTTAGGCTTGTTAGGTTATATATAAACTGGAATGAGAAAAGAAGGATGCCTTATGTGTAGAGTGACTCACTTTTCACAAATCTAACCGAGTGACTGTTGAAACATCCAAACCACACCTTAATAAACTAAGTAATCGCATTATGCGCAATGTAATTGATAATTAATTAATCCAATGTGTATTAAAGGACTGTAGAAATAGGTAACGTATGTCTGGAAGACAGAGTAGACTGCCTCACTGTTGTTGGGCCAATCTTAGTTTATTTAATATAATTACTGGACTCATTATGTTTTTTCTAAACCGAAAAGGTTGCTGAAAAGACTTCTAGGAACATGATCTGAGGCTGTGTGCTTTTCTTGCACAGACTGTGTAATGATGTGAATTATTACAAAACATATCAGTTATTAACCTGAATATTGGCTGTTATTATTGGTTAATAAATCATCGTACAAAAAAAGGGAGCTCCTACAGGCTGTGCTTTATAGCTTTTTATGCTTCTAACACTATAAATGTGACCCTTGTTATTCCCTGGTTAACGCTGTACCTTGAAAAGAGTTTCTCATCAGTATTCTACTCCAGTTCTGTCTGGATCACATGCTGCTTGATATGTCTGACATGCGGCCTTCCATCCAGCAGAGGGCAGCCTGCACGCAAAGCACTGCCCACTCCCTGTCTCCTTCATGTTTCTGCTCAAGGACATTCTCTGCTTAATGTGACGGTGAAAAAGGCAACACTAGACTGAAAAGCAGAAAGTTCAGCCACCAGCATTAAAGGCAAAATAGAGCTTTCTCGCTAGAATACTTAAACTCCCCTGCATTCTATAACATTTTGTCATGTTTTGGGTGTTGGTTTGGTCCTTTACGAATGCCATCTTTTAACCATCATTTTGACCTCTGGCCTGTTTCACATAGCGACATCATCACAGCTGTGTGTTTGTGAAAAGGTAGCACCAACTCTGTGTAATAACTGTAGCATGGATTCCCCAGAGGAACAGAGGCTCACACTCAGAACAGTGACCTCTGGATTCCATGTTGTGACAGAGCCCAGCTGCCTGCTCATGCTGAGGGTCAGACCTCAAGTGCTCAGACTCCCTGTCCTAGCACACCATCCCGACATGTCCCCGCTGGGCCCGAGCCGATCACAGAGCTCACGCTGTGTCTGTTGTTCCCTTCACAGGAGGAGCGCTTTGCCTTTCTGACGGAGTGGTACGACCCCAGTGCTGCTCTCCTGCGCCGCTACCAGCTCCTGTACTACCCTAAAGATGGCTCTGTGGAGATGGTAAGCACTTCCCCTCTGTTTGTTTTTTTTTTCCCCAGACATGCCCACATCTGGATACAACACTACACCATCTGTCTTAAGCATGTTTCACAGGATTATTTTCACCTTTTCAACATTGATTAATCTTATAGTAAAACTGTGTAAATGTTTTTGTAGTGTAAACTCAACAAAAAAAATTCCTTCCGGATTTATGAAAGTTTCAGTAACACTGATTTTCTTTGTACTCATAAGCACGGTACCAAGCGTTTTTAAGGCACAGCAGATTTAATTTTAATGATCCCTACAAAACTCGAAAATCATGACTATGCACTGTGGGCGTTAAATCTTCCAGTAACACAGCTCAGCCATTGCAGTGCATCAGCTACCACAGACACTCCTTTTATAAGCTGCCATTTCTTTGTCCTGATTGAATAGCTAGTCATATTTGTCTTATTTTACGGATTTATTTTGGATTGCTTTCTGTCAAGTCATTAATATGAAATATATATTCACAAAATTGTTACTAAAGTGTAGTGTGCAATTGAAATAAATGTGATTTAAACTTCTGTGGTGCAACATAAGCGCTTTCGCCATAATGTTGGGAGATTGGAAGTTAGAATCTTGTCGATACCACAGCCATTCGTGGCCAGGAAGTCCAAGAGAGCAAAATTGTCCGTGCTCTCTGGGCTGGAGGGATAGCATACTCTCTCCTATTAATTACAGTAGCTACATTTACATGCACATCAAATTCTATTTAAGGTTTATATTCAGGTTGCAGTCATATTCTGAATACAATGTTTATATGTTTACAGGCATCGGAATATAACAGCTAAGCATCTGTTAGCACCCACAAGTCCTTATGGACTGAGCATGCGCATATATTTCCTTTCAGTGGATTTTCTGAATAACGTGTTTACATGCAACAAATTTCCAATTAAAACAGGCAAATTCCAGGGGGTGGGAATTGGAATTTGGGGAGTCAGAATATTGTCTTAATCTGAATCAGGCAATTGGATTGCGGCGTTTACATGACTCAATACCAATCAGAATATTGATGTGCATGTAAACGTAGCCTGTGACACCAGCCAATTATGAGCATCTGGGAGCTTATGTATGTGTAATAGAGGAGATAACGTGTTGTGTTATGCTGACCAAATTTGGGAGAAAATGGGGGGAAAAAAATTGCGAGAACCTTTCTTTCACATCTTCACTTTCAGAAGTTGCTTATTTGTTGCACAAGTAATTTCGATTGTTAAAGCAGTTTCTGTAGCTGTCAGCTGCTTTTCATGCAACTTGCAGCCTACAACTAGTTACATTTCTTTTTGTCAATTTAGTTTGATGTGAAGAACCAGCGGACCTTTTTGAGAAGGACCAAATATGATGACCTCCATCCAGAGGATCTGTTTGTGGGGAACCGTGTTATTGTCTTTTCTCGACAGCTCAACCTCATTGACTACGGGGACCAGTACACAGCCAGCAAACTGGGCAGCAAGAAAGAGAGGTAGTTCTTTAAATATTATAACACCAACCCTACCTTCCAACCTGATGAACAAGTTTGTGTTAAAAAAAAAATTCCAAAGGCTTACAAAGAGTGACATATCTGATTCTGTAAAAGAATTAGCGAGTATTGTGCAATTGTGTGAAATAAAGATGCAGTAGAAGCATAAACAATCATTAGCAACAGACACTATCAAGCTGTGGTTTGGCACAGACGGAAAACAAACACCTCTGGGCTCTCTAGCTGTATAATTCATCTAAAATGCATTCCAAACCCCTTCGAGTGTTATGTTTGTTTAGTCAAAGTTTTTTCTTTGAAAGGAAATACTTGGGAAAAAAAAAATTCTTCCAAGCATCAGCTTTCTTGCTGTTCTGTGTAATGAACAGTTTTCGTATTAAAAATGATAGCATGTAAATGAATCCCAAGTCTCTTTAAGTGACTTTGAATTCAGACTCTGGAGCAAGCTGGCCAAGTGCCCTATCCAATCAAACTCAGATTGCTTCTATCAACCTTAATGAATCAGGCTGTCAAGCTTTTCAAAGCTTCTCATTACTGCTCTCAAATTGTAATTGCAATTAGTGGTAAACTAGTAACTGAGAAATGGGAATAAGACAACAGACGTCCTTTACAGTAGCTGCAACTCCCCTGCTTTAGAGTGTGAAAGTAAATCAGAGAGCATGAAGTGATGAGTGATTAAAATTGGGCGGTATGGGTATACTCTGCAGACTCATTAGACACAAGCCAGTGGCAAAGCAAAGGTAGATTATACTTCACAGTTTTCTCTTTATATGTGATTGGTGGTCACACTGGGTAACTCAGCTGTGATGTAGTTCTTGCTGCTCCCATTTTCTCATGGCTTGGCTATTTGCTTCCTAGTATCCTAGCACCTGAGCAGCAAGAGTCAAAATATTAGAAACCATTGTGTTCATTAGGTTTAGGAGATTATTGTGAACCAGTAAATTCAGCTACACAGCCATGCACAGATCAGCATTTCGAATTTGTGTTATTCTGACCTATATAAAAATGGAGAGCTGTACTGCTCTCTAAGTCTTTAAAAATATTTCTTTTTTTTTTTTTTTCTTCCATAGGACATTGGCTATGATTAAGCCAGATGCAGTGACCAAAGTGGGCAGCATTATTCAGATGGTTTATGATGCTGGCCTTATTGTCACCAAAGCCAAAATGACCAAGCTAACTGGGTGAGTCAAGAAACACCATTTAATCACCATTTTTATCTATTCTAATTACCTCACAGTGCTCACAGGGATTAGTGGCCACATTAAGAGCTGTTCTTTCTTCCTCATGCAGGGAAAAGTGCGCTAGTGGTGCACAACTACTAATTTTTACTATTCAAATAGGAATTCAAAAGTGTAGTCAACTAGTCGTCTATTCCATAGTTAAAGCGAAAGCGGTTTCAGGGCATTGCGATTTTTAGTCTGTTTTATTTATTCAGCAACGAATGTGTCAAACCACACTACAGTTAATGGCCATACAAAGGCTACAAAATAAATGTACAGCTTCATTTGGCTACACTGTTTGGCTACACCAAATGAAAATAAACAAATCAGTGCAATAAATGTGCCAAATAATAAATCTGTGCATCACATTACACGATTTAAGTATGTAACATCATTCAGTATTCAAAATGCATGTGTATGGATGAGCTGAAATAGTTAGTTCTTAAACCGAGAACACACAGCATGACACAGAAGCTCTTCGTAGCTTGATGATGGATGGAGGATGTGATGTCTACAGCAGGGAGGTTTTTCTGCTATGTTAAACTCCTGCCTCAATAGCGCCCGAAACAAGTCAGACTCAGCCTCTTTGACTGTCATGCGCCTCTGAGCTTATCTGACTCTAAACTAGCTGAGTGTGACTGGGTAGCGACGTGCAACCCACAGCTCCAGAAGTGCTCTTTCTCACAGCGCTGGTCAGCAGTGGAATTCGCTCTGCCAGTGTGCAAGGATTTTATTTCAATTTCAATGTTTAAATTTAGTTTCGAATCAAAATTTTAAAAAATTGTGAGAGGAATTCCTTATGGAGAAGGTGGGAGTAATAGCAAGCAATGTAGACAGTCTTGTATATAGTCAGTATAGTTTTATGCAGTTGACTGTAGAGTTTAGTCTGAAATAAAATAAAACTATAGGTTGTAGTGATCTTTCTTTGTAGCTCATTTGATACCTTCCATTGTAGTGTAACAGTAAAGCAGGGGGATTGCTAGGAACTCTTTGTTCAGAGCAGTCTGAAATTGCAATGTTAAGTACTGCTGACGTTACCTGGAGCTCTGCTGTGAACTGTGAGAACTGAGAGCTCGGGCAGCACAGAGGAAATTGGTCACTTGTTCTTGCATTTGCTTATATGGTGCACATAAAGCACTGACAAGTGAAGAGGTCAGTTAATCCTTTCATTGATGCCTCTCTAGTCACGTGTGTCTTGCATGACTCCATTTATATATCCACACTGATGTTTAGACCAGTGGATATCAGTGGTCATCTGCCAAACTTGATCCAATTTGTCATTCTTTTCTAAAGTCGGTGATTAGCTGGATCAGGCAGATTGTTACTGGTAGGATTTGGAATTGAGCTGTGGTGGATCTCCGGGAAGGGGTGGGTGAGTGTAGTGGCTGTCGTCGTAATAAGGCTGCAGAACAAACACTACCTCCCAGTCAGCTGCAGGGAAAACAGTTGAAACTGTCCAAACCCATCTCCTCTTTTCTGGTCTAAAAATAAATATCAAGTCAGATCACTTGTGATGCCGCTATATATTGTTTCCTAGTCATGTGGAACTGTCCCATTATAATGAAAGAATGACAATAACAGTTCATGTATGTATAAAAACTGTCACATCAATTATATTTCATTATAGTCATTAACAATTGTAAAGAGAGGCTGTAATATTTACTACAGTGTGATAATTATCAAATAATGGTATTTGCCATGTAGGTTACATTCAACAAGCTTGTTAGAAGCAGACAAACTTGTTTAAACTGTATGTTGTAATAGGTATTAATAGTACTCAGACACAGAAAACATAGCACACATATGACTGCATACAAAAGGTTTTGACAAACAGAGGTCAGTACAGTTGAAGCATGAATGTCATATTACTTTGAGAATGAATGATCATATTTAAAGACATGACTAATCAATTAGGTGTATTTAGCTGTGGTTCTGAAACCTAGATCTGCTTCCAACTGAACTAGTTAAAAAGAAAATGAACTAAAGATTGTCTGTTACCTGTCTAAATAACTGTTATTGTCTCATTTTGTAGCTTTCTTTCTCTCTGTTATTACTCCTGACTGTGGTGTAAACACACGCCCTGTCAAGTGCTGAGACATCTGCTCTGGTCTGAAGTGTGACATGTTCGCCACTTTAAAAATTCTGCATGTTCAGTCTCTTCCTGTTGAAATGTATCCGTTTAGATATCCGCCCATAACTGCTCTTGCACAATTATAACTGCAGATGTCAATTTGCTGAACTACAGATGCACTTTGTTCCTCTTCTTGGAAGAACAAGATTCATAGGCACTGAAGAGTAAGGTTTTATGCAACTGAGTACTGTGCTCAGATGTGTAGGTGTGTTGAGTAGTGTTGCATAACCTTCAACATGTGATGGTGTGCATATTAATATGAAACCATTTATTTTCATAATTATTATTCTGTTAATCATTTTATAACATTGACCCTTTAAGTAATAAATCATAGTGATGGTTGGAAATTGGAAAGTACTGTGTGTGAATTTTTTTTTTTTTTCTTTCCTCCCAGAAGGCTATGTGGAATTATATGAGTGACTGTTTGTTAGGGAGATCAGGGCTGTTAACCTTTTATCAGCATTTTAATTTACACTTTAGTGGTTCAAAAGAATAAGAGTATAAGAATAAGGGACTGCAGTGCACATCTTTGTGTACTGTCTTGTTTAAATGATTACTTTAATGGGGAAGACTTGTTGCATTCATTTCAGTTTAATCAGTTTATTGACACCTGTTTAATTTAGAAAATAATTGGAATTTAAAGATTGCTTGACCAATGATTAGGAACAAATAGCAGACCTTGGTCTTGTTGTAGAAGTAAGCCGGGCTCATTGGATCACTTATTAACTGTGTGTACTTTTATGGCTTCTTACAGGAAGCAGGCAGCGGACTTTTACATGGAACATCAGTCAAAGTCTTTTTTCAAGTAAGTCTCTCCTGAGTGAATCATTCACTTGTGTGAGTTTGCTGGAGCTTTTCAAAGGTACTTTAAAAGCCGAGTTTCTTGCGTCACCATTCTTTTGACTTTGCATGCTGGCTCTGGGACGTTTCTTCCACCTTCTGATGTCTTTCAATGACATTGCAGGTGTTTTTTTTTTTTCTTTTCTTTTCCCCCAAGGCAATGATGTAGTAAAATCATTGCATTGACCTTTGAACTGGTATCTTTGGAATCTTTTGAATCTTTGGAGGACCTTGCAAAGATATTTATAGTGACATTGTATGTGACCTTGCTTTCAGATTAATCAGTTTTCAGTTAAATCAATTAATTTTTATATACATGCCATTTATATACATGTCTATAGTGAGGAAGACTGTTTTACATTGAGAATGGTAGAATGTAAAAATGGCAAATAGTGTGCCAAATTTAAAACAAGAAAAAGTGCCCAATAACAAGGCAGTATGTTTAGCTCCACAGCAAAATAATGCTCTGTGCTGCAAGGTTTAATTTGAACATGCACATACTGACTGTTTTTGTTTTTTTGTTTTTTTTTTAAAACAGTAACCTGGTGCAGTTTGTGAGCTCTGGGCCTATAATTGTCATGGAGCTGATGGGAGACGAGGCTGTGTCTGTATGGAGGAAAGTTCTGGGTCCTACTGACTCTAGTGTGGCATGCAAAGACGCTCCAGCCAGCCTCCGTGCCCAGTTTGGAACAGATGGCACCAGAAACGCAGGGCATGGGTCGGACTCATTGGCATCGGCAGCACGGGTATTTAAAAAGAAACACTCCTCTTAGACACAATGGCTCGTATTCATCAGAGTTGCATAGAAACGAGTGCAGATTTGAAAATGCAGCACTCCCACTCCCTAAACCCTTATTTACATGTAATATGCATGCAACCACTGCACTTGACCATCCTATACATACACTATATGGCCAAACGTTTGTGGACTCCTGACCATCACACCCATATTTGGTTCTTCCCCAAACTGTTGCCACTAAGTTGGAAGCACACAATTGTCTAGAATGTCTTTGTCTGCTGTAGCATTATAATTTTCCTTTACTGGAACTAAGGGCCAAAAACATGTTCCCGCATGACAATGCCCCTGTGCACAAAGAAGGTTCATGAAAGCATAATTTGCCAGGGTTGGAGTGGAAGAACTCGAGTGGTCTGTTCAGAGTCCTGAACACCTTTGGGATAAACTGGAAAACTGAATGAGCCCCAGACCTCCACGTCTGACATCAGTGCCTGACCTCACTAATGCTCTTTTGGATGAATGGGCAAATACTCACAGTCACACTCCAAAGTCTAGTGGAAAGCCTTCCCGAAAGAGTGGAGGTTATTATAACAGCAAAGGGGGGACTAAATATGGAACGGGATGTTTAAAAAGCAAATGTGGGTGTGATGTGGTCAGGTGTCCACATACCTTTGGCCATATAGTGTATAATGTATATGAAACACGCCCTAATTTATGCTGGTGATACGATAATGACCCGATAAAAGATCCAACCTTTAAGGAAAGAAGTACTTGTGTCTGTGGTTGCTGCAAATAAAGATGTTCTTTTTGGAAGCCTCAGAAGTGGCATAAAAGGTGCACACGAAATGACAACTTGAAAAAAAATAATGAATTGAACTCACACTTGACACAGTTTCAGTGGAGGAACAACTGGTCAAAGATTTTTTGTCATTTGCAAGTCTTCCTTTTTATTCCCCTACCTAATTATAGCTAGATTTTTATTCATTTTAGAGCTTGAGTAGGTTTCATTTAACTGAAGTCAGATTTAATTAAATTTTATTTATGGATAAAGCCAAGTTCCCATCCTGAACCCCCAGCTGGTGCAGAGTGCCCTGAGGTCCTGGAGAGTCGCCATGTAGTGCCGAGCCTCACAAAAGGTCCCACATGGTTCTAACTGAGGCAGTGCTGGAAGGAATATGCTGCTTGAAACAAATCCTTATTTGAAATAAATGAAACCCTGAAGGAAATTTATTAAACACTGACAACCTGACTATCAAAATTACTAAAAGCACATTAACAAGAAAAAAAGTTATGTTTTAGTTTTAAATGGAAGTAATTATGAAATGTCCTCAAACATTGCTTAGTGAGATCCAGCCCGGGCTTGTAGTTCCCTTCCTCAAAATGCCGCATTCAAGTTGCCAGGTCGTGGAATAGGATCTGGGAGAGGCAAGACAGTTGTTTGCAATATTGTGAAACACTGCATATTTGAATTCACATTACAAATGACATGTTGACACTATTCAAACTGCATTAGATGTATTAGAAACAACGTTTCTGGGTGTGCAATTTTGAGTATCAGTGTGATTTTCTTTTCCTATTTTTGTTGTGCTACTCAGTTTTATTAATGGTATTGCTTTTGAGGTTTACACTGCATTAAACTTGAGTTGTCGAACAATTATGCTCAAATTTGCACATACTGTTGGTGGAATTTGCATTTCTTGCTGCATAAGACCAGATTTGAAACTACATTTGCTTACATTTGCAAAAGTTATGTTCAAGTTATAGCTGAATTATGTCATAACATTTAATTCTCCCTCTCTAGGAATTGGAGTTCTTCTTTCCTTCAACTACAGGTCATGGCCGTACCAATACAGCCAAATACCAAGACTCTACCTGTTGCATCATCAAACCACATGCTATCTCGGAGGGTAAGGCACCCCACACACACACACACACACACACACACACACACACACACACACACACACACACACACACAGGCCTCAGGCTTAACAGGCAGCACATGGCAGGTGATTTGTATGTTTCACATGTGCATTAAATGTGGGACTTTTTTTTTTTTTTTGCTATTGTATTTATGTTCTCAGCTGTAACAAAGCTTTATATTGGTTTTGCATGCTTGGGAACCATTATCTTTGTGCTTAAATTAGCACTTTTATTTAAACACAATATATTTGTGTTAAAAGTGCTTGTTTGTGTTGCTGAGAGCATGTCTGCTGCTTTGACAGTCCTCACTCAATTCTTAACGGCCTTTTAATTACTGACTGGTTAAAAAAAAAAAAGTGGTCCTGCTATTTTAGTAAAATTGCCTTGAGAATATTCAAAGTATTTTAATAATCTAGTGGAGCGTGAGCAGCTAAATGGTTTTAAGCAGACTGGAATCTGAGTTGGAGTAAATGTCAGTGTAAAAAGAAGAGTCTGGTGTATTTTTTCAATAAACATGACAAAGAACTGCCTACTTTCACAGAAAGAGGCAATTCAACTGACATGGCAGATGACCAACTACAGACCTTTTCACTGCGAGATTATTTCATTTAGGCCAGAAAAGTGTACAAAAGGTATCAGATGCACCAAGGCCTGTGGGTAGAGCATCTGAGGCTGAGGCTGATGCTAGTACTAATTAGACATGGTGGGTCTGTAGAAGTGTGCATGTGAAGACAAGCCTACCACAGAGCTAAAAGGAGCCTTTATCACATGTATGACACTGCACTTGCATGTGAAATCCACATGCTTTCCAACCAGGGGCTTATGAGCCTAAATAACTAATTAACCCTATTTATTTGCAAAAGTACAAAGGTTTGTAGATATACTTTAGACATACAATGATACTAGAGGCCAGGCCATGCATGTTGTCAGTAACTATTTTAGTTCAATACAATAAGCAGATGAGACTCTTTCTGTTAAATTGCACAGGAATGAACTCTTAATGTGCTAAATGTGCTAACCTCCAAGAGTATACTTGTTTTGTGTATGTACACGTATGCAGCAAGCATGTCACTTAATTGCATTTCTACTTTTAAAATATCTTTAAAACATCTACTCCTGCTAACCTTCACTGTTAAGCCTCTCTCTTTATATAACTTTTTCCCCTCTTCCTCTGGCCATGATGAATATCTCTCCCTAAAGCCAGTACATACTCTTAACCCTCCTTCCCTCTGAGTTTTCTCTTTCTAAATCCCTCTCCTGATCCCTGTTCATGGAGCATGCCACCAAGGCAGTGACCTGTGAAATCTCCAATCCTCTGGATGAAGCTGAGGGTAGAGATTTTACATAACTAGCATGCTTAGAGTTGATCTTTCACATTGTAGTGGCTAAATTGGCCTGGGTGGGAATATTCAACAAAAGCACAAAAGCCACAAAATAGGTCATTGGCCCAGCTTTAAAAAAAAAAAGAAAGTTTTCATTCTGACATGTCTTCAAATAGGAAATGTTTTACAAATAATTTGGTCATATGAAAATTACTAGATAGCAGTGCATTGAAATTCTGTCTGGTTTTCTCTTCCCTGCTGTTTTTTCCCCCTGCATATTTGCAGCCTTGTCCTGCCACATTTTTCGGACTCCTACACTCTACGGAACTGTAAAGGTCAGATAATTAACTCCTTGGTCATCCAGTGGCCCCGGATTAACCCATATAATTCACGTGTAGAAGTGAGAGCCAAATTCAACTTGTCCATGTTAGAGAGTTAGGGCTGAACTAAGCTGTTTAACACGTGAGGAGAAGGGGAAGCGTGCTCTGCAGTTTGTTCTTCTGTATTGAAATGCATTCAATTTCCATTTCACTATGACATATACAGTACCTATCTAACAACTTGATCAAATTTTGAGATAAGCACATGTAGTTCTCAAGATTTTATCAATCGTTGGGCAGACTGACTGCATTTATGCAGTCTTTCTTAAACTGTCACTTTGCAGGCAGACCACCAAGGCAAGGTACATTTACATTTATAGCATTTGGCAGACGCCCTTATCCAGAGCAACTTACATTTATCTTATTTATACAACTGAGCAGTTGAGGGTTAAGGGCCTTGCTCAACGGCCCACCAGTGGCAGCTTGGCGGTGCTGGGGATCGAACACATGACCTTCTGATCAGTAGCCCAACATCCTCACCACTGAGCTACCACTGCCCTAGGTAACCTAGAGTAACCTAAATAAATGACTTTTTCATGTCTTTTTTGGTAAAATATATTTGTTTTCTTATAGAAGAGGTGTCAAAGTATATTATTAGAAATTTGTTAAGGAAGAAGTTTTCACCTGCTCACAACATGTGCTGTTTTTCTGTGAGGTACCTGGTTGACAGCCCCACTGTGAGCATACACATTACAAACAGCCCACCCCTCCCCCTGGATTTACACACACACACACTAACATGTAAGACCTCCTGAGAGAGTGTGTCCTGCCTGAAGGCCTCAAGCTGATGAGAGAGGCAAATGCTAGCCAAAACCTCCTACTACTGAGAGAGCAGATATAACGGAAGTAATTTTAGAGATTAAACTATAGCCTCCCTGATCACTTTGCTGGTGGCAGCTCATCTTTCTGTTGTTGCTTTGCTTTTGTTTTGTGTTGTGCTCACACATATGATCTCTCAACAGTTGTTCGTTAGCTGCTCAGTCTGGCAGTTAGGCTTACCATTGTTAACATTTTTCATCCTGTCAACACAAGCTCATATGAATGGTTTTGAATTGAATACATTTGCACAGCCTGCCTTAGAGGGAACATGAAAGAGAAATCATCTAAGAGAAACCATGGATATATAGAAGTTAGGCAACAAGTAACTACCAGGCTATAATAAATGGCTAATCATTTACTCAGCTGTATTATTAAAGGCCTCATGGTAAGCAATATTTTACACTTTCACTAGGACAGAGCCTAGAAGATATTTCAACAGAAGCACATCAATGTTTAAACCATTGTATGGATTTTTACTGCAGTCATCAATACTGTGTAACTAGTGGCCTTGCAGGTAATATAGCATTGTTCATTAATCCCTCCCCAAGTGCCATGCCATATGGGACAAAGTATATATATAGCTCTTGTCTCATGTAACCAATAGAAGGACAACCTTGACAGTAATTTGACATAATTAGTGGAAATAAACTCTCCATAGTATACAACTAATAATAAAGCTCATATAGAGAGCTTTAGAAAACAGATTTAACTTTAAATCCCAAATGTATGTGTAATGGAAATTAACTGGGCCAAAGATTCCCTAAACCAATGCTTGTACTTTCCTTGTCATAGATCACGTGAAAGATATTATCCATGACCAACTGTGGCTGACTAAAGCTGAATAAAATGCTCTCTACCAATGAAAGAGCTTGCTCATGCCTGGAATAGAGAAATGCGTTGCTAAGCAGCCCCAACCCAAGTGCCTAACAACAGACGTGCTTACGTCTAGGCACGGCTGATGGGGCTGTGGCTTGATGATGATGCTGTGGGAGAGCATATAGGTGGCATGATGGTGTGATTTGCATGCTCTCAGACTCTCCACAGGTGGTGCTGCAGCCATACTCAATAGAAAATAAATAAATCTTATCTGTAACATGTAAATAGTAATGCAGATACATATCATATTTGTGTTCTGGATGTGGCTGTTGGATCTTGATTATTTGCACAGACTGCTCGACCCAGCAGATCTGTGTAATCTGTCATTCGAGTTATGTTTCACCACCAGGACTGTACTTGCTCTTCCTTAATGTACAATGTAGCAGTAATGAATACATGCTATTATAGCGAAGTGTCAGTTCTGGGAGCTAGAAAGACATGACAGATAATGATATCACACCACCACTTATCTTGTGGGTTCCCAGGTGCATATTGGGCTAGTCCCAGGCTAGCAGTACTTTATGAAAAGTCCTGTTGGTTTAGGTGTAGTTCATATTTAGAAATTCAGCTTTTTGTGTTCTGCGGGAGTTTGCTTCTCCAATGTAATTCAATGCACAGTGGTTTGACTAAACACAGTGACCTCTGAGGTTTTTTTTTTTTTTTTTTTTTTTTTTTTTTTTAACTAGTATAATCACTGCATGCTTTTTCCAGAGGAGACTGTGCTGAGGGAAAGCTAGAACTACAACACTGTGCTAATAGTGATCAAAGTTTTCCCTATGATTTTACAATCTTGTGAACTGTAATGTTTGGTTTAACAGTCACAGACAGCTCTGAAAGTTAAACAGAAGGATGAAGGTCTCCTGTAAGAGTTACAGCTTGTTTGTAAAGATACTTTATTGGCATGCTTTTTTTTGTTCCATGGTTGCCAAGGAAGTGCAAGTGGCCATCTGTCAAAATCACAGTCGTGATGAATTATAAGAAAAACCAGGCTCTTAATACGTTTTTTTTTTTCTAGTTGCTGTTTTATCCTCACTGTGGTGCTGGCTCTTACCTTATACACCTACTCTCCAGCAACACCATGCTCAGCCACCTCATTGTCTGGCACACTGATGCTGCATATTAATTAAATCACTAAGGAGAGTTTAAGCAGAATCTGTCAGTGTAGTTGTGTATACAGTTTTGGTAAAGGAGAGAAATACAGCCTAGTCTAGAGATCTTGTCTTTGTCATGTCTGAGGCAGGGGAATGCAGATGAAGGTGACAGCATGACCCACTGCATGAGGCTTAGCGTGATGACACCGGAGTCTCATGGGGCTTTTTCTAGTGTCGCTCTTGATGACTCATATGTTACTCACAGGTACTAGAGAAGAGTGTGCCTGAAACCGAATGGCTCAGTGTGGTGCACGTTGTGGTGCATAGTGCAAACGAACAAGAAGGTAGAGAGAACTGTGAACTCGCCTGTAGCAGCAGTGCTGCAGGAAAGAAAATGAGGCTCATCATTGTAGCCGTTGCATTGTATCTGTAGCACCTGTATGTTCTCACTGGGGATCATTCTAGGTTTATGTGCATTTGGATATTTTTTGATGTTCTATGTGTTTTGTTTTGTTCTATGTAAAATTTTATTGGATTTAACATGTGTTGCATCCACAGCTCTGACCGGAAAGATCCTCAGCTCAATCACAGAAGCTGGATTTGAGATCTCTGCGTTGCAGATGGTCAGTGCCCTGACAATTCTAAAGTAAATTTAATGTAAAATTTAAATGTCATGTAGGTGTTTGTGTGTTTTTAATAATAGAATAACTGATTTTCAAGGATGAAAATGGTTTCCTGTAGTGGATATTTCCATATCAATGACAATGATGAAATATTTTTATAGTATTGCAAAATATCCTAAGAATAATTAAACTTTAAATCTTATCATGTCAGCTGTGTAAACTAGTCACCCCTATTTCCAGAGAACATGAAATCACGTGACAGAAGAGAGACATCGTTTTTTTTCCCTTTATGGTCTGACCTGGCCATAGCCATGAATCTGCCCTGGCCTGGTTGTTCCTGTGTTGTCTAATCATAGTACAGAATAAAAGCCCTGAACTTGAACTGTTCAGTAGAAGCTTTGATGCTATGATGATCATTATTATGCATGTAGTTGGGAGTGTTCCCTATAAAATGCATATTAATCAGAATCAGTTATTACGTAGTCCAGTTCCTGATGAATAGTCACTACCAGACCACTGTTTATATTCCAATTGGTTTCATTTAAATGATTGCATATTAATACTTTGCATTTTTCTCTGTTTCAAATGTGTATTTAGATTTTTCTTATCATTTTCACAGTTCAACATGGATCGCGCGAATACAGAGGAGTTTCTAGAAGTTTATAAAGGCGTGGTCTCAGAGTACACAGTAAGCAGAGCAGATCTCACACCACACTTTTAGTAAAGACATACAATGTACTTCTCTATAGCAGCACATATAAGGAATAAAGCACAAGACCACTGTTACAGGAAAATATTCAAAAACTGGGTGGGGTGAAGCAGCCTGACAGTTATTGTTACCACCCTGATGTTGATTATTTTCCAATATCAGCACATCTCGAAGTGGTTTATTCCACTTATACCACAACAATTTTTCAACAGTTACAATTTTTTATTTATTAATGAATGGCACATCTTATTTTTAATAATTTGCAGTTACTTTTTAATGTTGTAGAACATCTATGAGACAGGAAGTGAGTTCCTGTTATCATTTATGCTATAGCAGCTAAAAATAGCCATTCCCTCACTAGCCTCTCTTTTTTTTTCTTGCTTTTAATAAGACAAATAAAAACTTAGCTTGTCATGTTACTGAGAAACCAGAAAGTACAAAGCTGTCTATCCCGAAGACTCTTCTGTGTAGTCTTCTAAGACTTCTACTGACTGTTACAACATGCTGACCCTGCAGTCTCCTTCCATAAATGTTCAGTAAACGTCTCCTTACAAAAAGCTTCACAATATCAATGTTTATGTGTCTATTACAACACAATTTTAAATGAGTAGGCTTAATGTAGAGCATTCTACATACAAGTCCCTGTGAATTAGTTGTTACTTTAGAACAAGGGCATTAATATAATCCTCTGATTTGAATTACAGCCGGAACTACTGTCAGAGCTGCTGTTATACAAAATTAATCAACACCTTCTGACGAATCACAGTTGAGAATTCAAGAGTGCTGTAGTATCAGTGTAACAGAGTACCACTTTAATGTTAATTTTCAGAACCTTATGTTTCTGCTTGTTAATCACTTTAATACTAGTGTCTAGATTTTCTGATTGCGTACCAGCTAGGCCAATTAAGTAGGTCAGCAGTGTGGTCTGTAGCTTTGAGTTATGTGAGAGGTCCAGACTTTCCGCTCTTATGCACTTATTTGACTAGCTCTCTGTATGCCTTTAAAGACTTTGCATAAATACATATGCAGATGGTCTTGTGTGTGCATCATGTTTTCATTATTCTTATGTACAGGGATTGTCACAACCAGTCTCGGGGGAACTTATACACAATATGTTTATACAGCATATCTTTTGTGTTTTTTCTCCATAACCTGGTCCAAATGAGAGATATTATCTCCAGCACACTTTACTGGTTATCATAATAAAGACCATTCTTTTTTTATTTATCATTTATTTCTTTGTTTCCTAGATTAAAGACTTTGGCTTCCTTATGCAGTTTAGCCATTTGTATAAATTTGGGAGCTATAAAATAAACATTATGATGGTTAGGCCAACACATATTTAGAATATGACAGTGGATATTTACATTTAAATTCATTCAGTTGGATACTTAAACAGTTCAGATACTTAAACGGTTTAGGGTAAATGTTTAGGGTAGTGCTGGGATTCGATTTTTGTGATGTTCCTGTCCTGAAATTGCAACTCACTAATAAATATTGCTTGTCTAAAATGCAGATATTTAACAACAAATTAGACTCACTGCCCACTTTAATAGGAACACTTCTATGCCTGCTCATTTAGGCAACTCTCCAATCAGCCAATCATGTGTCAGCAGTTACATAAAATTACATAACATACAGTTACATAAAATCATGCATGTATAGGTCTAAACAGGAATCTGAGGCTACAGTGGGCATAGGCTCACTGTATTGGGGGGAATAAAAACAGGCAAGATTTTTCTAACCTTCACCTGTCCAGTTTCGCTGACCCTGTTCCCACTGCAGGCTCAGATTCCTGTTCTTGGCTCACAGGAGTGGAACCCGGTGTGGTTTTCTGCTGTTGTAGCCCATTCACCTCAAGGTTCGGCATATTGTGCGTTCTGAGATGCTTTTATGCCCACGGTTATAAAGAGTGATTATTTGAGTTACCATAGCCTTCCTGTCAACTCGAACAAGTCTGACCATTCTCCTCTGACCTCTCTCATTAACAAGGTGCTTCTGCTGACAGAACTGACGTTCACTGGATTTTTTGTTTGTTTGTTTTTCACACCGTTCTGTGTAAACTCTAGACTGTTGTGTGTGAATTCACAGGAGATTTCTGAAATACTCAAACCAGGCCTTCTGGTACCAACAACCAGCCACAATTAGTCACTGAGATCACATTTTTCTTTATTCTGATGTTTGTTGTGAACATTAACTGAAGCTCTTGACCTGCATCTACATGATTTTCTGCACTGCACTGCTGCCACATGATTGTCTGATAATTTGGTACCGATGTTCAAATTAAATTGGCGGGTGAGTGTATATTGAAGATGTTAATCGTTGGTGATTTATGCATTTTCCTGAAATTATAAGAGCCATAAATGGTGCATTTACTGAGAGATCTGTATAATGAAGAAAGCTAGAGAGGTAGTGTGGGTGGCAAAAAAAAAAAAAACATTATAGCACCGAAAATAAACATGGATATGATTGGGTGTTAGACAGTGAATGCACTGGTGTAATTGCTGCTGCTGTGATGAGGCAAATTTAGAGCCTGTGTCTAGTCATCTAGCTGTCATGCTTAAGTTCTTTTTTATTTATTTATTTTTTTTTTCAGTTGTTAAAATTCTGTCCCAGTATATTAGTGTGGACCAAGTATTAATTAAAATTAATTAAAGATATAGATTTGTTTGGCTTAAATAAAAAAAAAAAAATCACTATGAGGTATGAGGAAAAATATCTGTTTTGAATGCATCTACAGAATGTAGTTTAAATAGACAGACAAAGAAAGGGCCATTGTTTTGCAGCGAGTGATGAACTATCTAGTATAGAATGTGACGTTTATCATCCTAATGCAATTTAAAGCCACTTAATGCACAGAGGCTCTATGGTGGGACTGTTTTGGTTGGAATCTTTTTTAGATGTCGTTTTTTTGAGTGTGTTTTATTAGGAGTCAGTGGTATCATCTCAAGAGGCATTACAAAGAATGTCCCACATTTTACTAATGATTGTCCTCATGCTATGTCTCAGTACCTACTTTCCTCATACAGTTACAGGCATGCTTTCACCCAAGAAGATTAACATCAAATGAAAACTGAACCTACTGCAAAAGACTGGCATTGGAACAATAGCGATGATTGTTGCCTCTGATTTTCTTTATATATTTCTTTGGAGGTAGAGTAGAACCCCTAGCCATTTCATAGTCTTTCAGGGGCTATCCAGTATCCAATATCAGGAACATAATAGACTCTTTCACTGGTGAATGTGGTTGGTAGAGTAAACAGCATCTTGGTAACTCTTGACTGCATCTTGACTGCTTGTGTTGCAGAGTATGGTGGCCGAGCTGTCTTCTGGACCCTGCATGGCCCTTGAGATTCACAGTACAGATGCACCCAGAAAGTTCCGAGAATTCTGCGGTCCAGCCGACCCAGTGAGTAAAAGAAATATTTTTCTTTGTGCACTCTTTGTGCATTTAGCTTTGCTACATCAAAGCAGGAAAATTATTTCTTTTTTTTTTTAAAGAAAGGCCCACCCACGACCACCTGTCACATAGTGCAGTGCTGAATGCTAACTCTTGTCACACCTGTGTGATGTTAATAGCTGCTTTGTCCAGACCATTGAAATTCAAAGTTGAAACAGGACCATGAAGGAAGGTTTTAATTTAATCAAATATGAAATAATTTTCTTTTTAAAGGGCTTTTATACTGAACTCCTTTAGCTTTTTCTTTTACCTGAACTTTTTACCTGAACTGTACCCAGGTGATTTAAATAACATGAGCTGCAACTGTAAGTTACACCTTACATTTCAAAGTCAGTCATCCTAAGTAAAAGGCTGCTTTGTATCCTGTATCGTCTCGGTGAACCGCACACTGCTCAGGGTTTCCGATTCTTTGTCAGCCAGCCAATTCAGGTGTGTAGCAAAAGAGCGTTTCAGCGCACAGGTCCTTGTTGACCTTTGTTCCACCTGTGCTGAATTTGTTGCCAAGGTGCAGGTGGTGTACATTTGTAATGCTGCCAGTGCTATTGGATTAACAATGCATGTGCGTCCTTCAACCTGCCTCTCACATATGGTTAAAGAGGTCTGATAATTCATTGGACTTTGACAAGATCACTGATCTGCTTCCTCTTTTCTCATAATATATAATAATAATAATATATATCTGGTAGTGAGTCTTGTTTAAAAAAACCAAAAGACTTTCCGTGAAACATTGAAGGGTATGCTTGTTAATATTTAGTAGACACACTTAGCACATTTTGCATGCCGTCTACTCATTTTAGGCCACAGTAACTTTGTGTAATGATTATTTCATTTAACGCTTGTTTGTACACCATTGACTAACAATGGCTTGAAGGTTATAATCACAGTCGGTATTTAGATGTCATTTGCTATTTTTGTAGTCTGGACTGTTTTCATTTTTTAATGGCCTGTTTGATGACACAGTAGGCAGTAATATGGTATTTCCTGTCTGAATAAAGCCAGCACATAACGATGATATTAACAGAACGTCCCAGATTAATACCAGATTAATTTTTTTTTTTTTAATAAGCATTGTTTCATTAGTTTATTTAATGAAAGGCATCTTAAATGTGTGTGTATGACTGTCTATGTATATTAGTGAATCAATGATGCCAGTTGTCTGCTGGTTGATGAGGTGACTTTGGTTGCTGATTTTTTTTAATCATGACCAAAATAAAAAATTTGTATAATATAATACCTGTTATGATACTGTATATTAGAAGTTTAAAAATATTCTATCAGTTTTATGACCATATAAATGAATACCTACACTACTCCTGCATTGTTGTAGGTCATTTAACATTTTACATTGTACTTTGTTGTATATTAACAATGGCGTTCCATTTTTTCCCCCTAGTAATCAGAAAATGAGCTTTTACTGTTTTGCACAGTAAGCGTCCTTTAAATCCTATCTTTCTTTCAGAGCACAGCAACATGCTGGTGTCATGCTGTAACCATGGACACAGATACACAGGTTCCCTGTTTCAGAATAAATGTCCTTATGAAACATCTACATAAGTCACTATGCTTTTATATTCACTATATACACATACATGATTTTAAGAAACACTATTAATGGTATTGTTTTGTTTAAAATTTCTTGTTGAGTGAAGATGGCTTCCATGTTGTAATGTCTACAAGGTCACATTTAATTATGGCTCTTGGAAAAGAAGTGTTCTTCCCACCCACAGTTGAACCGTCTCACACACAGCAGAGAGACAGAGAAAAGTCCGTTTAGAGATCAGCACTGCTCATCCTGATGTATACCTCTTCACCTCCCTCCTTCAGTGCCGTTGTCAGTCTCCCGCCCTTCCCTTACTCTCTCTTCCTGGCTCTCTCCGCCTCTGTGATTGGTGAATAGCAGCAGTGGCCACGTGTTAATGGCATATTTGGCTGCTCTGATTGTTTATTCTATAACATTATATGACTGTTGCTGTACATAATGTGTGAGCTGAGCTGCAATACTCCATTATTAAGGCCTTTGCTATTAAGGACTTTGGTGGTTGTGGTCACCTGCCACCTATTTATTTTTAATGTTGATTGGTTCATTATTTTGAGCAGTGCACACTAACACACAGGAGCAGTTTCTTCCAAAAAGCTCAGCTTATGAAAAGATTTAGCCTAATTCAGTCATGCTTGAACTTTTAAATTTAAAGAGGCGTGTGCTGAAGAATTCAGCTCTATGTTTATTGTCACTCGTATTCACGTGACACCTTAATTTGCATAAATCAGTGCTGTGTCCAGGTAGCCATGGAAATATGCAAAGTCACAATTCACACAGTGTTGCACAGTGATGAGAGCAGTATTTAGACAGTGAAAGCATTATTAAATAAAAATAAATAAATAGATGGATGGATGGATGGATGGATGACATTTACATTAGAGACTGGCCCAGAACTATCAATGCAGAAAAATCCTAATTGAATTTAATGTCATCAGCGGTGCTTCTAGCATCACCAGGGCCTTTTTCAAGCACTTGAGACACACAGTCAAGGCGAGCATAAAAATGATCGTCTGTATTAGAATTAAAAAATAAAAGCAGAGTCAACAACATAAACACCACAGGAACAGACTGATTGCAGTATGCAGAGTGTAAAGGACATCAAGGTAAAAACAAAAGTCACAGTGCACCTAAATGTGAACAGGCCTGTGCTCACGGCACTAGAAACAGGCGAAAAGCTAAGGCTGTGTAATTAGTGTAGGCAATAAACAAGGATGTATAACAGTCAGTCATACAAGCACTTCAATTTCACACCTGTCAAAGCATGATAAACATAGAGCTACTGTATTTATGTCCAGCACCCTACATAAATAGTTCATTGTGATGAAACCCGTCTCACTGTAAACACCCACCCAGCAAATACACCCAAATCTAATACACAACTACTAAAATAATAGAGGTGCCCAATTTTAAACACATGACTTGCAGTAAAGTCCACAAACCTACCTGTAACCCAGACCTTCTTTAGGTATGGGATAGTAGTGTCTGAGAAGGAAATGGCAATTTGTGTGGAATGATTTTGTGTGCAATGAACACCTCAGTGACATCATCAGTCGGTGCCAGCATAGCAACAGACAATCCCCAGGACAAATTTGGCAAGGGCATGACAGCTGTCCATATTGTTGTCCTAACACTTTGAACATAATACATGAATGTTTAGGCACTTATCTATCCCTTATCTGATTCAAATGGGAGCATGAAAAGTTCTGATTTCTCAGTCCAACGTATTAGCTCTCCATTCACCTGGTTGTGAACGTGAACGTGACACACATTCACATTCAGTCCGCTCAGTACTTTGTCTTACCACTCGTTCATCTCAGTTACATGAGTGGTGGCTGCCCCGATTAGGCAGGGAGGAACTAACAATCATACAGGTAAGAGAATGGAAAGGGGAAAGGAGATATACACAATGCACATCTGGCAGCACACAGCCACAGACCAATAATGAAGTTTAACTTTGTCCTGGGATATTAACATTAGACAATTATTCCAGGCAAGTTCCAAGCAAGCCTCTCAGACTGTTCAAAAATGCAATTGTGCATCTTCTACACCATAGGATCTGGTCCTTTTCTCCATGAAAGCTAATCCTTTTCAATTAATCATTGTCAAATTCCACAAGATTACATTCTGCATTCTTGTGTGATTATTACAAAATACTCTTTTTAACCTACTAGTGTTTTGAATGTTAAAACTTTTCCAACTAAGCAATATCTGTTGGCCTATATTGGCCTACCTCTGTATTTACTGATAAGCTTCTTGTTAAAACATGCGTACAACTACTGGAGAGAAATGTTTATATGTTAGCGTAACATTTTTTTTAAAAGACAAACCCAATGAGCAAACTGCTGCAGTGGGTTTAGTCCATTTGACTAACACCATAATACTCTGAAATCAAAGATGAACTATTGAGTGAAAAATGAGGTTATGAAGGCAGCAGATTAAATGGAATGCGAGTAGGAGAAGCTTGGGAAAAGTGTGATATTTGAAACATACCGTCTTCTCTGCATGAGAAAGATTAGAAGTTAATAAAAAAAAAAGGAATAACAATTCATCACAATAAGTGATTATAAAGGCACGTAGATTTATCCCTTTCATTTCAGCAGCAAGCTTTCAAATCTTGTCTAGCTTATTTAACTGCAGCAAACTGTCCCTTTATTGACAACAACTTTTTGGTATTAGGCTATGGTTGAGTCTATGTTTTGAAATTTTAAGTTCTAATATACGCAGTTTGTTTTAAGTCATATGTATCACGCAGGACAAACCTATTTAGGCACTTATTTCATATTAGTCATTTATAGTATGGTTCAAATCCATAGACTATTGCAGTAGACAACCAGGTTTTGGACTGAAATATCCTGATACTTGTTGAAATTCATGAGTACATCAATCTTCACAAGGGACCCTGTGCCAAACATGCTGATGGCGTGCGGGGCCAAAAAATGGGTTTTTATTTTTAGCTGATCACAATACACAATTCCAACTATAGTTCCAATAATACTTTCAGCACTGTGAATTTCAGCACTGTGTGTTTTGGGTTGCTCTCAGGATAGGATTCTTTAGTACAACTCTTCCAAATAGCCTGTTGTTATGGAGGTGGTTAGTAAAATGTTTCAAACCCAAGAATCAGCTAAACTATACAATCCTGAAAACTGTGGTCATTGGGAACCTCTTTGCTTCCCGCATCAGCAAAAATGATGTGACAGTGTGATCAATCATCTGTCCTTTTTCTGTTCTTAATGGTATTTGGAACTATCTGTGTCGGTTTGTGTTGAAAACTCTTTGGTTTCTCCCCGTTGTGATGGAGCTTTTACATGTGTAACCTCATATTTGATTGAAGACAATAATAGAGCTCCTGGAGCCTGAGAGCAATTTAAAAAAAAAAAAGAACTCATGGACAATTGTTTGACTTTTTTTTTTTTTTTTTTTTTTTTTTTTTTTTAACATTTTTTAGTAATTTGGTTAGAGGAAAGGTAAATAGAGTAGAAAATAGAAATATAGAAAATACAAGTCGCTGTGTAATGTTTATTTTATGCAATCTTTTTTGCCCATTCTCTTGAAGACAGAGAATAATTCTGGTGTCAGCTATGTGATTGTAATGAATAATGGTTTACCAGGTACAGTTTTTACTTTGTTTTATCAAATGCCTATATTTGGAAACTCATTTCCTAATATTTCAAAATACGACGCATATAAATGTTTTCTAGGCTATGCATGTATTTAAATGATGCTGAATATGTAAAAGTCCCCATCCATGGCCAGGAGCCAATGGAGCCAAATTGGCCATGCTGTCTGGGTAGGAGGGGTGGCATACTCCCTCTCCCCTGTCAGTCACAGCGATACTAGCCAATCGTGGGCAACTGTGACCTCATGTATGCAGAAGAGGGCAGATAGGGCTTTCCTCTAAGTGTGTTACACTGTCATATGATGCAGCATGAGCAGCAGTTCAAAACATGTGGTTGACTGGCTTCATGTATCTTGGACGAAGCATTCACCTTCCACAGTTGGTAGCTGTCGTATGATAGGGGAGAGCTGGCTGGTGGGTGGGAATTGGCAGGTGACCAAACTGGGGAGAAAAATAGGGGAAAACAAAAAGATAAAAAAAATATTAATATTCACAAAAATATTAATAATTGTTTCTGATCATCAGTTGTTTTTTTGATAATGAAGTGAATCCTTTCAGGCACTGCACTGTGTCCTTCTACTGCAATGCCTATTCTACATATTAAAGCATGTGTTTTGACATGTGAGCATATGAATGTCTGCTCAGTGGTGTTTTACTGCTGACAAAACCGTACGCACATGTACCCAAGGATTTTCTTAATGATATGCTTTAGAAGCTGAGAGACTGTGTTATTCAGGAAATTGTATGTTAATCTATCCTGGATCTTTTTATAATGTTTACACCAAAAGATTTTTGGCCATGGAAAGAAATATAGTTTCATGTAGAATCTGATGTAGAACTGTTCTTCTGAATGATGCCATGTAAACTCTGACACAGCCGGCAAGACAAAAAAAAAAAAAGTTGCATACTACTTCAGTCTCATTCTGTACGTGAGTTGAAAATGATGTGTCCAAGGATACATTTCCCTGTGATCTATGACTATAACTTTTTATTAGCTGCATTATTATTTATCGACCTTTTAAACACAAAAGAGGTCTTTTGTTGCCATGAACAGGGCTCCTTAACGTCCATGTCCATGCAGTATACATGAACAAGTATGCTTATACGCAACATTCTGGTTCTTGTGTTAGGCTGAGCATAAAGCAAACATTTTGAGCTCGTTAAGCGAATGCTTAGATCAAGCTCTGTCAGCTGTAGTTAGTCTCGTGTGGTGCCGGAGATCATGAATATTGTACTGTGCTGACAGATCGTATTAGCTGGCAAAGTTCAGCTGGTCACTTCTCAGTTAACGGACAGGACTCCGGTTCCAGGTGTGAAAACAGTAACAGAATAGTGTACAGCACGTCCTACCTGTAGTATTTAACCTGTGGGACTGAACTAATAATAATAATAAGGTTTTCGGTTAATAATCCAGTTTTGACCGAACAAATCTGATCTCCAGTTAGGAGTGTGTAGGCATTCGGGTGCTAAATGTATTTATTTCAATTAAGCTCAGTAAATGTTTACCGTCCCTCTACGCTCCAATCTCTTTGCAGCATTAATGCCACAGTTAACAACCACAGACACAAATATATTGCAAGCAATAATTAGTATAAAAGTATACCACTTCTATTTCATTACAGCTAAACTGTAAATAGATTACACCTTCATACCACAGTGCTACTGAGTTGTTGAATATGATTTGTCAGAGGATGTTGATGAATTTTCTGTACAGTAGCTCTGACAGTAGTTCCGGCAGCAAGGAAAATCACAGGTTTATATGAACACTCGTTGTAGCAGTCAGTAAGTTTTCCACCATAGGAGAATCTTCAGGGCAGAGGAGTTTGCACTTGGTGGTCTCTAGGTAAAGGGAAAATCTACTTTTTTTTTTTTTTTTGTCTTATTAACTTCAAGAGAGAGAAAAAAGAGGCTGTTGAGGGAATGACTGTTTATAACTGCTATAAGTGCTAATAGAAGCTAACTTGGTTTGCATATGTTCTACAACATTGAATGTACCCATAAACTGATAAAAAGTATGTTGTGTTGTTCTTTAATTAATAAAAATTGTAATCATTGGCAAATTGTGGTACAAGAGGAATAAAACACTGTGGGGTGTTTTATTTAGGAAATAGCGTTTTCTTTGTCAGGGTGCTAGTTACATGAACAATGGTATAACAGAGAGAATTGACATTTGCTGGAACACAAAGAGTGACCAGTGTAGTTGTTCATCCAGAAAGTAGTTTAATCAAATGATGCAAGGCTGAATTGCAATCTTGAAGTAGTATTCTGGTGTTGGGTTTAATATCCCCATACTCCGTTTGACCATCAAGGTAGAGCACAGGGGAACCTGCAGTTACCATAGCAGTAGTCTCTGAGGAGACTGATTTAACGAGGCTTAATTAAGGCCCTGCTAAATCAGGATGGTGACTGAGCTATGTGATGGGTGAACTTTACCAGCAGCCTTCTCATGCATCTTGCCTGTTTCCTAACGTGGAGTTAGTGTGGTTTGTTTCTAAATACAGACCTCTATTATGTGCTAAATCTGTTCTCTGCTGAAAGCAACCTGCTGTTTTTCTTTGTGCTGTTTGTGGTGATTTCTGTGCACCATTTTGAATTCCTCAGCATGTTCCGCTTATTCACTGGCTGTAAAGTTGTCATTCATGTTGAAAATGTCTAGATTCACAACGATTGCATTTTTATATTTGATATAGGGTGTGAGCCTATCTGGCACTTAAGGTGTAAATATGTTATTGCCACGTTATTAAAAGCTTATGTCTTAGTCTAATTTGTTCTTTCTTTATAAATGGCCAAAGGTCCAGAGTGAAGTTTTTACTAAGCTATACCAGTAAGCTATACCAAATCCCAGTTGTTCCACAGACTGTAAACAAGACTAGTGCTAAGATGTTATCATTTCTGCAAGGGTGATCGGTATTTCTGTTAATAGCCATGAAGTGACGGACTCTGAACATGGAGGGAGTGTGAAGCCAGACAGTGACCTCAGCGGGTTATGAAGTAATGCGGCATCACCTAAGCAGCCATTTATTTTACAGAAGAGCAGCACAGTGGCAGCTTTGTCTGTCAAAGAGAGCAGACTATAATGGCCTTTTTCACCAAAACTCAAAGAGTACAACATGCCTCCACAGAACCATAGGGCTGTGGTTTAGGACTCTATACTTATGGATGTATGAAGACTGTCGAATACAAAACTGCACTGGTGTATTTGTCTCATTGGAATGTGTGTATTGGTCATTTTGTCCCTGGAGCACCTTGTTTTGTGCATTAAGGGTGTGAGGGTTGTCACAGCCAGATGTAGCCTCTACGTAAATGAGGTAACACAAGCCAGGGTGTTGATGGTTTGTGAGAATTACCACATAATTAATTTCAGGACCCTGAAAATCAAACTCAGGAGTACGTCTAAACCCAGTGTAGTCGTCTGTTTTTTTAGGGTTCCACTAGCAGGCATAAACAACTCATGAGTCTGTACTCGCAGTAAATACACTGTATAGCAGCAGATGGATATGATTACTGATACTTACTGGCATGCTTTATAATAAAGCTCAACAACATTTAGGCCATAACCAGCTGACCTAACTATTGTAATGAAATGTCAGTTTACATTAAAGTATCCACATGATGTACAGTCAATTCCAGATGTTTTGGCACCCTTTAAGGGAATGGTCAAAAATGATACATAAAACACAGCAATTATAACAATAATAAGTGAACATAACATTACATGCATTGCACACAATTATTCAAATTTCTTACTCAAACATTTATAGAAACAACTTACTTTTCTTCATAATTTTCATAGAATTTTTTTTTTTTTAAGAAATAGTGTTTCTTATGCTTTTTCCTATATTATTGACTTCATTTTTTTATGCTCAGTGTACAAGATTGCATCGTCATTATGGTAAAATCCTTCTGTCTTCCATCAACATAGGAAAAACCAAAGAGCTGCACAAAAACACCATGAAGCACAATCAGGCCCATAATATAGTTTTAAAAGTCTGGAACAGTTGTAATTGTGCCAGGAAGAAGCTACATGAGCAAGCTGTTATTAGTGATTATCAGCTAAGACACAAATTACTCATCACCCCCCTCCTGGTTATGTTCCACTTCACACAACCCTTTGGTCCAGAGTGTGTATTGGTGCAAATATAACGGAAAACTGCGCATGTTTTTTGTCCTCTCGTCGTCGCAGCATAAAGCGCTGTTTGTGTAGGTCGTTGACTGCCTGATGAAAATAGGTCCCCCACTTCTCCATAGCCTGAGGTCTTTTAATTGTTTTTGTACCACGATTAAAGTAGCACACCCATTGGTTCATCTGATAATAGAAAGCAGCCGACAGCACAACATTGAACCGTCTCAGAAGACCTGGTAGTACACATTATCGGTCTGTCCTTGAGTTTCTTTTCCTCCGTTTTTGCCTTTAATGAGATCAGCATCAAGCAGACAATGACAGATATTGTGTCAGTGGCAGTGTGGGAACGGTTGATGTTAAAGCTTATTTGTCCCTGAGCCGTGCAGCCAGATGACGTCATGTGTACTCTGTATTGATGTTTTCAGTGTGTGGGATGAAATGGGGGAGGCAGTGTGTCTGTATTATTGAACACACAACTCGTTGAATTTAACCTTCTAACATCAACACGCACCTACAGCAGAAATTTAAAGCTTTGTAATATTTTATGTTACCCCAAAGTTGACTATTTTCCAGTAAAAGCATGCCCTGAATTTTTATTCCTCTTATACCACAACAATTTTCCAATGATGACAATTTTTTTATTTGTTAAAGGGTGACATGTTGTAATATTTGTTTATAGTTACATTTAAAGTTTGTGTAATGTCCACCAGACATTGTTAGTAGTTGTTATTACTTAAGTTTATAGCAGCTATAAACAGTTGTATCCCTCAACAGCTTCTCTATTTTCCTGTCTCTTGAAGTTAATGATAAAAAAAAAATGCAGCTTGGCATGTTCCAGAGAAACCACAAAGCACATACTCTTCTGTCCTAAAGACGCTCCCGTGCTGGAAACTTGGCTTCAGCTTTACCTCTTTACAAAGTGCTGACAATAGAGACTCCTTCAGTTAAATAAATGGCTCCTTACAGAAAATTTCACCATATTGACAATTACAAACATTTTTAATCTGTTTGTGTCCGCCATACGAGTCCCTGTGTTATTATACATGTATTTGATGTAAGCATTATTATTAACCTGAGCTACTGGCTTACAGCCAGAGCTACTGTCGGTCATGCTGACCAATCAGGTTCAAGAATTCAACATTGCTGTGGTATTTAAAAAAAAAAAATCCACCACCTAGTTGTGAGCAGGATTATAATATGATTAATTTCTGCAGTGGTGACTGTAACTTGTGAAACACTTTGTACAAATTCTCATCTTAGATGAAACTAGCTGGACAGGAAGGAAATCATTACACTGGCATGGACTTGGAATATTTGCCTGGTGCACTGAGCAGAGGAATGTAATGAAGGGACTAGTAGGCTTCACTCCATAACACACTAATGCCCAGATTCTAATGGTAAATTATGTGTCTTAGAACTTATTTTCCTTAAACAGTAATTTACAATAATAACTTTCTTTCCCTGTATGTGTGGCTGTTATTACCACTAAAACCTTCCTAACCTTATAATAATGTGTTGGCTTTGAGGGTGGGATTATGAGCCCTACAAGCTCCTGAGAAATTTCTGCATCGCTCCACTGTGGAGAGTGACAGACAGGTGGCTTGGGAAAGTGTGTGTTGCTGTACATTTTCTTTGAGGCTTATTATCATTTAGACGAGGCCGCTCCTGTGAGCATCGCTAGGGGAGGTAGATCACGTTTCCTCACGGCAGAGATTAGAGCAGGACAGTAGAGCACATACCCTGCGTACTTGAGTGCTTCACTTCATCATGTTCTGTTTCAGCTGCCGCTAGTCAGCCAGCCGATCTTTCAATGCAAAACACATGTGAGTGAGAAATAAAGTCAAGACCCGGTATTAAGTCCAGCGTTCTACAGAAAGGGCACTGAGTGTGGGCACATAAGTTACTGCCTTCCCGTGAGGCTTGGAGGAGGGTTACTTTATGAT
The DNA here is from genome assembly GCA_037576675.1 of Pangasius sanitwongsei. Lineage (NCBI taxonomy): Eukaryota > Metazoa > Chordata > Actinopteri > Siluriformes > Pangasiidae > Pangasius > Pangasius sanitwongsei. The sequence continues at coordinate 19,798,910 of CM075004.1, read as the reverse complement.
GATCAAAGCGCTGCCTGATTTACTATAAAAATATTCTTATTTACATTCTCTATATGCAGATGTGCCCTGAATAACATCCCATTTTGTACCAAGCTACTTTTTTCCTTTATTACTGACTATGTAGTACGGTTATAAGATAGCATATTCAGTTATTAATCTTAAAGCTCATGATTCAACAATTACTATTCATACCTCAGCACTGTTGAATTCTCGATTCTGATTGGTCAGAAGGTGTTGATTAATTTTTTTTAAAGCGGTTCTGACAATAGTGCTGGCAGCAGGGCAAATTGCAGGGTTATATTAATGCGCTTGTCTTAACACATTATCATTTCAGGGACCTGTGTGGTGCATGCTCACATAATTAAAAAAAATCTTTTAATAAACAGATTTTTTTTAAAATGTATTGTTGATTAACAAAGAAAAATGTTATCATTGATATGGTGAGACTTGCTGTAAGGAGATGTTTATTTAACATTTATAGAAGGAGTCTCCAGTGTGTGTGCGCTTTGTAACAGTCATAGGTAAAGCTGTTCCTTTAAGTTTTCTGCCACAGGAAAGTATTCAGGATGGAGGATGGTGCACTCTGTGGTTTATCTGTGACAATGCTGTGATAAATGACAAGCTGAATTTTTTTTTTGTCTTATTGACTTCAGAAGAAAGTGAAGGAATGACTGCTTATACTGTTTATAGCTGCTGTAAAGAAAGTGATAACAGGAACTTGTCTTGCGGATATTCCGCAACATTAAATGTGTCTATAAATGGACAGAAAAGTTTGAATAAAATTACATTTTTAATAAATTTAATCTTTAATTTAAAAAAAATTAAAATCACCGGCAAATTACTGTGCTACTAGAGGAATAAAACACTTTGGGACATGCTTTTATTTGAAAAATAATCAACTCCAGGGTCGTAACAGTAACTCTGCTTTGTGTTGGGCCGCATCACACAAACTCTTCTTTGATTATTTTCCTACAATAGCACACTGTCGTGTTTTGTTCCTCACATGTCATTCAGATACTACAGTAACAAGAAAAGTATGTAGTTAGTGCTAGGAATGTAATTCTGAGCCCTCCAGTGGGTCCTGGGTGGAAAAAAGCGCCTGCTTGCTCTTAGGGATGCACCCCTGGACTAATATTAAGATGTAACGGTGAGTTAGTATGGGATCAGATGACATTTTCCCATTTCATGCTCTTATGTTATTGTATGTGCTGTGAATGTGATGTTTGACAATTTTCGTACTTTTTTTTTTTTTTGCAGTTGGCTTAATTAGGATCATTACTTCAATCTTAATGTCACCTAACTGAAAGAAAATGGCAAATGACCCGTGCTCACAGAGAGACCTCGTAAATAGCTCAGTATCAGGCACTGGGTGATCCTCAGAGTACTAATACTTGTATCAAAAATGAAAAAAAAAAAGGCAGGATCCATGCATTCCTGGTTTGTGAATATTGTGAGGACTCTTTTCCCTCTCATTTACTGCATTACAACATGCCCTGAATGCTGAACATTCTGCTCTGTGCCAGTCTGCTGCTTCTAACACATGCTAGGATTAAATAAACAAGTGCTTATCTGGAACCTATTTGATGGGTGGGAGTCTTACTTCTCATTCATTATTCATTTTTAAAAAATTTATTTACAGCCCTACTTGAAACCAGGAGCTTGCCACACTTATTACGCAACTTATTAGGCAACCTGAATGGTGTTATCTTTGTCATCTCCATGTGATTCTGATTGAGCAAAGAGGTATGAGCAGATGTAGAGGAAGTAACTATTACTGTTGTTTTACGAACAAATGTGAGTAATCTGATGCTGTAGACGTAAAGGGAAGTAATCTGATTCCTCATCACTGTAGGGTACGAATAATCATCACCCTGCACGCATCTTCGCTTGAGCGATGTTCAGACTTATTGTTGTTTAAAGGAAACAGATGGATTAGCAAGGTGGATTCAGTCCCGCGGTTGGTTTATTCCATTGTTTTAACTGCACAGTATCAATGAGCTGCCATGGCTTTCTATTATCGTCCCATGTGTTCCATTACAGGAAATTGCTCGTCATTTGCGGCCCACGACTTTACGAGCTCTTTACGGCAAGAACAAAGTGCAGAACGCTGTCCACTGTACTGACCTTCCAGAGGACGGGTTACTGGAGGTAAGTCATCTCTGATCTCATTCACTTTTGTTTCAGTCATGAACTGGGGCAGTGTGAGCTGGACCTGCTGACGAACGTTTACTCGCCTTCACAAATAATTCCACATCTCACATCATGTGAGACAGAGATACAGGTCTCATGATGGTCCAACTGTAGGCTGAATCAAACCCACAGCATGCATAATGTCTCTGGGAAAGAGGAGCAGGAGAGGGCAGGATTAAGTGGAGGAAGGGCTTTGTGCTTTTCAGGCAGTAACTTTGGCCCATTCAGCATCATTGTTTTATGTAAGCTCCAGATCTGTGCAGCCTCTTTAACAAACGGCTCCTTGTTAATCATTCGCCTGCTGGGCAGCTCGGCCAGCACATTCTTAGAGAGGCCATACACGCGCGCGCACACATCTATACGGAGAGCAGTCTCTCACTGTGAATCACTCTTGTAGACGCGCATGCGCTAACACATAATGGGCTTTCACAAGCGTGTTTTGGGAAAATCAGTTGTTATGAAATAAACCAAGCTGCTGGTCTGCTGTGCAAGCATGAAAAAGGTAAAACAAAGTGCTGGGAAATAATTACAGGCAAAGCTCACTGTGCAAATCAGTAAATTGCACAGTTTATTTGCATAACTTTCTTTTGTTATGTATATTTATGAGATATTTCTCTCTTCCTACAGGTCCAATATTTCTTCAAGATTCTAGATGGCTGATTATAGATAAAGTAATTACACATAAATGATTTTATGATTGTTTGAATAATAAAAAAAAAAAAGACAACAGTCAGGTTGGTTGTACATTTATTTGTTTAGGCCTTACCTGTATTAAATAAAATGACAAGAGCAGATGCAACTCCTGACAGATGTTCTTATGTCCAACATTGACTTTTAAGCACTTTTAACATTGACGAAACATCATATTACATGGGGTACTGCATTGGATCTGAAAAGTTTCTAACTCCGACCAGTGACTTTGGTATCTGGATTCATACAATACACTTTTTCCTGCAGAAAAAAAATTGTACAACTGCATAAATATAAAATTCTTCCACCATGTAAATGGCTAAAACATTCATTAGAAAGTTACACCACATTGTGATGTCTCCAGCAAAAAAAAAAAAAAGAAAAAAACAAAAAAACAAAAAACAAAAAAAAAAACAAAAAAAAAAAATTTTAAATTAAAGCACTGAGTTGCCACGGTGACCATAGGGAGGAACAGTCCTCCATTCTAGAATGGAGCCGATCCTCCAAACTAGATACACACAGTTCTACACTTGAAGAAAAAGAAAGTAAAAGCCTTATACAGAAATGTCATTAACCCCAAACTCCCACACTGCAAGATGATCAAATAAGAGAAGAAGTGATGTAAAAGTACTTTCCCCACAATCAACAAAATAAGTCAAAAAGAGAAGGAAAAAAGATTCCATGGAGTGCAGTCATTTACTCACATACGGACCTGGGGATATCAGCGCGTACCATGCCACTATTTTCTTTTTTTTATATTGTACAAACACACACACACAACCATATACAAGCTTTCACACACACACACACACTTTCTCTCTCTCTCTCTCTCACACCTTGGACCACTAAAATGACTCACATAAGACAACAGAAATTATAACATGGCTTGGAAAGGACCGTTGTATGCGACTACTGCACTGCACACTCCAAAAATATAGAGCGAGACCACACTAGGCAGAAATACTCAGGGACAGAAACACTGCTCGCTACATCAGTAGTGGAATCATAATTTACAGTAATGAATGAACATGTCCCATGGCTCAAGGAATATTCTCATTTACAGTAGAATAAATACTTTGCTATTGCTACTCTTCCTGTAATGTTTACATTCTAACCCTAGACATATGCAGAGAAAGCTAGTGTAAAGCATACAGATTAAGTGTAGGTCCCGTATGTTATGAAAGTTTGTTCAAGACTAGTCGTGGTTTGTTTTTTGTTTTTTTATTGAACTCTCTTATTTTTTTCATTTTCATCTGTCTAAATTATTACGTTTTGAAATGGGCAGAGTAAAAGGCTATATTCATAGCTGTGGTCATGATTTGACCATGATTTTGAGGTCAAAACGTCCCTGATAACGGTCTTTATCGCTGTAATCGATGTTATCTCCGTATACTTTGCACTCAACACGCAGCTCCTCATTATATGTAATGTTGGCGAACTGGATGCCCACAAGAGGCTGGAGGTAATCGGGGTGTAGCAGCTTGCCATAGTAAGGATAGTACTGCAGTGGGTATCCTTGGCCCAAGCCAAAGTACTTAATCTCTTTGATTTTTTCAGCATCTTCTTCTTTCTGTAGAGCAGAGAGAAAAATAAGGCTGTTGTTCAACCCCCAAACACCAATGAATAAGTTGAAATAGCAGAACAGAGCAGGTTGGGTGGAACAGCTTTTCCATCTTCGGTATGTATATATGTATTTATAAGTGAGTGGTATTTGTATTATACAAATTCTGTACAGTAAAATGCATGCTAATTGGTCTGTACCTTGGCGCTGCAGTATATAGGAATCAGAAATTGTGGAACCTTCCCACCAGCAGCCACAGGGAGCGAGGTATTGGTTTTGGGAGGCTAAAGAATGAAAGAAGTGATCTGTAAACTACAAGTAAAGCCAAGCACTCAGCCTAATACATGCAGGTATTATTAGATATTTATTCAGAATTTAAACCCAGTGTGTAACAATAACTTGTAATTTTCTGAGCATTCTTCTTTATTTTCAACTCACCCTGGGTCTGAAATTGACAATCCTGTTGAGCTTGACAATAAGGCAGGGCTTGCCATCCTTAAAGCCAAAGGTGGTGTCCTCCAGGCCTGAGCAGTCTCCCAGCCAGGACCTCCTGAAGCGGCAGGACTTTCTTACGCCTGTGTCACTCTCCAAGTCCCCACGTTCAGAGTATTTACCAGGAACATCTAAACATGCAACACAAGAAGACATGAATACCAAAGTGTTCATACTCCAGTTTTTCCTACATGAGCAGTAAGCATCAGTATATTCATAGTTCACTGCACGGGTAATAACAGTTTGCCACATGTCCACTTCCTTCATATGTATACACCACAAAAATATTTCACTCCTCAAAATTTGATGCATATGTGAAAGCTAATGTGCTATATGATTCCAAGTATCTCTGTTAATTCTGTCTTTTCTTTTGTAGAGATCTGACTCACCTTATACACAACCAAATTTTTACATTTAACCAGTTCAGTAACCAATCCAATGATTTTCTGACTGTGCACTATACAAAGCATCTATGCAATTCCATACTCCTACTACATACTCTGTTGTGATATTCTGCTGTGTAATGCTGTGTTTCTCTACATTAGTTAGTTATTACGTGGATATACAGTGTTTTCTGTGCAATGAAGGCCCCAACTAGCTGTGAAAACCCAGCGTACCACCACAGTCTTCATATTTCATGTCATCCAACTGCTTTTCTTCTTTGTATGGCTCCAGCAGGTCTTTCATGGCTTTTACATATAGCCTATAAGTGTCTTCCTCTTGCGGGCTGTAGGAGATTTCAGCTTTGTCGGAGCGTGGGGTGTGTGATAAGCCTGAGGAGAGAAGAGGAGAGAGAATGGACTTTTTGATCCAACACACCTGCATTCATGAAATGAGACTATATTATAACTTTAAATGAAACCTTTCTGTGTTTTGCATTTCCTCATATATGCAAGCATCAAATATATACACATCTGCTCTACTGCACAGTTAAAGCCAAATCCATTCATTGTCAGGGTTAGCTATTCAGATGAAACTCCTGTTCTCTGCCTGGCAGTAATTTTCCACCCAGCTCGAGCACAAGGCCAAATTGGGGCGTGGTTATGAGCACAGTCAGAGAGGGGGAATGAGTGGGAGGAACCCTTGTATCGCTTGCAAGGTCATGATTCCTGTTAATGGTCTTTGCATGGATGTGCATTTCTTGTTGCCATACTGAAACTCTGACTTACTTTTAGTGCCAAAAATAATTAAAAAAAAAAAAAACGAGGGATGTATTTCTTTTACTACATGTAAACTTGTACAGACTTAGCCCCATAGTGCCTGAGCCAGGCCCCCCTTGCTTCACCTCACGTGTTTCGCTCACACAATGGAAACTTTTAGCCCCTGAGAGGAGGGTGGGACTTCAGACCAGTGAGCGTGTCTACCACCTCCTTCTCTTATCGTGGCTTCCAATCGTAGCGCGCTCTGCTGGGCTCCACTCGGCACCTACTCATGTTCCTTCTTTCACTGAACCTATCTGCACAGAGGCTGCTGCTCCTTGGGGGGAAATGGCACCAGCACACTGTCTAACACTGAATACAGCTAAATATATGCCAAGGCGACAGCACACACTGTGCAAACATTCACTGGCCCAAAACTGTGGAGGCTGGTTGGGCAAACGCCTGGCATTAGAACAATAAGAAATCTAGCAATGCCTGAACGTCCTCCAAGATTAACAAGACAACTTCAAATACTGTACAGCTATACTGTTATTTTCTTTTACTACCCAATATCAGTTCTTTCATCATATTTTAATTTCTATTTTGTTACATAGCCTCTGCAAAGCACCCCAAACCGGTTGACATATTTTAGGATGCACCTATCAAGAACACATATACAGTTTAAAGCTGAACCACCATCGGCCCATCTTTAAGAAGAGCAATCCTGACATGTGATGGCAGTCATCAAGCTATGAAGAAAAGCAGCAGTATTCCTCTAGCCGACACGCAAACCCCCATCAAGCTGACTAGAGAGTGGGACAAAATGGCTGAAAAGCTCTCTCTCCTTTCAGAATAGGAAAGCTACAGTGAGGAGAAACAATCCAAGGTTTCACGGCAAGTATGCAACACAAAACTTTTTTTTTTTTTTTTATAAAAACACATAAAAACTGTTTAAATATTACTGTTACTTCTGACAGGCATCATCATCAGTGCTACTTAACATACTCAGTTTCATCAGAACTGTGTCCTTGTCCTTGTAAATGCATTGTTACTCATCGGTTACCTGTTGATGTTTACAGATCTGAAAATTAGCTTATTAACTAAAGTGCTACTAAACAGACACCATTACCAAACTACAATATAACATTTAGTCCTAAGACAAATATCGTAATTGCTGGCAGAGGCAAATTAAAATGTCAACAGTGTGATAATATTCAGCACTGTGGGTCGGTCAGGAAAACAGCTAGTTAGAATTATTGAGCTAGTTACACTAAGTTCATCATCTCACTGATGCAGTTTATATATTTTACATTTGGCCACAAACAACAAACTCAAATGTTGTTGTGTGGCACAAAACACACAAATTTGTTCACACCAGTGACAGTGTTCTGGTTAATTACCTGGGGGTGCAACTCTGTCCTGGTACGTGGGCTTGTAGTTGCTAAGGGTCAAGAGCATTGCCTGGATGGTGCCAATGAAAATTCCAGCCAAGCAGCCATAGAAGATTACATAAAAGATGAAGATTTTAACTGCAGAAAAAGAAAGAGCACATTAGTGATGGAGAAAAAAACATCTGCAGTGAACATTGTAAAACTTGTAGCAGCATTTCTCATTAATACCATTACAGATGAGTGAGAGAAAGTAAGGTTATTGAAGAATGGCTAATTTAGCACCTCAGTATCCCTGAAGGTTAGGTGTGGATTAGAGAGCTTCCCTCAAAAAATTCATTTTGTATTGATAGACCTATATTAAAACTGTTATGCTCTGATTAACTGAAATAATTGTCAAAAAATACATTTCAGTAAGTAATCAGTTTTCTGAAACCATACACTGAAACCACACAATAGGAAACCCTCTGTTAGAGTGATTAATGGCATATTTAAAACAATGTGTTTCATTATCATAGTTACATAAAAAAAAATTGAATTTCCTACAAAATGCAAAACTAAGCAAAATCAGCCGTGACATGTGACTCTCATGACCAGGAACTTCCTGATTTTCCATGTGGGGAAGTTTGTTTCCAACAGTGGCTGTGTAAAATTGTTGAAAACTGCAACACACGTTCAAACAGTTCAGAAATCTCTCACTCTCTTGTGAATGCCAGTGAAAGAGAAGAACAGAGCTCACAGACCACCACGCTTTCAGAGCTCTGTCACATTTCCCTCTCTGTGATAAGAACTACATAAAGTGAGGGCCCCAGAGTCTAAAAATGCCCTACAGGGTCTAAAAATGCCCTGCTCGCAGCCCACCCCCATCGTCGGTGCAGACAGGTTCAGCTGCTCACCAAACACACGGGCTTTATGGTGGCCGACCTTTCTGCTTCTCTGACCCACGGTAATAAACAGTCTACAGATCTGCAGGAAACACCTTTACAGACGCATTGTTTCAGAGACAATACAATAAAATGCCAATAACTGGCTTTATGTAAATCTTTCTATGACTAAGAAATAAGAGGCCCCAGAGGTGGGCTTGCCATCCTGGAACTGAGAAATGTCTTGTTCCTCACAAGAAGTGATATGATCTATGAGAAGGCTGATCTATGACTTCTGAAGCTGAAATAGTCTAAATCTGACCAGAGAAGCCAAAGATCAGTGGTTAACAAGCGCATGCTCACAGACTGCATGTACTGTATATCATGGACACACAGTAACAGAAGCAGAGATTGTAGGGACCCATGAGGGAATGAAAGTGTGCATGCGAGAAGTAAAATGTGAACTGTAAAGGGTTTAGTCAGATTGTCCAGCTGGAGATGACAGTTAGGTGGCCGTGTGTCTCTCTCACTTCCTCTAAGCTCCTCCTCCGTTTCGCTACACAGTGGCGAGCAAAGTTGAGAAACTTGTGGCGCACATTTTCCGACTTTTTTTTTTTTTTTTTTTTAAATATAAAGTGACATCTGAGAAGTAGGATGAAGACCCCCACTGTCAGACCATTACACCCGAAAGATCAACTCCCAAAAGCTTTAAACGCGAATCAGAATTCAGTGCGGTTTAAACCCTGCTCAGATATTGTAATGAACCCTCCAGTTTAGCCGGTTAGCGTTAGCTCAGAGCTAAGCACACCAGCCGATATGACTCTTCCGTAACTTAAGTGATATTGATGCCGCTCCACTAGCCTTACACCAATCACAAACTATTTTCGGCTCAGTATCTCACTATCTGAATTCTTACATACATTTCTCCGCCGTAAAAGAAAGATCCACACAAGACGAGGTGCTGAAACTCACACTGCTAGTTAGCTAGTTAGCGTCAGGCTTTGACTACTGCACGATGTTAAGAGGCATCCGGTAAGCGACCAGTCACTCGCCACATGCCACCATTTTAGCGGCACCCGACTAACATTTTAAAGAAAATACAGCACGCACGCTTCCTCTAAACACCACCTGTTGAATGTAGACAGTGGAAGAGACAGTGTAAAAGTAGTCTAATGGATATTCAGCTGGTTTCCTTCACGATTTAATCCGGAATAACTGAACAGTGGGCCCTGAATACAGAGAGAGAGAGAGAGAGAGAGCCATGTGTGCTGCTGTCTCACTCCACAGCACACAGACAGAAATGAACATGCTCACGGGTGATACACTATCAACTCCGACTGGCCTCCCGCCCAAAAAAAAAAGGCAAAATAAAGCTGAAAACTGACACTAGTGAAGAATAAAGGGATGCACGCCGAAAACTGAAACGGGAAGAAGAAATACTGAGGTTTACTCTGAGTTTTTTGTGTCCGCCATAAAGAGTGGAGTGAATGAGCGGTGAACACAGCAGGCCTAAAATCACCTTGATTCACCTTGGGGGGGAAATGAACCTCTGTGCAAAAAGGTTAAAAGGCTATTCGCCTCCCTGGTTAAATACTACGCCGTAACGTCATTGTAATTACACAGTAGGAATACAAAAACAGCTCTGACAGGAAACACAAAACCCGTTACTGTCCTCAAAATACGAGATCCTTATTTATATGCTCGCTGTACGCCAGCTACGGAAAGACTACCCTGACATGAGCTCTCTCTATATATATCATATATAACATATATAACATATATAACATATATATCATCATCATCATACTGCTAATTAATGCCCTTCACATCAACCTTTCATCTTAAAATCAGAAAGATACTAAATAAACAAACCACTTGTGTTTTCTTGTATCTGAAGAACGCTTTCTTGAATTCACATTTCCATTAACTATTCATTTACTAGCCTACATAGCTAGTTACATAGCTAGTTTGTTGGGGTTTTTTCCCCAATAATTAATATTTTCATTGACACATATGAACATGTATTCAACATTATATTCATATATTCAACAGTCATTTGTTAAACTATGTAGAAAATAAAAGTGTCTTATATATATATATATATATATATATATATATATATATATATATATATATACATACATATACATATATATCACTTATATATACACATACACACACATATATATATATACATATATATATATATATTTCTATATATACACCCCACTGTATAGTGTACATTAGACTTCTGTGTCGTTGTGCCATGGCAGCGTGAGGGCGGTATATTCATCCCCTCTGTCTGTCTCTCTCTCTCTCTCTCTCTCTCTCTCTCTTTTTCCACTGAAAATGAAAGTCACGACGCAGCGTGTTGAGGAGGAAAGTCAGACCGAACAGGTGCTGTGACCTGTTGTCTGTCTGTAACCTTTACTTCATCCTGCCGTCGCCATTTACTACTCTGAAACTGAGACCTGAGCATTTAAAACTCACGCTCTGTGGCCTGAGAGAAGCGCTTAGCTACACGCCATAGACTCAGAAGAAAAAATGTCGAGCACTTACACCAACTGCCGCCGGTACGTCCTAAAAATTCCTTCTTTTCAGAATTCCACAGAAAGGTCTTCCATCCGCCGTCGCCTTCCTTATTCGCGGGCATTTTCGGTTTTTTAGTTCCCTTGGTGTGACTTTATTTGGGGTTTTTTATTTGGTGTCTTTCGTTCAGGTACCTGACCGCCAGAGCTGTATTCCTTTCAGCTACTTTTTCGGAAAGGACAGAATCGTACCCGGCTCGTGGGCTTGGATCCGCCCCATATATCCTTTACGCTGCGTGGCCACGCCCACCGATCGTTCTAATAAGTCACCTTCAAAGTAGGAGGCCCGAAACTGGCCAATCACAGGCTGGCTTGTGTTTGCGTAACAAAATCGTGTACGAGGGTCGAACTCAAGCTGGTCGTACGGGCGCGTAGAGTCGCCGCGCGCGCGTACAGCTTCCGCAGCGTCGGCTAAACATTACAGAGATATAAAGTTATATGTATGTGGGTCATACGTGTAGAAACGTTACACTCACGTTTAATAGAGAGTCGTTTTCTCTCCTTCCATTATAAATGACATGTGCCATGTGTAGGTTTATTACAGCAGAGCGCTAACCGGGCTTATGTTTCTTTCACACTGACCAGTATTGGATGAATGGGTTCCAGTGAGCAAGGCACTGTTCCTGTGGTTACTAACATTTCACTACTGAATGTATTTATTATTAAGGATTGGGTTTTACTTGCCCAGATGGCGCTGTGATGCAAAATGACAATTCAAGGCATTTCCAGCAACCATCCCATGTCATCACATATATTTTTCATTTTTAAAAATAGTGAATATACTGTTGCCATGTAATGTGTGTTCGGGGTATGTGGTGCTCTTGATCTACTCCTGCTACTGAGTCTGTTCCAGTGATCTCTGCTCCACTCAAGGTCAGTTGTGGGAGGTATCTATCACACACCTGGAGAGACGAGCCACTCACTTTATGCCAGCATGGACTATCAACACACACTCACACATACTCACACACTCATTTAAACATGGAGGCACACACATTAGAAGAGGCATAAAGGGCATAAAGGTCATGGTGATATGGACGTTATTCAGATGTATCGCCGTGCTGCATATAATCACCAGAAGAATGCAATAGTCATATAAGATGACCACAGTGAGATAGTACTGTCTGTTAGTTAGTGTATAACCCTTTTTTTAAAAAGAAAGAAAGAAAGAAAGAAAGGAACAACACTTTATTTGGTTTTACAAATGTTATGGCAATCAGTACACATCCTTCTCAGGGGCAGAAGTGTTCAAATTAAAAAGAAATTGGAGGTTAAACCTGATTTTTGTATGCTATAAACTAATCAGCTACTCAGACTCACCTGTTCTTGAGAAAGAAGAGTGATTCCATAGGGCTGATGGAGTCTGAAAGAAACTGATCTGCAATCTGAAAAATAAAGATATAGTATATATTATTATGATCACTGTTTATAGTACTATAATCTTTAGCATTTTAGCATTCTTTATTGATTTATTCCTTTATCTTTGAATACCAAATTTTATCAGGCATTCTTCTTCTTCTTATTATTATTGTTATTACTGTTGTTGTTGTTCAGAATCAGAATGAGCTTGTATTGCCAAGTGTGCTCTCTCTCTCTCTCTCTCTCTCTCTCTCTCTCTCTCTCTCTCTCTCTTTCACACACACACACACACACACACAAGGAATTTGACTTGGTATGAAGCTTCCAGAACACACATACCAATAATGTTATACTAATAATGTTGTTGTTGTTGTTGTTTATAGTACATTACATTTTATGTTAGACAGCATTTTAATAGCATTTTAATATACTGATGAAGACCAAAGATGTGGCTGTTGGCTTTAGGAGAATCTTGCAAGCGTCTTTGCAAGCTACTGGTAAAAGGTCACTGGCAAGCATGTATGAGTTGTGTTTTCATGTAAACACTGAGGTGTGGAAAAAGGTGAAAAAGGTCAAACAAGAGTGTTTGTTTTGTTAAAGCTATATGTATGTTCAGACGGGCGACAAATTAAAGGAAAAACTGGTGGCTCTGTTATGCTGTGTTATCCTATGATGAAACATTTTTATCCTGATGGTCTCTTCTAGGTTGACAATGCTCCCATCCACAGGGCACGATGGCTCACTATATGGTCTGATGAGGATGAAAATGATGTAAATCATATGCTATGGCCTTCACTCATTGGATCTTAACCCAGTTGAACAGCTATGGGAGATTTGGAGCGATGTTAGACAGCACTCTCCACCACCATCATCAAAACACCAATTAAAAGGATATCTTTTGGAAAAATTGTGTTCAACCCTCCAGTACTCTGAAACTGTACTAAAACTGAAAATGTACAGAGTACAATGCCAAAGCGTACTGAAGCTGTTCTGATGACTCATGGTGAACAACTTTATGTTGTTTTTCCATTTAATTTCTCACCTATATAAAAATATGATTATTTATCCATATACGTACATATAGTGCATGTATTTTAGGAAGTATTGTTTTAATACCTAGAGATTCTGCATTTAATGAGTCAAAATAAATTTCCGTGGAAGATCATATTAAACAGTGATATTAAATCATATCCTATTAGGGTTCCTAGTCTGTTTTAGCTGTAAATTGATGTGATTTTATTTAATTTAATTTTTATTTTATTTTTAACAATAGACCTTGTCTCAAATCAGCTTTATAGAAATATGGGTCTAGACCCTTACAGGATCTAAGGTATAATCCTGCAGGTATAATAAATGCTGTAGTGCTGCTAATTAATTTAAATTGAGCATTCTCACAAATGTTTCACATTTCCAAGTAGGTTGATTAGTGTTAGCACCAGGCAACAAGTTTGTGAGCCTCTTTCTGATCAAAATCCAGCACATGTCAGAGATCTGAGGGGCCGCTCATGTAGGCTAGTCAAAGATAAGAAGGCACAGGCTTTGTGTTTACATAGATCATGAGGTTGGCAAGTCCATTGGGAGGTGCTGCATGCCTTTATAGGTTGAGCGTTGTGCACATCCACAGACTGTCAGACCCTAGGTCATCAACAACACCGTACATACACAGAGGTGCAGAAAGATGACATGTTTCTGGACAGGGTAATTATAGACGAGCAGGCAAATCATAGAACTGGCCTCAAATTCAAAATATCTTTCACAGAGAGAGTGTAGAGCAGAGAGATTGTCAGGCTTCTCATCACTTCAGCTATTTTTAGTGATTTGTTCTTGCAGTAATTATTGTCTCATGTATTGGCCTCTCCTGTTCACGTTTATTATTTGGCACACATGAGTAGGCTGTTATCAAGGAGCTATATTTATAAGTGTGTTTAATCTACTCACTATAAACCAGCATTCCTTCAAAAAGAGTTATAATCACTCTACATGAGTAAATAATATGTCATACTCATGTTGTACTCTTCTGATTATACAATCTTTCACAAATTAAAAAAGAGTTCATGAGATGGACAGAAGGGTCAGTGAGAGTATTTGATAAAAGAAAGAATAAACAGTCTCACCACCTTTCTAAAAAAAAAAAAATGAAGTTCACATTTTGTGCCAACAGTCTGTTCATCATTCTCATTTACTAAAACAGGTTCCGTCTAGTTTAGAGAACAGATAAATGGCAAAAAACATATTTTGTAGTAGGAAGTTCATTTATATGTTTTTAGCCTTTCTCACATAAGTGTAATGTACAGAGAACAACCTCAGGTGTCATACACTTATCAACAGTTTTTTATTAGTTTATGAAGATACTTGAAAAGTGATTCTAATATAAACTGAGGTACATTATGAAGACTCCACGGGGGAGTAGTTATATTAAAATAAACTCTGCCATGTAATTCCTGACTCTATTACAACATTAGATCATCTGAAGATTCCCACCATCCGTACGCAATGGAATCTGGAACTGCATGTTGAGATGGCTCCAACCTGAACGCTGGCCAATGTTAACAGCCACAGTTAAAATCTCTTGGCATTAGCACTTGCTACATTGTAGCTCAGAGCTCATCTTTCATCAGTGTTTACACTTTCAAACATCACATTGTTCTTAAAAACACCCAGATACAAATCCACAGAGATGAAGATGACTGATAGTGATCATTTCCAAAATTGAATAATGCCGTCCATAGAAGGCCAGAGGTGTAATAAGCACGTTCTTGGCAGGCATTTTATTTATATAAAGTTTAGATCCACTTTGTAATTCACGTCAATGAACCATGCAGCAACTCTATTATGTTTTGTAACTTCTGCTCTTTTGTAGTGTGGACTCTTGTAGTTGCTGATCAAACCACTCTTATGTTTACTTTATTAACTCCACCACAACACATCCTGATAACCAATGGGAGACAACTGTTTGGTTTTTAAGTTCAAGGTTGATGAGAATGAGAATGGGCTGCCAAGCACATTCAGACTGAGTGCTAGCCTTTTAACCAGATGTTTACATCCCAACCAACCTCAAACTGTATGAGTTTGATGTTGCCTGAGCCTTTGCAGTGTTGCTAATAAGGCATCTGGCTTCCAGATCCTGGCAGCAGGTTTAATGTTGCTGGGCTGCAGAGGTATAATGTTGGCCACAGCGTAGGCCGGGGTTTAACCAGGGAGCAGACTTAGTTACAGTAGTTTTCTGTAGACTATATCATTAAATCAATACATACTATGATAACTATAGTTTATTGCAATATAGGCTGCTGAATTAAGGATGAGCATTTTTTTAGGCCTTCATTATAAAGGAGTGTTTGTTTGAGTTTAATGATGTGGCACGAAACAGGACTTTGTTTAATGGAGTTGGAACGTATCCTCTGAAGTCTTTAATTAGATCCAGGGACTTTGTGCTTGAGCTAAAAGAAGTCGTGGAATGGACACTCAGTCAGGATAACAGTAACACTGTGTATTTTAAGAGATATGATGCATGTCAGTACACCTAAATAAAATGTAAATAAAATCTAAATAAATCACGATTTATGTATCTATGCACATTTGCATGTAAACATGCAAGCACCCACTCTTTTTTCCTTAACAGTGAGCTCCCTTTGCCATTTGAAGATGCAGTATTTGACACGTCTGTCTGTCTCTTTTGCTCCTCATGTTTCTCTGTGCTCTGGATGGAGCCTTGGATCTGCAGGGCACCTGGCTGCGGCCACAGCACTCGATACGCAATTAGAGAAGTGGCAGAGGGAAACACCAGGCTATCTGGCCCAGTGCAGGCACTCCTGATGAGCAACAGAGCCTCGAGGGACGTGAAAGGCAGACAGGCAGTCCCAGCATCCACCACACACAATCAATACTTATACAATACACACAACGTCACACAATTTTCCATACCATGTCATCCAGCCACATTGTGCTACATGAACCTGTACTGTATGTTTTAGTGCATTGTACAGCGTCCATGTTTTGTACAGTATGTAGTACTCTCCTGAATGATGCCTGAACTGTGTGTTGGTTTGTGATATTCGCTGCATGTTCCACATATGAGTCTGCTACTGATGCTAATAAGATTTAGTCTGGTGTTAATGAGATTTACTTGTGTTATTTAATGCATTAGACATTAGGTCTTAATGATATGACTCTGGAAGTCTTTTGCATTATAATGAAGGCACTTGAAAGATAAAATCTGGAGTTTCAGTCTCTTCAACTGGAATTTGAATCAGACATTAGAAAACAAATGTGTGGAGATTAAATAAGAAACAGGCTCTTTCACTTTGACAAATATTCCCATGCTCAGCTTCACAGGCTGCTTAGTGAAACGCCAGGGAACCCAAAGTCAATATTATGTTTTGAGGAGAGTAAGCCATGTGATTGGTTATGACCCAAAAAAATGACCCACGCCCCTTTATTCTTTAGGCTCTGTGATTGGTGTAGAGAGCAGGCTCTGCCTCTGTATTTGTTTAAGTGTGTGTCGGTTGAGTCACTCAGCCGTGTGAAATAGCTTGTGTGTGGGAGCTCACCAAAGGTCAGCTGGACAGAGAATATCATGGGGTCATGGCAATCAATAAAAAAGATTAAGTAAATCTCTACATCTGAAAGCTTCATTCATTACAGCATCCGAAGAACAAAGGAACGAAAAAGCACTTGTATTCCTTTAAACATGAGGTTGACTGGTATAGATATTAGGGCTTGTGACATTTAAAGATGAGCATTTGCTGTTATTTAACATGTTAAATTCAATACTCCTTAGACATTTAACAATTACAAATATCCCCAGTATACTGTATGCATGCATTAAACATTTTTTTTTAAATAATCTGTTGTGTTATGTGACAACTGGCAGTAAAGTACGGCAGTAAATTTTGCAATTTATAGAGTGACCAGAGAGTGTGTTTTCAAACGCACTAATGGTTCACTGTATGAGGCTATAAGTAAGAGGCTGGAGATTTGATTAGCTCTTACTTTCCAGATAATGATAGACAAAAGTGAGAGAGAGATAAAGGGTGATGTATTAATGTCAGACCAAACTCTTGGGTAAGACTACTTTCACTACATCTTCTCACATCATCTTTTTTTCTTCTTTCCTATTATCTACCTGTCAGCAAGGTTTACTGTGGTGTACCACTGCCTCCACATTCTTCCAAAAAACACTGATACCTTGCAATAATGAATTGGATGTCTACAAGCAAAGTGGGTTTTTTTTTAGTGTCTATCCTTTTGGCTTATCATTTTAAATTCATTTAAAGGTATTTATCTGTTCAATAATAAATGTCTAGGGGACAGATAGAGCCTTTTTTCTGTATGTTGGCTTTACAACCTTTAAAAATGCTTACATTGTAACAGATTAAATGTAGCATTTGGCTCTTAGAAGTATACACTTACATCTGCCATGTAATATTCAATTGAGAGTTCTTAGCTCCATATAATAGTTTATGAATGCTAGTGGCGTAGCTAGGAATTAATTTCGGATATGCCAAATAAAGTCATTGTGTGATCTGTAGAATTAAATTAAAAGTGTGGCATGCGCATGCATTGTTCTGAATGGTTAATTCTGTTTCTCACCATAGCAGCTGGCAATAAAATTTGATTCATGTTCATTTGTTGGCTGGGGCAGTTTAATATCATATGAATATTCTGAACACTATAGTGCAATTATTGTGCAAAGTGATGTTGTTTGGTAGGTACATAATCAGCTGCACTGTTTGTGTGTTATGTTGACTGCCTGCAAATAAGCATTTAGATCTATCACAAAATATGATGGTTCCAAATGCTACTCCTCTGGTAAATACAATAGTTTTGCTAGTATACATTGCCCTAATGGAAGAAGTATGTAAAGATAAATACTTTTTTTAGTTTGTAAAGTTGTGTAATTTTATATTCATTCATCTTCTGTAAGTGCTTTGTCACAGGGTTGCAATGGATTCAGAGCCTATCCCATGAACACTGGCTGTGGGGCAGGAAAATACACTGAATGAGACAACAGGGCATCTCAGGGCATCATGTACACACATTCACACACTCTTTCACACCTGTGTGAATTTAGAGTAGCCATTCCACCCATGAGTATGTTTTTGGGAGCTGCAGAGGAACCGGAGAACCAGAGGAATGTGATTTTTTTTTTTTTTAAATCATGATGTACTTTCCCTGCCCCTCAACTTATCTCATTTTATCTGACACATAAAAGTCTGAGTAATCTTCAGAATCTTAAGACTTTAAAGAATGCTGAAGTGCTTGTTTTTTCCTTTAGATTCAAGGTATGAACATTTTGTGTGCAAACAGAGTCTGTGGCATTTGTCTAAAGACCAGTGACTGGATCAGAACCATAAGCTTGACAGAGATCATTAACACACAACTGTAAGGCCTTTATTCATAAAGTAAAAGCTTTTTAGTGACTAAATGATGCATTTCTTCTAATAGGAAGGGTGTTGGACAATGTTTTGTAACATTAATTCTTGTGCATTTATATTTGTTTAATTAACACATTCTGTGCAGACATAAATGTAAATAAACACTGAACATGGTTTCTATCTATCTATCTATCTATCTGGCTAACTGCGTAGTTGAGGATGGTGCATTTGGACCATGGGTTGAGGACAGAGGTGAAGAAAAGTGTGCAAGAAACACTGCAATCTTTTTTTCCTGCATATGTGTTACTTATGCGATCATCAGGCAATGAACGCTAACCACACATACACACACACAGAAAACCCCACACTGAAAAGTCACATCTGCATGGGCATGTATGATAACCATGTGTGATAATCACATTCTGTTCAAATTTTGCTTTGATGAAGAAAATCAGCATGAAAAAAAAAGACAGCTATATGTTTATCATCCAACTATTGAACAGAGTCGTGCATGTGTGTGCAGAAGCACTACAATTTCAGTATTAGCTGTACTGTTATATTTACAGTTGGAAACTCTGGGAAGTGTCTGGGAAGTGATTTAGGCTTAGGTTCAGAATGAAAAGTTACCAATTGTCATCTGTTCATTGGCTTGGAGCTTGTTTACTCATCCATCTGCTATCCAGATGAATTGACTGAACATTAATGCTAAATTATGTGCATTGTTTGGTTGGGATTCAGTTGTCCGTTTATTTGGAAACAATTGATTTCACAGATATGGGCAATTTAGAGGAGCCAATCCACCTACAGACGTGGGAATTGTGAGGAAAACAGAGCAGATTTAAGCAGACTTGCTCTGAAGATATCTATATTGGCTGAATCAGAGCATTTCATATATTGCATAAATCCCCCCACTCCTCATCCCCACTCCCACCTTCATAGCCATCAATAACTGTGACACTTTTCAAAGACTTTACTGTATATATGCTTGTATATATGACTGAGGCTGTATGTAACTATAGGGTGTTGCTGTGTCTTAATTCTGGCAAACAGCCAAAAAAGGCCTCTTAATATGACTAGTTAAAGAAGATCATTCAACTAGAAACAGGTCACTACATGCATCTTGCTGTTGATAGGGGATTTCTAGGAAAATAATCATATGGCTCAGTGTACATTCACTTGGCAACTTTTAGGTCTAGATATGATTTGATAGACACAATAACTAACCAAAGATCTGCCCCAAGAACCTTAATCCAGTAAATCACATTAGAATTATTTCTGATGATAGGCATTTGGCTCATATGTCTGTTCTAAAAAAGCAACTTGGACATTCTGCCAGGCATTTACTCCATTCTTTTAGAGAAGAGATTTGGATTTAATGTAATTCAGTTAGGATTTAATAGTGGCACAGGCCATGTTGATATCGATGTCCCCAGGAGCTATCAGTGCTAATAAGATTTTGGCACACCACTATCTCCCTACTCTCACTAAAAGAATGGGCACTGGGTAATTGTGAGTCTGAAACAGGGACCCTTTAGTCTGGTTCAGACTGAAGGGTCTTGTCTAAAATAGATGCTAAAATGCAGAACAGAGACAAAGAAAAGGTGTGAAGAATCCTGAAGAGAACATTGATATAACAAGCTGCTAATGGCCCATTGATTTTGTACACAGCCCCTCACCCCCATGCTCATTAGCATCAACTGAGAAAATGCCATTTGCAATGCACAGCGCTGTTTGCTATTTAAGAAAGTGGGCACTGGCAAATAAGTGCATGAACACATGCTAAATCACCTGTAGTGAAAGAATGAGAGTGTCACAAAGATATAACTAACTTTTCTTTTCTTCTTTTCTTTTCTTTTCTTTTCTTTTCTTGTTATTCATCTTTATTACATCCATTAAATAACAGTGCAAAGACAGGAGTCAGGGGTAAATGTCCTGGGTCTACAGGCTGAAACAACTGGTTGAGGAGAGAGATCAGAGCAGAATGACCAGACTGGTCTGAGCTGACAGGAAGTGTCTAGTAACTCTAATAAGCACTCTGTACAAACATGGTAGAGTAGAAAAGCATCTCAGACTGCCAGATCAGTAATTTCCGAAATACTCAAACCAGCCCTTCTGGCACCAACAACAATGCCACGGTTAAAGTCTCAGAGATCATCAGATTTTTTCCCCAATCTGATGTTTGATGTGAACACCATTAACTGAAGCTCTTGAGCTGCATGATTTTATATAATCATGCTCCTGCCACGTGATTGGCTGATTGGATAACTGTATAAATGAGAAGGTGTACAGGTGTTCCTATTAAAGTGGACAGTGAGTGTATACATAGATATAGCTGTTTTGGTGGCACAAGAGGGACCTACACAACATTAGGCAGGTGGGTTTTATGGCTGATCTATCTATCTATCTATCTATCTATCTATCTATCTATCTATCTATCTATCTATCTATCTATCTATCTATCATTTTTTTTTCTGGGTAGGTTCTGCTCAATCTCTTATGCTTCCTAGACCTAAAGAGCTTCATATATACACATATAACAAAACAGGATGTATAGGTCCTCTACTGCTAATAGTCTGAAATAAATGAACCTTATCACTCACTGTAAAAGTAATATATATTCTGGAGAAATGTGTGTAACTGATTACAGTGTGTTGTTGTAATGACAGATTCTACACGTAATAGTGAACTGGGTTGCGATAAGCATTAAACTATTGTCCTGGATGAATGCTGTAGAAAAAAGATGTTGTTAATGAACTCATTAAAATGCATTTAAAGTAGGCATATATTTTCTTACGTTTATCATCAGCTACTGTCTGTTACAACAAGACTGGCTGGGAAAATGATCAATGACAGGGTGGAGTGATGAGTTACTACGCTAAAGTTGATTACTGTCCAATAGTTGGATATTTTCCAATTTGCCAATGATTACAATTTTTAATTTATTAATGAATTTGTTTATCAGTTTATAGTTACATTTAATGCTGTGGAATGTTTATGAGACAAATTATTTCTTGTTATCACTATAAAGCAGCTATAAACAGTCGTTCCCTCACCACTTTCTTTTTTTCCCCTCTGTCTTGAAGTTAATAAGACAAAACAAAACATAGTTCGTCATGTTACCAAGGAACTGGAAAATAAAAATTCCTCTGTCCTGAAGACTTTCCGGTGGCGGAATACTTACTGACTGTTACAAAGTGCTGACACTTGAGTCATCTATCATAAGTGCTAAATAAATGTCTGCTTACAGACAACATCACCATATCAACAATAATTATACGTTTATTTTGGTTAAATAACAAGTTTATTTAATCAGTTTATTATCAGGCTTAGATTATGTGGAGCATGTGCTGTACAAGTCCCTGTGTAAGTTGTTACTATCGAATGATAACATATTAAAACAAGTTCATCAACCTAATTACAACCGGCACTACTGTCAGACCCGCTGTTATAGAAAATTAATTTTCTGACAAATTTTTATTCCTTCTAAACCGAGCCTAATTTCAGCACTAGATAATAAAGAAGAAATGTGTTCAGCTTTGCAGAATGTCTCAAGCCAAAACATTATATGAATTATGGATGATAGTAAATTATTTCTTTAAAAAAGGTGTTAATATTTATTTTAAAGGAATACCTCCTAATCTACAGTGACCTGTATTATATGATATAAGCTAGTGACCTAACACTCTAACAAAATGCTGCCCCAGATAAAGATGCTTTTTATGGAACAATTAAAATAAAAATACAGGTTTCTGTAAACTGCTCCATTTTGACCTGTATGGAACTCCTCGAGACGTGAATTACTGTGCCATGTCTATTCTTAGATGTGTCCTGTTTATTTTTAGTCTTTCTGATTGCAGTAAATTTCCAATTAGATCAACGTATCCCAACACCAGACTTCCACATAAATCATTCCTTTCTGTACATCACATTAGATCAAGTATAAGCCAGAGGAATTTTCAATTTCACACCACCTGTCACGGCCATCGGTTTCCTGGAATCTTTTTATCAATCACATACACATCAAAAATATACTGATGTATACTGATGCAATGGTTGCATATAATATACCACCAACTCTATAATTATTGCCATCCTTTTGTCTGCTTCCACTCAAGGTTTCTTCCTCTCCCCTTTGCTGTATAATATTATTGTCATCTGTAGAAACTTCTCTTTCATTTAGTGGAACAAATTCTATTTCCATTTCCAAATATTTGTAACCTGGAAATGACTGCATATTGCAGTACTAAAAGGTATGTCAAAATAGTACTCAATAACTAATAACTAACTGATCTAACTTCATCAAGCTCTATTATAATATTAAATATGCCCGTTTTGTCAATATAACATTATGTATTTACAGTATGTACCGCATTTATATACAATATAATTTACATTTGACAATCTACAATTGGCAAGGCCAGTTTTTGCTATACACTGAAGACATCTGGGTTTGAGATCAAATGATGAATGAGACGGTAGATCAGAATTTCAGCTTTTATTTCCTGATATTTAAATCTAGATATGTTAAACAACTTAGAACGTGGCACATTTGATGTCAGACCACCCAATTTTTAGATGAGCAAAAGTATAGGAACATTTCCCATTTCCACCCGGATTGAATACAAGGTCTCCCTCCTCACACATCAGTGCATCTATGGCAACGCCCCCACTTACCTTAAAGAACTC
>CM075004.1:19740293-19758330 GCA_037576675.1 Pangasius sanitwongsei | reverse complement strand
ATATATATATATATATATATATATATATATATATATATATTGTTTTTGATTTTTTTTTACTCTAACACTTGAGTCTTATTGGCTATATTGTTTGGATTTTTTTTTTTCCCTAACACTTGAGTATGATTATTTGTCTGGTTAATATGTAACTCTTTTTGAGTAATACAATACTTATTACTGCTGCTGGCTGTGAGCAAACCTGTAGCCTGTTGGCTTGGCTTTTATCACGCCATACACACACTGCCATCTCTATGTATTAAGCAATCTGTTCACATTATCACTGCTAACACCAAGCCCTGCAAAGTGATAGTAAACTTGTTAAGGATTTTTTTTTTTTTACTATTATTCTTGCTCTGTTTCAAAGAGCTTGGCTTTGCTTTCTGTGTCATGAACATTTATATAACAAACATTATTAAAGACAGCAGTATTGAAGTGGCATATGTCTCATAAAAAGTTACTCTTTGACCTGTGATTACATTTTTCCACAAGGACACACTGGCATATTGTATTTTCATTGGTATGTTTGTACATGTAATAAATCAGGACTGATGGCATTACTGAATATGGTGGAAAAGACTTGTAGAGCTAGAAGTTCAGAAACCAAAACTTTGGACTTAAGACTTGGATATGGACCTGCTTAGACGGATGACTATGCCAGCATATGCAAAAGGTCATAAAATGTGTCTTAAATATGATCAAAATCTTTTATTTT
The DNA here is from genome assembly GCA_037576675.1 of Pangasius sanitwongsei. NCBI lineage: Eukaryota > Metazoa > Chordata > Actinopteri > Siluriformes > Pangasiidae > Pangasius > Pangasius sanitwongsei. The sequence goes on along the minus strand of CM075004.1, from coordinate 19,757,618 downwards.
AGCTTGGCCTGTTTCTGTTGGTAATAGTCTACCCTGGTTGTTGGATCATTGCTAGCTGAATGATGTAGGAACATCATTATTGAGGTTAGCTTTTTATTTTTTTTATTTTTCTTTTTTAGAAGATGAAGGCTATTATAAAATTATACACTTTAATGATACATAAATAGGCATATACAGTAAATGCTGGATTTAGATCTATTTATTTGTACAGATGGCCAATTTGATCTCTAGGCCCAGCGTTTCAGCACTGCAGTAGTGAATAGCTAAGTTCGTGTCTGAAGAGCAGATCCCTACTCTAACATGATGGCACTCCAGAGGGATCCAAACTTATGACCTTCCAAAATACCACACTGTCTCGTGCTCTTTCCTCTCCCCCTTCCGTTTCAGTTCCTTCCTTCTTTCCTGCCCTCCCTCCTCTCCATTGTTCCTTGTCCTCTGTCTCGTGCTACTTTCTCTCATGGGTAGGGCTGATCCTCCATAGAGAGGGAGGGAGGGCACAATCTCTGCTGGCTAAGGTAATAAGTTTTAGGCTGTCAGCAAGTTTTCATTGCTTCATAGCACTCATGCCTGTTAAATGCACATTATGGCAAGCATGCATACGCACATGCAGTACTTTGGGCACTCAGGTCTTCATTTCAAGGTCAAACTTCAATGAAGGAGAGCCAGTGCATTATTTCAAACATGCTTCCCTCATGTTATCCTTCTGACTGCTCTCTCCTCTTTCTGTTTTGATTAAGCTCGTAATGAAAGTGCAATTTTTATTTTCTATGTCCACAAACAGTTGGCTTTTTTTGAAAGCACTCGGGTGTTTATTAACTCACATTAAGATAAACTCTATAGAAGGTGAACAGGTTTCTGAGAACTTGCAGACCTGCAGGTATGCGGTTTAATCCTACTGAAAGCATTTCCAGGGAATGTTATAACCAAAGGGAATACTAAGAAATAAGATAGAAATTTAAAGTACTCTTTGATTTTATACACAAAAAAAGTTGATTATTTTCCCCTCCTAACTAAAAGAGCTTACATGCAACAGACTGGTTTTATATGGAAGTGCACTCTCTGTTGTTAAATGATTGTAATTATGCACCAGTAACTCCTTTGACCAGTTCGTATAGATAAACCTCGAGCGATTTGCATATCATTAAGCAATGCATATCCCGAGCAAGTGAGTTAGTCCACTGTATTGTTTTTGCTGATTCTCTGAGAGTCGTCCATCACTGCTTTCCCAGCAATGTCAACTTAAGGTCACAGCTAGTGTGCTAGTTTGAGTGGGTGTCTGTGTTTTTGGAAACAGAGAGGCCCTTAGTTATAACATGAGACACTAACTCCTGTTTTTTTCTTCTCTATGTGGTGAGAGAGAGTGCTAACAAAGGTCTCATTATTCTTACTGCTTTGTGCTGGGGTAACTTCATGGGTGATTAGTCCAAACAGGATAAATCACGGGTTTAATACCAATGCAGAATGAATAGTGCACTAATCTCCCTTGGCAACATTTAGGTCTTCCGTCATTTCCTGGTGAAATTATCAGAAGTGCATCAGTGGAAGTGTGTCTGGATAATTAAATATTTACTGTTTATTTTCCCTTTTATATGATTTCAGGTTTAAAATATCCTCCTTAATGCAGTCCAGAACAGCTTTAAGATTCAGGGTTTTTTTTAAAATTTGATAAGAAGCTTGCAGCAGTGTCTTAATGTGGTAGATGAAAGGGACTTTAGAAGGGAAAGTTAGTGGAAACAATAGCAGTACTTTGATCCCACAGCCCTTAGGAGTGGCCCACTCATATAGCCGTGCCAAGCTAATAGCTGAGAGTTCATGACTTGATTGCGTAATGGAGGTGTTGGGGAGGGGGGATCAGGGTGTTACTAATCCTGTGCTCTGTGTACGGAGGACTGGAAAGACACCATTTCACTTCCCAGCAGGGTTTCATGCTAAACTCATCTCTGTTTTTACACCAACTGTCACTGGCACTGCAGTCTGACTCAGCTCTGACCAAGTAACTCACAGCGGCCTTACTCTGTGTAATGGTCTTGCTATGTGAATAAATGTATAAAATACACCCATCATACAGTATAATAATATCAACAATTGGCATATGGCATTTTATTCATGATATTTCAGTGCCAGGTTAGTGGTGCATTTTAAAATAAAACATGTATTTTGTGTTAATAATTAGCATCATATGAAGGTCTGAGCTCGCCTGAGTAACAAGAAGGTGCTTCCAGGAAGTCCTCTCAGATTTCAAGGTCATAAACTCTTGGGATTTTTCCAGAGGGACAGAAAGTCACCTTGTAGCATATCCTGTTCTCTTCTGAACACAGGCACTTCTAGCCTCTTATCTGTTCGTTAGATGTGCTGCTCTTAGTGGACACACAGGACACAATATCTCAACAGCACTTGCAATTTTCACGATCGTTGTTAACCTCGTGATCTGACCTCCTGACCTCTGTATAACCCTATGCATAACAGGTCAGCCTGAGAGACAACAGTTATCTATTTGTGTTCAGACAGGTGTTACTATCCTTCTCCTTACAATGCTACTATGTGAAGCAGAAAAATGGCTCTTTCAGAAGTCCCAATATAGATGAATAGAAGGACAGTAGGGGACGAGCCTCTATTTGGACAAGGGCATCTCTTCTGGATCATGTCATTATTTTATACCAAACACTGCCATTGTTTGTATCACTTAATCAATATTTCAATATTCTTGGACAAGCCAGCACTTGAAAGTGACTGTTCTCGCTGGCTACTTCAATGATAAGTCCTGGACGAAGCCAGTTGAAAAGTGTTAAACCAGTTTTTCGCTAGTGTGCAACTTTAGAAAATGGAAATCTACCCTGTCTGTCTGGATAGAAATAATGGTTGTGGATGGAACAGTGTGTGGGGGTGGATGAGTTTGCATGTGTGTGTATATGTGTTTGTGCTATGGAACAGGGTCATCACTGAGCTGATATATTCTACTACACGTGTGCTATATGTACACATTCAGCATGTGTAGGCATCTGTGACTGTCTTTACACAAACAGACAGAGACACATATCGAGTCCTTTCTCACTCTTTTCTTACTCAATGATACACCTGCTGTCCTACACATACACAAACATAGGACACACATGGCATATGACCTAATTTATTTAATTTTTTTATTGTGGACTGAGTATTTAGACAAATAATGTGCAAGTTCTCAGAAGTGCATTGAGTCTCCTTGTGGGGTTTTTTACGTACAAATAAGAGAAGCACATACTATTTGCACCAATATGCAGCTTTATTCTGTTCTACTGTGCTACATTACACTGTGCTCTGAGAGACTTGTCTAGTCACAAAGATTGTCTTATAAATAGGATTTCTCTTTGCATTCTTAAGTGTGTGAGTGTTTGACGTAGTCAGACACATTCACTCTCATATGTCGAATAGAAAAAGATTACGCTTGCTCCTTGGTAGTCTGACCTATCTAAATAGCACCACATAAAAGACTATGTTCTTCTTCTTCTTCTTCTTCTCTCTCTATCTCTCTCTCTTCTCATGCTTCACTCATTTTCTGTCTTCTCTCTTCACTTTGTCCTTCATCCAGACACTTCTCATTATCCTCATCATGTTTGCAGAGCTCCTCTGTGGGAAGCTATCTAAAAGAGATGTATGAACCTGCATGGCTTTTCAAACTCACCTTCATACAGACAGTGATAGATATACTATTTGTGATATTAATATATTAATAGCAACAAAAGAGGTTAACTCATCAGAATAGTGAATACTTTCTTTATATAGTATATAGACACATTAAATCTGTTTTTCCCATTTAAATTTGAAAATACACAGAAACTATTAGGATTTTGATACATGTAAAACAATGAAAGGAAATGATCACTATCTTGAATATTCAAAATATCTTGAGTATTAAAGATCCTACACTATTTCTAAGTCACTAGTTAAATGTAAGCCAGTTTATGTTTTTGACCATTTTAACTCCTTTGTATGAAAGGTCAGATTTTTTTTTTTGTGTCTTATTTCAGTCTTATCTCTTCCATCTAACATGACTTGTCAAGTTTTGTACAAACCTGTGGAATCCAATTATTTGTTGCTGATAATGTAATTGGTAATGAAAAAATTTGTAGAATGAACAATGAAGAATGTAAAATATTTCTGCTAGCGATCACAGACCCCAATGTATGCATACAGAATATAGATATGTATATACTGTATATATGCATAGAGGCTTTTTCTGAGCTATAACATGGTTTTGATTTAACACTTTTTTTCACTGTATAATTAATATTTTTGTTTCATTGAGTGATTTGTCTTGAAATGCACAACTGAGCTAGTTAACATAACTTTTTTGTTTTATGTTTTCTTTGACTTTATCTGATTTTTTCAGATACAAGTCATCTCACACAGATATACACAGTCAAGGTTTGGACTGAATAGAATGTGTGTACTTCATCATTTTAAAGACCTTTTAATATGATAGCTTATGTTTAAATTGTTTCAATAAATAAATACTCATCTGACCTAAACCCACTATGCGAGTGAAGAAGAAGCAGACAATAAGAGCTCAGCATGAGTGGGACCTTGTTCAGGACTGTTATTAAAGCATCTCCTGTGGATTGTCATGAAGCTCATGAGAATACCAAGAGTGTACAAAGCTGTCAACAGCCGCCTGGAAGACTCTGAAATATAAGACGATTTATTTAAACTCCTTTAGGTCACAGTATATTTCCATAATTATTATTTCACATGTTATTCTTCTTAATTTGTGTGGGCTCACTTAGAATTAAAAAAGTACTTCACAAATAATTTACTATAAGTTTTTTTTTTTACTATACTTTTATTTACTATAATGTTTTCTCACACGGCAACAGCTTTGTTTATGTTAGGAAACTGAGGTGACTGATTTAATATTTGTCCACCTGACTTTCACTCCAAGGTCTTAATCGTGTGTGCTGTCTGTGTAGGAAGTCGTTACCTTGCTAAAGGAGAGTTTACAGCTCTTAGGCCCAGCATGTTTAATCAAAACCTGTTTACATTCCTTAACATTCATCATTCCATTGATTTTCACCAGATCCCCTACATCACATCCAAATCCATGACAGAAACCTGTGCTCCTGCAGCCTTATACTTTTCTCCAGCTCTTTTTTTTTTGACATACTGGTGACTTTTTGAACCACACATTTAAAACTGAACTAGCTATGCTGCAGAAAATGGTTTCTTAGGTTCTCTTAGACCATTTGCCCAAGACTTCTGCTCACAGCATGTATTTTGGTTCCAGACAAGACTGCCAGGTGGAAGCATTTGACTAGATTTTTTTTCTTTCCCTTAGGGAAATGACCTTTAACTATTGTTCTTCAGAAGCAGACATGTTTTCTGTCTTCAGCTTGTCTAGTTCCTGCAAGTTATTTTCACAGTTTTGGACATCACATCTGGAAAATCCAGTTTGGTGGCTGTTGTCATCTGATCATATCTTTTCTGATACAAAACTGTGACTTTTGGTCTATTTATATAGATTCTTATACATTACTTCTGGACAGTAGTCTCTATAATATACTGTGTAATAACAGAATAGACCCAATTTGTCATGCCGGTTATTACATATTATCTGCTTGAGTCAGCAGCAAAGAAACTTTTTTGTGCCTTTCTCTGGATTGACTTAATGTTCCCTCTGCACTGAAATGCTAGTAGTGAATGGCACAGAGTTGTTGTGAATGAAGTAGTGTGCCCCCTACTGATAAATCACTACCATTCCCTTTATTATTTTATACACACAGCACATTTCAGACATAACAGTGGTAAAGAACAGATAAATTCATGAACAATGGGTCATTGATTCCTTCTGATAAGGCATAGTTTTGTTGGTTGAGCGTTGAATCAACATGTGCCTACCACTTTCCCCCAGCAAGAAAGCCTATCATAGTAAATATAGCTGCTATATGAGTGAAAGCTTGTTCTTTTCTGAGAAATTAGTAGATTTTCCACTCCACTGAAATGCTGTGAATGGGCCCAGTGCCCTTCCATGGTAAAAGTCATATTCCGCTGGAAATATCATGTATACTATAAACACCAGCCTAGTGGTGTAAACAGGTGTGAATCTTAATGAGTGGACATGCGTGTAAACACACAGTCGAGAGCCTGAGGGTGTACCCATGAGGGCAAAGAAGTAATGTGACCTGGCTCAGTGCCTTTACTACTACGCCTGAGTGTAACCCACCATGCCAGTGCATTTCAAGGGCATGATAATATCTTTACTCAGTGCAAGGAGTGCAATCACAAGTCCTTGTCTCCCTTTTTCTTTTGGTTACTGATGTTAAGGTTAGGGCTAGGTTTAGGTGTATGCATAGCATTATATAGTTGCATTAATAATTTTGTCAATAGATGGCCCTCACAAGGACAAACATGTGTGTGTTTGTGTGCGAGCACGCTCAATTGAGTACGTATATACATATATATACAATACAATAGGGTAAATTATAATAGATGCTGTTAAAAATACACACATTTTGTATCTTGACCCATTATTCTCTTTAAGTGACAACACACCTGATCTCAGAATGCATTTTCCATTTCATTTGCCCTTCAAGATTAAATATGATGGAGTTCATTTAATGAACAGTCTGATTTATGATTTCATGGAAGATTGGCCTTGTCAGTCTCATTTTTCAAAAACAGTTCATAGACCACACTGCCAGATAGTGAAGAGCAATTAAATTTTCCTTGCACTCTTATTTATCTTTTGTGTTTGGAGTATGTCTCTATCAGTGCATTAAATTGCCTGAAAGCAAAGCTACTGTTATCTCTGTTATCATCAAAGCACACTGTTTCACAACCACATAAGCATGCTTGTGTGATTATGAAACAGTGTGATGCATACATGTGTTACACTGGTATATGTGATATGCACCTGAAAATGCTTATATAGACTCAGCCTTTAGGCTGAGGTACAGAACAGTTATCAGTCGATTCAGGCACAACAAGTGATTTTAATATAGTAACCTTTGCATTCACAAAGTCTACTATGGGTATTTTTCAAATAGAGTGGTATTATTATTATTATATTGTTTTAGATATTGTGGGTTTTATAGTGAAAGTAAATTACACATTGTATTTTTTTTTTAGTGAATAGTACAGTGGTAGTAGTTTAGTCAGTGAATAGAATCAGGAGTAATTTACTTCAGTTCTGCCTGAGTCACGATTCAGAGACTTTGTCCTGGCATGAATACAAAGTGTTCCATCTGACACCACATGACAGCACGACAGCACGACAGCGACCCCGTTCTGCATGAAAATGCAAAGCTATTTATTATATAATCAAGCATGAATCCACTAACACACACAGACACACACCTACTTTTTCCTTGCAGACTAGCCTAATAATTTACACAGCATGTTATGTAAACCTGAAGTGTGTGCATCTCCTTAAGCAGTAACCAGATTCATGGGTTCAGCATAATGAGAATATCGAATGTCACATAATAGTATTTTAGTTAGTAATTACCAAAAAAAAAAACAAAAAAAAAACAATGATTGCCATTATTGATGCCTCCAAGACCAGTTTTGTGTTACCTAGTCTGTTCTTTACTGCTTAAGTGCTCACATTGGTAGCTTATTACCCTTGGACACCTGTTAAGGGCTGCACCACTTGCATTGAATAAAATGGAGATTATGTAGAAATGTGATATACTTTTGTATCATCTACTTGCAATAACAAAAGCAAAAAAAGGTTTTTATTTGACTCACCCTCATAAAATACTATGCTAATAAATTTTAGGCGTGTAAATATGAAAATACAGATAATTTGCTCTTTGATTTGCATAGATCATACACTGCAGAATTGACTATTCGTATGACAGATGAGGCCTAGCTGAAGCACAGTACTTTCTTGTGATGGAAAGATATCCAGCAATGACACATAAGCTTGGCATCTTCATGTCTATTGCTGTCCTCTCCATTGCCAATTTATCAACCAGAATTTAAACTCACTGTCTTATAAACAGAAGCAAAGCAACGCATTCCGTGCAACAGACTTTATAACAAAACACTTTCTCATTCCTTGAGCATGTGTATGCTTGTGCACTGTACAAGTCGGTTTCCTCAGAAAGGTTTGTGCATATGTGTGTCCTGTAGTGTGTGTACAGTATGTACTATTTCTTCACGTGTGACTGTGTGTATAGTTCGGTGTAGCTCTGCACATTTTTATTTTAGTTGTTTATACTGTAGGGTGCTGATTTATCAGTGTCAGGCTGACATGGACATGGAAAAAAAAAGGGTTTCTTCCAGTGGAAGGAATGTATAGTAGGCTTGATAAGGGCAGACACACGGAGCGTGGACAAACCAGTGCCGCTCACACATCATCACAGGAGCAGGTGACAGGTCAGTCTGGTTGCCTAGCAACTTTTTTCAGAGGTGCTGCAGATTTGATTGCCCGCTTTGTATCCTTCCTTCTCTTCTTCACCGAGATACCATCAACAATTTGAATATAATGGAATCTGGGTGGCTCCATGAGTGTGATGCTACACCTGTATTAGCCTTTTTTTTCTTTCTTTTTTTTTTTTTTTAACATACCCAGTATCAGTGTTCATCAGATCAGTAGTTTCCAACAATGACATAGCCAAGAGATAATTAGTCTCCTGCTATAGGAAGGTTAATTAAGTCTAGGCAGGACCAATTAAGTTCAGCAGACATACTAAAATACAAAGCTGGATACATTTTTGTAATGGTAACTCTGTGGTGACTATAAGGTTTTTAGTTCAAATCCCCAGACTGATAGAGTGCCACCACTGGGCTTGTAAATTACTTGGAATAAAAGTTTCTGTTAAATGAATAAATGTAAATCCTGCTCCTCAATTAATATGAGGCAGCAAAGAAGATTCAGGTATGTCATTGGAACTCAAAATGGCTGGAATTAAAGCTGCATAGGAAAGATAAGGACATCCATAAAGAGCATGGACAAACTGATGCAGCTAAAAAGAGATGGATGATGAGTCATTCAGTTGCCTGGCAACAGTCTACAGAGTCCTCTCTGTCAGGTTGTACCATTTATTTCATCACACTTACACACAGACATCTTTTACTGAACAGCTCTTTATAGCTAGTTTAACATAATACCTAAAGTAGAGGCCCATTTTTTTATTGAACTAACATCAAAATATACTTAATACTGGCAAATTTTATAACATGGACACTTAATAATAATTATTTAATATGATGATATTTCTAGAGGACACAAATGATTTTGAATGTAACAATAGAATTAATGCTAACTCTTACACAGGTGTTATATTAAAAAAAAAAATGCATTATGTACCACTTCTAATGAAGCAAAAAACCTTTGTAATTCACTTTTCCATGCACACTTTGACACACAGACTATATATTAGCATAAATAACATCTAACAAATAACTTTTATAGTATGACTATAGAATACTCTATTAGTTTAACTGGACTGGATGCTCTGCAATAATCCTGTGCTCCCACACTTATCTGTCTCTAGTCTGGATTTATAAAACGTTTTATATCAAAAGTTTATTTATAAAAAGTTCTTCACAACTAATATAAAATGTTCACACCCAAACTGCCCAACATACAACCTATCCAAGACTGAAATGTGTTGTAACGTTATAAGGTGTTTTTTTTTTTTTTTTTGCATTGCTTTGAAATACACACTGCATATGGTGGTGTTTAAAATTCAATGATAAGTTAACATGAACATAATCTGGACTAAGAACCTAAAGCATATGCCTTTGCTTAATGAAGCACCTGTTCATACATGACCCTCCAAATAAATATTGATATATTGACATGTTTTTTAAAGTATATTGAATATGTATAGATGAATAGCACTGGGACATTACCTCAGTAAACAGAAATACAATATTATTCTATTATAACTTGGCAATTTAGCCACTAAACCTCTTTAATTTGCTATAGTGCAGTCTAAAGAGATCTGATCAAACATTCACACAAACTTGCTTGTTTGGAATAGTAGGCCAGAGCAAACAGTAAATTACATTCACCATTATTGGTTGTATAGTTTATTACCTCCATATTTGTGTGCCTTGTTCCTGTGCCTAGTTCCTGTTTCTAAATAGTCTAAGCTTTATTTCCATTAAGAACAAATATACCCCAACACATCTACATGGCCAAGAGTATGTGAAGAATTTGTTGCCTTCTACTGGTGGCATGTTATGTCTAGTGGATACCATTAAGGACCAATAATCGTAATGGTAATGGTTTTATTGGTTAACTGATGGTTTGTAACAGTATTTGTAGTGGAAACCATTAGAATTTCCCTGATGGTTTCTATTTTTTTTTTTTTTTGTTGCAAGTTTTGTATGTTGTAGCTTTATGATTTCCCTTCACTGGAACTAAGGGGCCCAAACCTGTCCCAGCATGACAATGCCCCTGTGAACAAATCAAGGTCCAAAAAGACATGGTTTGCCAAGGCTGGTTTGGATTGCAAAGAGCCCTGACCTCAACCCCACTGAACACCTTGGGACGTGGAAAGCCTTCCCAGAATAGTGGAGGCTGTTACAGCAGGAAAGTGGGACAAACTCCATATTAATGCCATGCCTTTGTAATAGGATGTTCAACATATGGGTATCGTGGTCATGATGGTCCAGATACTTTTGACCATATACAGTATGACACATTTATTTATTTACACATTTATTTGTTTGGTTTGGGTTTTTTATTATATGTAACAGTCAATTTAAAAACAATAATGTGTATATAGTATAAATTTAAAAGTATTAGCGACCTGTCATTTTTTTTTTTTAACTAACAGCGCCCTCTTGTGTATTCACAGCTTCCTCACAAGTATTTCCGTCTTTCGCCATTTTACACGCAACATCCGGTTGTGCAGCAGCCATTTTGTCTGTTCGTGCAAGTCCGCCCCAACACGGTCACGAACAGCAGTTCCCACTTGTAAAATATTTAAAAACATCGCTCTCTAAATTTCACTTGGACATAGAAACAGGTTAAGAAAACTCCCTTGTGAATTTTAGGAGGAGAAGCGCTCGCTGGTTTTGGGCTTTATGAAGGTTTATTTATGTCGTGTGTGAGTGCCGCCAGTCGTGTGTTATGTCGAGCGAGGAGAGCTACTTAGCCATCCAGCGCTATTTAACGGACGAGCGCGAGCCTTACGCACCCGGAACTCACGGCAACGTCAAGAGGAAAATCCGCAAAGCAGCCGCTTGCTACGTCGTGCGGGACGGAGTGCTGTTCTACCAGCGGCGGCACCGGGGCCAGGAAGGCTTCACCGAGCTGGAAGTGGTGCTTCAGGCCGAGCGGCGGAAGGAACTAATCGACGAGGCGCACATCTCCAGAGGGGAGCATCTCAATCAGCAGCTCACCTGGGAGAGCCTTTCTCAAAAATACTGGTGGAGAGGTACATCACCTTAACACCTCATATTAACAAGCAGAGCTCGGTCAGACCATTTCCGTCTACTCTCTCTCTCTATATATAGTTCCATTATATAGCAGTTCTAGGGTATGAACTAATGGTTTCACCCTACACTGTATTGCAGTGCACTATATTTCCAATTGGGACGGAGCCAGTGGGATTTATCCAATCAGGCAGAGCCGCTGATGGGTGCTAAAGCTAAATTAGCCGGCGAGCTAATCAGCTAATTCATCATTTGACAGCAAGCAACATATCAACACGTATTGATTCACAAATGTTACATTATGTACGCTTTGTGTTAAGATGATTTAGCTTATGATGTGTTATATGTTAGTAATTAGTAATAGAAACTTGAGGCTAATTTGCATCATGGAAAACCGCATGGCCGAGTCATCGCACATTCATATAGACTTCCCCATGCAGTGCTTTCTGAGGTTAATACTGGGGGGAGGAAAAAAAAAAAACAAGCAAAAGTATTGGCAACCAGGAAGCTGAAATAACAATTGGACTATACATTTACATAATGGTTTATTGTGTTATGGGGAATTGTATTATTCAGACGGTGTCATTATTTATTGGCTGTGGTGCCAATTAGTTTCAGCACAAAACTAAGGGAGCAACAATTTCCCTTAGTCCCTTCTCTTTCCCTTCTCTGATCTTTTTCTTTAATCATGCTTATCACTTTATCATTAAATATGAATTGGTCTGTATCCTGCTGAAAATACCAGTATAGTCTGACCAGCTGCCAGAACACAGACTGAGCTGGTAAAACTGGTGGACAGCTTTACCAGCTGGTAAGTGCTAGTAGAAAGAAAAGAGTTTCTGAATTATCTTTACTATTGCTCCATCAGAGACAAGTCATTTTTAAGCAAACACCACAACAGGAAGTTAGAGAATCTCGAATCTCTCGATTTAGTCAAGTAATAAGTAAGCTGGAAAGATAATGAAGATGGTCTGCCAGCTTGGCCCATGTTTTGGCAGCAAGTAGCTGATCAGACCGAGCTGGATTTTTTTCAGCAGGGTATTGGCAAAACATAATGGGGATTGTCATCATTGTACGTATTTCTTACACTGAAACCTGTGAAGATGGACCAGATCTTCCAGCCCCATATGGTTTCTTCCATGCAGATGAGCTGATAAGAGACTGATGTTTTGCATCTGTGGTGATCTCCATGTTCTAGGAATCCTAAAGCAGGTGAAAGATAACATCAGGGACTGTGGGTGCCAGCAGAAGGCAGAGCGTGGGAAAGGCAGTGCTGAAGATGGATCAGGTCCCCGTGGTCCAGGTAGACGAAAGGAGGACGATGAAGAAGAAGAGGAAGATGAACTTGAGGAACTGCATGCCGCCTTTCAGACGAAGTCAAAGGGCTCCAATGTTGACAAACATGAACTGGTTTTTGTAAGTACATCATTTGTGTTGTTGAGATCAGTGGGACATAAGGAATAAAATATGGTGGGTTGTGTTTTTGCAGGAAACAAGTCAATGACAGGGTGGAGTGATAAAGTTCCACTGCCAGTTATTTCCACCACTAGTCTAATTTCTGGTGGGCTAAATGTAATATGAAAAAATGAAATTTGCTGAACTTTTCCTCCCATGTAGAGAGACAGATGGACATGTACAATAGTTAAGACATTGTTTTTTGTGTGTGTTTTTCCTGTAGGTGGACAGTAAGGGTGTCGTAAAGCAGTTCCTGCCCAAACATGGCCAGACCATGTTGGATAAGCTGAATCAGCAGCGTTTAAATAACCAGTTCTGTGACATTACCTTGCTCATTGAGTCTGAAGAGTATCGGGCACACAAAGCTGTCTTGGCTTCTTGTAGTGATTACTTCTATGAGCTCTTTGTTGAGAAGGGTGCTGTGGCCAGCCATGAAGCCGTTGTGGACCTCTCTGGTAACTGCATCTGATATAACCACTTCTGTTACTTGAGAGAGTAATGTATCAAATAGAAAACAATTGGGGTGGTGCAAGAATATAACTTGTATTGTTTTTTTTTGTGTCTCTTCCTGCCAGGCTTTAGCAAGGCAAGCTTCCTGCCTTTGTTGGAGTTTGCCTACACCTCAGAGCTGACATTTAACTTCTGCGTTATGGCAGAGGTGGCCATGCTTGCACGGCACCTGCACATGCCTGAAGTGCTTCAGATTTGCGAGTCGGTGCACAAAAAAGTGGAGGAGCAGAAGCTAATGGTCTATCAGCAAGGAGACGTGCATACAGTGATAGCCAGGGAAACTCTGCCTGCTCAGCCAGTGGCTCCTTCTGACTCTGGCGCTTACATGGTGGCCATGGAGAGTGATGGCCAGGCAGTGGTGGCTCGCTCTGCACAGACTGAAGCTGAACACTCCATCACCGTTATCACAGGTGAAGACGGAACAGCCGAATCTCTGGCTTTGCTTGCTGGGGCGACAGTGGACGGGGAGACGATGACTGTGGTCACACACAGTGGCCAGGCTGGCTTGCCCGAATCACTCTCTATTGTGGCCCATACTGACCAGTCAGAAGCAGGTGAAACCATGACTGTGGTCACTCATTCTGGGCAAGCGGGCTCAAGTGAATCTTTGGCTGTGGTTCAGGCGTGCTGGACAGTGGATGAGCCTCAGGTAGTGGAAACACCGGTAGCAGGGGGCATAGAGCCTGGTGCCTACATTATTAGCGTTGAACCAGGCAAGATGGCTCCTACCGAGAAGGTTCATCTAACTGCATCAGCACCGGCTCTTCAGGAGGAGCCACTGGTCCAGGCTTTAGAGCCTCTACCCCAGAATGTAGTGAGTGCACAACAACCGCCAGCCTCTGCACCTCAGAAAAGGAGACCAGGGAGGCCCCCAAAAGTAAAGCAGCCCCCACCAGAACAGGAACCAGTAGTGACCGAGGTTGCAGAGAGTGTTGCAACGGGAGGAGAGGAAGACAAGAAAGAAGAACAAGAGAGTATTGACCCTAATAAGAGGTTCCTGAGGAAGAGGTCAATGAGGGAAGGAGGATACGTTCGTCTGCATATGGGACTTGAGACAGAGGAGGAGATGTCAAACACTGTGAAGGTATGAGTGCAGGCTCAATCTATGGCAGTACATAAATATGAAGCTGGAAATGATACAGCTTACATGAAGTAATTAAGTAATAAATGGTTGCACTTTTGGATGTGAACAAGTAGTGCATGGTAAAATAGGTTGAATGGTCACCTGTTTATGTGACTGTTACTTTTCCACAGTACAGAAATTTTTTAGACTAATATCAAAGTTACATACAGTCAGTGCCCTCCAGAACAACTGGCACACTTCATGAAAATTAGGGGCAAATATATCTAAAAAAAAAATACATGGTCATTCCCTCTTTAAAATTTTAACATGTTTAAATAAGACTATACGTGTTTGAGTTCATGCCATATTGTATTTCATTTTTTCATGAAAGGTTCCAGTAATTCTCAAGACCACTGTATGTACACTCTTTACACCTATATATACTCAAACATGCAAAAACTCGGTGCTAAAATTCGGATTTTATTTTGTTCTCAGACACCTCAGAGACTGGTGAAGCGAGGCCGTGTGTCCCAGTCACTAAAGAGACCATCACCTGACTCTTCTGAAACTGAGCCACAGTCTGCCTCTGATGGTACAAAGTCACTGCCTGAAGGAGCAGAGGCAGCTGGACCCGAGGTGATGTCTGTAGAAGAAGGGGCCGCACGAGAAAAAACAGAGGGAGCAGTGGATGGAGAGCACACGTGCAGCGAGTGCGGCATGGTGTTTCAGAGACGCTATACCCTCATCATGCACATGCTGAAACATGAGAAGTCACGCAGTTTCAAGTGCACTGTACGTATATGCTCTGTTACGACAGCTTACTGTGTGCCTGGTTGAGTCTGTACACAATTTTTAGTGTGTAGTGTGTCTTATACACATGTTAGGGGTGAGGGTAAGTTGATTGGGGTACACACTAAATGTAGTGGTGATATAAAAGGAGGTTTTCTGTGAGTGTTTAATTAGGCTACCACTAGGCTGATGCCATCTCCCTTCAGTGCTCAGCCTAAAAGCACATTGTTGCTGATTAGCAAAAATAAAATGACTGAATAAACACATCCCCGTGTTCATAGAGTGCCTACTGAGTTCATATTAAAAGAGTGGATTTATTTTTGGATTTTTTACAAAACCATCAGAGAACTTCATATGAACGTGGAGAGCATCCACTTCTCACTCAGGTCCACCTAGAGTTGCAGAGCTTATGAACACGCAAATTCAAGCACATCATTGATTGCATATTTTATTGGCAAGGACTTGCGTCTGTACAGGGTAGCAGAAAATACAGGGTTCTGCACATGATTCAGAGTTGAGGTATGAGTAACAATGCCAGAAATATTACAATATTACCTCACAGTCTTATTACATAAAAAAAAAAAAAATCACAATACTTATTGATTTGGCAAGCAAATATCATTGTAATATTGAATCGGGACGTAACTGCTGTTCCATACCCCTCATATAAAGACTTTGTAATACGTAATGTGTGTAAAGCCAGTGATATTAATGAATGTTGATCTTTTTCCAGCTGTGTAATAAAGAGTTCCAGTATGCCGTCTCCCTCCGTGCCCACTTGGCTCGTCATAAGCATCAGAAGACCCAGAGATCATCTTTGGCCCGAGGAGCAGCTGATGAGGTCTCGGATGGGTTAGAGGGTCAGGCTAAAAGTCGCACCAAACGCGAGTTTGTGTGTGACATTTGTGGTAAGACACTGCCCAAGCTGTACTCTTTGCGCATCCACATGCTGAACCATACAGGTGTGCGGCCACACTCGTGCAGGGTCTGTGGGAAGAGCTTCGCCACCAAGCACAACCTGAAAATGCACCGAGCTCTGCATGACGCAGCCAAGCGCTTCTACTGCACCATGTGCGACAAGTCCTTCGTCAGCAAGAGGAGCCTGAATGAGCACATCAGCGTCCATACAGGCAAGCCTAGTACACAAACACACAATCTTATGTCTCACATACACTTATGCTGAGAACTGCGTTTTTTAAGTATAGCTTTTTGAATTGCTATGGGTGAAGGTACAAGCACATTAGACTCATAATTAACTTTGTACCTAAGATATTATTATTTATGCCTTTTTTTTCACTGTGATTTTTGGTGTGAGTTTCTTATAAACTTGACCGTGTATGAAAATCACTTAGTGTGTGTTTATAAGTGTGTCAATCATGTAACATGTTAAACTGCTTGCTAAACAATTTCAGTAATCTCATAAGTTATTTCTTTCTTTTTTTTTTAAATAGGCGAATCAAAATATTTTTGCCAGACATGCGGCGCGTCGTTTCACCGGGCATCAGGACTGAGCAAACACATGAAAAAACATCAACCCAAACCAGAGACCCGTTCTTTCCACTGCTCCCAGTGAGTTTCTATTACACAGCTATTCACAGAAATGCTTCTCTATGCACACATTTACAGATAAATATTACATAAGCAGTTTTGACAAACACACACATTTGTGTGGTGCCTGTGTTTTGTCCCCTCTCTACAGTTGTGATAAAAGCTTCTACGAGGCGAAGGACCTGCAGCAGCATATGAATAAGCACTTGGGCGTGAAACCCTTCCAGTGCCAGGTGTGTGGGAAAAGCTACAGCTGGAAGAAGGACTGGTATTCTCACGTTAAATCGCATACCGTTGCAGAACCTTACAGGTAAGAGTAGAAATCATGCTAACCCGCCTCCTCTTAGACACATGAAGCCAGCCACTAAATATTTTTTTTTTTACCTGGCAATCACACAACATTACAGGACAGCTGAACACACTCACCCATAAAGCAAGGCCAATTACGTTCCTGAGGCACGTGGCTCCTGAATAGGGCCTTTCGCACCGCTTTAGTTCCAGAACTAAATTTATAGTACTAAAGTACTGGGCGATTTTGCGCGAACTATTTCCCAGTACCATTTAAAGGGTTGCATTCGCACCGACAGTGG
>CM075004.1:19714828-19725265 GCA_037576675.1 Pangasius sanitwongsei | reverse complement strand
GCCAAGTGATTAGGACACCTGATTCTGATCATTTGGATGGGTGACCGAATACTTTTGGTAATATAGTGTACCTGTTAAAGGTGCTTCCAGTAAAATTGGCATCCCTTCTTTCTTTTCATCTTCATCTGATGAGCTTTCATATTTTAAGTCAAAGGTTTTGTTTGCCATGTCCACTGCTATGCTAGTTTTCGAACTAGGAAGTGGAATTTTATGTGAATGGAGTGATACACACAGTAAAACATCCCAATGTAGTTATAGCAGATATGGGCACTCTTGGAACACCGCCTGACCAATCAAATTAGGGAAATGAAACTAACCGTTGTACAATGTAAAATATATCAATTCAAAATGGCTGTAGACATATGGAAAAGAAATTTGCTGACAGAACCAGCTGAATACACAGACGCGTGTCACATTAAAGGAAAACAAGTGGCTCTAATATGCTGGATTGGTTTGGCTCCACTTGTCCCCTTAAAAGGAAAAATCACCACAAATCAGATGAACCAGAGAAAGTTATTCAGACTGATCACCTTTAGTCTGATGAAACATTTCTGTCCTAAAGGGAGTGGTCTCTTCCTGAATGACTCCGCAAGGCATGAGGATTCACTGAATGGTTTGATAGAGATGAAAATGATCATCATATGCTATGGCCTTCACAGTCACTAGATCTCAGCACAAGAGAAATTACGGAGCGACATGCGAGCGACTGGTGACTCAACAACCAGTTGAGTGAATATCATTTGGTGTTATCATCGACTGAGATGAAGTTCTGAATGTGTGATGTGAAGGTGAGAAAAGGAAGCTGTTAAAGGTGTTGGTTAGGGAGAGGAGCTGGAGGAAAAGTGCACCAGGCGGAGGTGAGATTACATTTTAAGCAATAAAATGAGTATTAAAAAAAGAAGGTGACAAAATGAAATATTCTTTAACTGCAAACAAAGCTTCCAGTGCAGGATGTCTATGATGGAGTCGAATTGCACAGCTGTTTTAGGATCGCACCGTGCCACCCAAAAATGATTGTTTCTATCAACCTTATTTTTAGAGAACTTGTCTGGGTTTACTCTGCATACTCGGTCTGTTACACTTGTATGGTCAGTGATCCCTGTTTATTAGTCTCATATATTTTTTGTTACCCCTTAATCTGTGCCAGTTTTATTATTGTCTGCCTGTGTTTTAATCTCAGCCAGACACTTGATCATGATTCTCAAATGCGAACTGAACACATTTATACCTCATTCTCCTGCAGTAGGCAATCACTGTGAAGCTGCAAATCACATATTGTTTAAAGACCATCATTTTTCCTGGTGGTGCAGTGAGTAGTGTTGCTGCCTCACAGCTCCAGGAGCCGCGGATTGTTCCTGAGCTTGGGTCTCTGTGGTTATTCATATGTTCTCCCCAGTGTCCATGTGGGTTTCCTCTGGGTTCTCTGGTTTCCTCCAACCTCCTACAAACATGCTGATAGGAGAACTGAGTACTCAAAAAAAAGGCACCTAAGTATGAATGTGTGTGTGCATGGTGCACTGGAGATGCATCCCATCTAGGGTGTATTCCCACATTGTGCCCTGTGTTCCTGGGATAGACTCCGGATCCACTGTGCCCCTGACCAGGATAAAGCAGATACAAATGCAGATGAAGGAATTAAATATTGAGACCATTTTGAAAATATTATCCACATTACACTGTATCAGTGAAGAGTATAATTGTGTACATTCTCTCTGTGTGTGTGTCTGTGTGTCTGTGTGTGTGTGTGTGTGTGTGTGCATGTTGTAATGTACAGGTGTCCTGTAGAAATCCTGCAGACAGTCTGCCAGCTCAGGGATCATGGGCACTATGTTTAGATAACAGATTCAGCTTGGCCCGAAGCATCAAAACTAAACACTGTCGAGTCTATTCACTTGGGTGAGTTTCATTCTCTTTCTCTTTCACACACACTCAAACAAATCAAATACACTCAGTGAGGTGATAATTACAGGGACATTTGGTCATTAGTCAACAATAAATGCAAATTGTAAATCATCTATTTTGTATTAAAACATCACAGCTTTTTAAGCAAGAAGTAATGTTGATGGAATTCTGAAGTTTGCCTTGCTTACTTAATACTGGTAATTAATGCTATTCCTACAAGTTAAAGCTGTCAGATATTCCTATATTTGGTCCACACTATGATATAAAAACAAGCCCCCCAACACACTTTTATCACAAGGTCGTCTCTGTGGTGAAGGTTGTACCTGGATCGTTGCCAGATACGCAGGATATCATGTCATCTGGGCTTGATCTAATCCCCTAACTACTGAGTCAGCACATTTTATATAGCATAAGTACACACTGTGTGTGTGTGTGTGTAGACTGTCTTGAATTTGCTCTCTCTGTGGCTAAATATGTGCACAGCTGTATGCTAAAAACCCAAACATTTGGCTCTTGCTGTAATCAAGGCAAACTGTAACATATGTGTATGGATGAGTCTCTGTTTGTATCATGGTGTATTTTACAGATATGTTCTTCAAAGGTTTTTTAACATTCAGATGAAGGTTAGAAATTATATTATGTATAATGAAGTAGGTTATAAAACTAAATATGAAATCATGAAGTCATGTGTTTAAACATTCAAGCATTCAAGGTCAAACCTGTGTTTACATATACAGTCAGGTCCATAAGTATTTGGACAGTGACACTATTTTCTTAATTTTGCCACTGAACATCACCACAATGGATTTGAAATGAAGCCATCAAGATGTGATTGAAGTGTAGACTTTCAGCTTTAATTCCAGGGGTTTAACAGAAATATTGCATTAACTGTTTAGGAATTACACCCATTTCTTTTATAGTTTCTCCATTTTCACAGGCTTAAAGGTAATTGGATAAACTAACATAATTATAAATATTAGGATTATTTTTAATACTTGGGTGCAAAGCCTTTGCGGTCAATGACTGTCTGAAGTCTGGAACCCACGGACATCATCAAATGCTGAGTTTCCTCCCTGGAGATGCTTTGCCAGGCCTTTACTGCAGCCGCCTTCAGTTGCTACTTGTTTGTGGGTCTTTCTAGGTCCAGTTTTGTCTTCAATAAGTGAAAAGCATGCTCTATTGGGTTGAGATCAGGTGAATGACTTCGCCATTGAAGAATATTCCATGTGGGTGTTTGACAGATGATGTGGTATACTTCGGATGATGAGCCCTTCATTTCCTTCTCCACACTCTTCTCTTCCCATCTTCTGATACAAGATAATCTTGGTTACATCTGTCCAAAGAATCTTGTTCCAGAACTGGGCAGGATTTTTTTAGATGTTTCTAGCAAAATCTAATCTGGATTTTCTGTTCGTGAGTGTTACCAGTGGTTTGCATCTAAACCCTCTGTATTTACATTCATGACGGTACCTCTTGATTGTAGACTCTGACAATTATACTCATACCTCCTCAAGAGTGTTCTTGCCTTGGCTAGATGTTGTGAAGAGGTTTTTCTTCACAAAGGAAAGAATTCAGAGATCATCCACTTTAGTGGATCCATTGGTGTTGGCAATGCATTCTTTTTAAGAGTGTACCAAATCGTTGATTTGGCCAGTCCTAAAGTTTCTGCTATCTCTCTGATAGGTCTGTTTAGTTTTTTCAGCCTAATGATGGCCTCCTTCACTTGCATCAACATCTCTTTTGGCCGCATATTGAGGGTTTCCGTGAACAGCCAGCAAATGCAAATTCAACACTTGGGATCAACTCCAGACCTTTTATCTCCTTAATTTGTCATGAAATAATGAGGAAACAGGCCGCACCTGGCCATCAAACTGCTTATCAGCCAAATTACTTTTGAGCCTGTGAAAATGGAGGGACTATGTAAAAAATGGCTATAATTCCTAATGGCTTCAAATCCATTTCAAATCCATTGTGGTGGTGTACTGAGGTATAATTAAGAAAATTGTGTCACTGTCCAAACACTTATTGACCCGACTGTATATCTATATCATCTAAATGCTAGCAAATTACCCAGGTTCCATATTTAACTGATAATAAAATTGCAGCAACATGCAGTTTCCTTACTTTCAGTGACCTGGGCAGGGTCTGGAGACTATCCTGGACAATTTATCTTAGCTAATCCACCTACCGGCATGTTTTTGTGAAGTGGGAGGAAACCGGAAGACCTGTTGAAAATCCACGCAGGGGAACATGCACAGAAACTCCAGAAACTCGAGCTCAGGATTGAATTACGGACCCTGGAGCTGTGACGCCACCCATATTATTATTATGTGTTGGAAAAAGTTCATCCTATTTATTGATGCAAGAACAAAAATGGCTGAAGAATTATTCCCAAAATGGATTTTTTAGGGAACCAAAAAATGCTTCCTCTAATGGCATTGCTCTAAAGCAGTGGTAATTAGACTTCTTCACTCAACCAGTAAATTTGCGGACCACCTAACTTCCCAAATCAGAGGAAAACCACCAACAACCAACAACAGCCTAGTTTTAAAAGTAGTGTAAACATGTAAAAAAGCTTCAATTTACAAATATCATGTTGGTTACTCACCCATCAGTGTGACTGCGATCTTAATGGGAAAAATGGTGCTGCTTTTTGAAACATCAGCCAAGGGATGTCTGGGTCCAAAGTGGAGCTCTTTAGTCTTATATCAAGTTCCACATGGATCTGGTTCCTCTTCTTTCTTTGTACAAGTTATACGCCTATTTTTTCATGTGCAGGAGGCAAATTGTTCACAGACTCATGCTCACCGTTTGGCTAACTGTAACTTCATATGAACTTCACATATGAGAGCTGACTGTTTGCTAGCTAGACAGTCGGACCAAACTGAAGTAGCCTACACCTGTGCATAACCATAATAATCAGTCACATTGTTGAAGCTAGAAAAGAGAAACAAATTCTTACAAATTAATATTAACACCGTTAGTTACGGACCACTGTTGAGACTCTTTTACAACAACAACAAAAATGTTTAAATAATGCTCTGGTGAGGAGATTACACTGGTCTACAAAAATTTTGGGAAATTATCGACCTCCGAGATAAAATGTGCTAATTCTTACATATTTTGATCAGATGAATTAGAAAACAGGTGGTAAAGGTGCTGGTTGGCTAAAGTTTTCAAGATATTTCACGATAAAGATTTATAATTATCTATACACAGGCAAGTATATTTGCCTACAAGGGAGGGGGGTGTCTGATGATCATGATGCCTCGTAACTTCTTAACAAAGTACGGTAGAACAATGAAAATGGTTCCATATGAAAATTAATAAATTTTTCTTCACTTTGAGACTAAAGATTATTACCTAACTGTAATTGTAACTGTAACTGTGGGGCAGTGAGTGATGAGCATGGGGAGAGATTCCACCAGGATATCGCAGGCATGGAGCAAAGATACCAAGGGAAATGGAGTCCGTCCATGCTTGCTGATTACTGCTGGAATCTCTCCAGGGATGATCCTACTGCAGTTCACAAGAGACAAGCCAAAAAGTGCCGTTTAGCTACTGAATAAAGATGGAACCTTGTCATTTAATCTGATGTTAGAGCTAGTATTCTGTAATTATCTGATATTCACATTGTACCTCGTAAGACTGTATAATTTTGAGGTTGTATCTTAATAGTCTGAGAAGCTACACAGCAACGGGACCAACCCACCCACAATTCGGTCAGTTTTTCATGAAAAAAAGCATGAAAATGTTACAAGAAAAAAAAACAATAAATGAATGGAAAGTTATGTTATTGGTATCAATAAAAAGAGAACTTTATAGTGATTGGTGTGGCACCATTCTCATTGCTATATCACATTTTGCAGAAAAGTTATGGAGTATAATCGCACACCCCCCTTCTAATTTTTAATTATTTTGATGAAGTGAAGTGACTTGTGGCCAAGTACGGTGACCCATACTCGGAATTTGTGCTCTGCATTTAACCCATCCAAGTGCACACACACAGTAGTGAACACACACACACCCGGAGCAGTGAGCAGCCTTTTCTGCTGCGGCGCCTGGGGAACAGTTGGGGGATCGGTGCCTTGTCTCAGTCGTGGTATTGAGGGTGGAAGAGAGCGCTGGTCATTCACTCCCCCACCTACAATCCCCGCCGGCCCGAGACTCAAACCCACGACCTTCAGGTTCACCTTTGGGTTGCAAGTCCGACTCTCTAACCATTAGGCCACGACTGCCCCATTGTCAATGACTGCCCCCATTTAAGCACAATGTTTAAAAAATATTCAACATCTTTACAAATTAGTGCACGAGAACTGAGCAATAACAGATACCTCCTTTTAATCCCTTCTAATATCTGTGAATAAAAGCATGTACTGCAGAATGAGCATCTTTTGAACCTTGTGCAAAAAAAAAAAAAAATCTTCTTGAAAAACATTAAGACATGATGCGAGATCATTTTGGGTTCCGTGGTGCATAAAGGCAGATTTAATGTGGTGTGTGTGTGTGTGTGATCTGTTTTTGTTTTTGTTGTTGTTGTTAATTAAAAAAAATTCTACAAAACACGGGACCCAAACAAATAATGTGTGAAGAGAAAAAGAAAGAAAAAGAAAAACCAATCAGAAAATACAAGATAGTTAGCAACATGTTATCTTTAAACATGGTAGGAGTAATGAGTATATAATAACACTGGATTGCAGGTTTTATATAAATCAGTAATTTGATATGGAATAAAACACTTCAGGGCATTCTGTTGTAGGATAATAATCAATGAGGGGGTGGTGCGATGTGGCTCGACATGAAGTTACTCTTACCACACTGAAGTTGAGTCATTTTATTCCTCTTATACCAACAATTAATTTTTTTTTTCATTAAAGAATGGTATGCCATACATTTGGAAGTTTATACTTACATATACTTAATGTTGTAGAATATCCATGAAATTAGTTTCTGTTATCACTGTCAATATAACATCCTTTCTCTTTTTCTCTCTCGCTCTTTTGAAGCTAATATCGTTTTAAAAAATCTGAAGACATTCCCTGGGCCAAAAAACCTAAAGGAACTGTGTC
This sequence comes from Pangasius sanitwongsei, assembly GCA_037576675.1. Classification (NCBI taxonomy): domain Eukaryota; kingdom Metazoa; phylum Chordata; class Actinopteri; order Siluriformes; family Pangasiidae; genus Pangasius; species Pangasius sanitwongsei. The sequence continues at coordinate 19,718,294 of CM075004.1, read as the reverse complement.
ACTTCAAAAAGTGCTGAAGTCTTCTTTCATAAATGTTAAATAACACTGGTCTACAAGGAGAAAGCCTCGGAAGTGAAAGTAGCAAAATCTTACCAGAATTGGGTCACTAATAAAGGAAAATGAAGTCCTGAGTGTTAATTGGCGCCAGTTTCCAAGATACAGCTTCATTGCATTTGATGCTTATTGCACTGCTCCGGGTGTGTGTTCACGGTGTGTGTGTGTGTTCACTACTGTGTGTGTGCACTTGGATGGGTTAAATGCAGAGCACAAATTCCGAGTATGGGTCACCGTACTTGGCCACAAGTCACTTCACTTCACTAAATCTGGTCCGAGCTGATTTGCAGAAACCAAGAGATCAGTGCTGCTTCATGATGTAAACATTAGACAAAGGGATGGGGATAGCAATTATACATCTTTTATGACTTTATTTGTAAGAAAACAAATTTGACACTGCTCACTACATTTCCCATCCATTTTACATGCGACTGGGTTGGAAAGATGGAAGACAAGATATTCCATATAAGCCATATTGAGACAGCTCATAAACCAATAAAGAGGAAATTAATGTCTTTTAACATTTTTATCATCAAGGCTAATGTTTAATTCATACTGAGAGCAACTCAGGGCAAGTACACATCCAGATAATATCTGCTCAGGCAAACACAGCTACCCTACAGCTCTATTCTGCTTTCAAATGCCTCCCAAGCTCCTTGACCTGAAGGTAGAGCAGATTGGATGGAGTTAGATCCTGTTTTTGCCAAAGCACAGCTGTGTATCCTCACTTTCAGACTGAACTTTGTTTCTCTGTTGCCTAATTTGCAAGTATCTTACTTTGGCTTATCTTCCAAGGTGAATCAATCTGTCTTCTTTGCTACTCTAAAGTGCAGCTGAGAAAAGTTTTACTTTTTTGTTACAAGAAAATGTGTTATTGCTGCCTGTAAACTCCACAGAAGTCTACTGAAATCACAACAATCACACTTTCTATACACTGTAAGTTTTAATTAAAATCATAATTTTCAAAGATGCCATGATTGTGCAACCTATTTTGTGTGCATGTTAGGGAGAGCGTGAATAACCAGAAAAAATATGCATACATTTTTTCTTCCACGCATATATTTTTCCTTCCTGTTCCTTCCAACCCCCAAGAAGGCCTAGAGTTGAGCAGCTGCGTGTGGAGTAAAAATTCCTGCCAGGAAAAAATGTAAACAGAAGCTTGAAATTATAACCGGAACCACATCCACTGCATTGCAATATGGCACGTGACAGTTTTCATAATTCCTTCGCAATTCTATGACTATTACAGGTCTACAATCTCCCATAAACTACTACTTTTTTTGAGTTGTTCATGTTGTGTCACAGGGTAGCGTAAGAGAGATACTATGCGATCCCTCCCAACCAGTGAGCAACTTTGCTCTGAGTCCCATCCTGGAATGGGTGTGGCATTGGCGGAAATTCGGAAGTGTGAATCCTGACAGTGCTAACACTTTTCTGTAGCGCCACTCACCTGGGTGCAAATTGCAGCTGTAAACAACGTTTTGAAATAAAAACAATAATAAATAATAGTTGTGCACTTCCAGTTCTATGTAAAAACGTTTTTGACATTTCCATTAACAAAACATTAATAGGCATCATTATTCTCTTCCTCTCTCTTTGCAGGTTGGGAGGGGAGGATAAGCAGTTAGAGAAAGTGTTAGCTAAGGCAGGTTGCGAGGTTCACTGTTTTGACCCCAGCATCAGAGAGGCTCACCTGCAGGACGCACACATGTGGCTTCACAGGCTCTCCATCGACTGGAGGGACCCGAACCCTGCTGTCATGACTCAGAGACAGCACAGCAGCACCAAGAAGCTTTCCACTGTCCTCAACCACTATGGACATAGACAGGTAAAGCAGAATGCTGCTACATGTGCAGAACACAGGGGTGACAATATATACTGCATGGGTATGACAGTATATCATGATAAATTCATTTAAGATAGATATCCAGTCAGTGGTGGCTCATCCATTCATTTCAGACCTCACTCATCACTGTATACATTTGAAATTCCATTAATATACTAATGACTTCTTTTGAGTGACCAACGATTTAAAAAAAATGTTGCTATATGACAAATATACACAGATGTTCTATTCATTTGTTCATCTTTGTGCAGTCGTGGGGCAGCACTGCATCACTGCGCCATTTAGCGTCATAAAGTTATTACTGCACAAATTACTTATTTATTGGAATTTTATTAGTGGACAAAATGGGAACTGCAACAAGTGCCTACTGGGGCAGGAATCACGCCGAATACTCTCTCTATGAACATTTTCAGTGTAGGAGGAGCAGCGAACAGTTAATGACAGTGTGGCAAGGCTAGTCAAAATCTTGTTTTATAGAAAATAGTCAGAATGAAATCTAATAACTTTCCATAAATAAAGGCAACATGTATGTGCAGACTATCTCTAGATTGTCTATGATGTACAGAATCATTTCTACTGTGATATATATTGCAAAGATTGGGAGAGGGAAAGGAGGATTACAGAACAGACAAAACTATACATCAGAAATGCGTGTGCACCACGGTGACCTTGTTTCACATGCAAAGTCTGAGAACATGAAGCAAAATGTGTCTGTCTGATCCATTGACTTGGGCTAGTTTCAGGTCTTTTGTGTGCTTTTTGAGAAGTAGTTGGACCGGAAATTGCTAAAACCTAGCAAACCCGGTTAATGGTGACAGGAACAGACCTGAACACAGTTGAAACAATGTTCAACAAAACAAAAACCACTCAAAAAGCCTATTACGGGGTTACTCTAAAAAAATCTCTAGATAGTAACCTGTAGCATAAGTCAGTTTTGTTTGAGGATATGTCATTATTAATGTTGACCGAATTTTATAGCATTATATAGCATTATCTACACTTACATAAAGTGAGCTGAAAGCAAAGCAGAGAGTGCCTGGCCAATTTATCCTCAGCTCCTTTTATTAATGTCATTATTTTATTAATTCAGCAAATCAAAATAGCAAATTAAAAGCTTGATTTAGTGGCTACATTACAGTCAGTGTACAATAAATAACTAAGTAAATATATAATGTTATATGTTGTTGGGGTCGCCACAGCGGATAATTGGTCTGCATATTTGATTTGGCATAGTTTTTATGCCGGATGCCCTTCCTGACACAACCCTCCCCAATTTTCTTTTATCCGGGCTTGGGACCGGCACTGGGACTGCATAGTCTTGTGCAACGCCAGTGGCTGGGGTCAGTTCTCTGGCCGGGAATTGAACCCAGGCCACGGCAGTGGGGATGCTGTGGCCTCACCAGTAGTCCTCCAGGGATCCTAAATATGGAATGTTATATATTAACAGAATGGATATTTTTTGGGCTAGTTTCATTTTTTCAATTTTTTGGGCATACAGTCAGGTCCATAAATATTGGGACATCGACACAATTCTAACATTTTTGGCTCTATACACCACCACAATGG
>CM075004.1:19644622-19714728 GCA_037576675.1 Pangasius sanitwongsei | reverse complement strand
TGTATAGAGCCAAAAATGTTAGAATTGTGTCAATGTCCCAATATTTATGGACCTGACTGTATATATATATATATATAAAAAAAAAGGTACAAACATGTGGACATGTAAATAAGATGTGTGGGTTTTACACATTGTATAAGCAGACACACAATGAGTTTAATCTGAATTTCAAACAAGCAGCAGTCAGTATATTCTGAATTTCTCGAATACTCAAATGATCATTATTCAGAAACTACAGCTTTTATGAAGCAATTTTACTCTGCAAACTGTGTATTAGACACCATGTTCTCACCTGATAGGGTTATTTATAAGTATTTGGTCCAGTATCCTGTCATAACACACCATACCCATAACCCTAACACTGAAGAACAAAACCAACAACGGATTTTATTCCATATTCTCAATTACCAGAATGCCACACACTCCCAGCAAGCTGCTACACTAGAGACTACAGCAAACACCACTTTGATTTCACTCCATGTGCACTAAATATCAAACATGCAAAACAAAGCAATCTTGATGGGTCAAAGGCCACCAAGTCCTGGTAGTAATGGCAAAAAAATTTTTTTTATTAAATTAAACAATGGTGTGGGGATAAAGCAGTATCAAACATCTATGCATTTGCTCTCACCTACAATATGGCTCTCATTTCACACAAAGGAAGTGTGATTAAGAAAATCAAGTTAAATGGTTACATTAGGTGAGTTCATCGCATTGAATTGACACACACTGCATGACGCCTGATATCCAGTACAACATTGCAACACAGTACCATACAGCACTATGACTCAATGATTACACAAATTTCAAATACAAGTAGGTTCATTAAAATCAAAAATCAAAATTCTGATTAGCAGTCTGAGAAGGAAGCGAGAGCGGCAAGGCAGATTAGGAATTAGGAATATCGATGTGCCCGAATCAGTGGTTGACGTAGCTGTTGGGGGTATTTTTGTTAGCTAATGCAATCATAACCAAACTTTTTTTCTTTTTTTTTTTTGCAGGGCCAAAAAATTGTAGCCATTCAGTACAACAGCCTCATGTAAACTTGAAATATTTACAAATTACTAAAATGAAGAAATTTAAGATCAAGTTTGTAAATTTCACAAAATTCTTGGGGTTAATAATCCAGATATCCTGTATGTCCATCAATCCAGTAGTCATGGCTTTAAAGAATCAAGTGTACAAATTAAGAACCGATGGTGTTCTCTAAAAGCGTCTGAAGGTAGCTGATATTGTGCAATGCTCTCAAATTTGTAAGTCTATAATATGACAACACACTGTTCCAAAACAAGAAGGGGGAAAAAAAAAATTAACTGTACACACCTCTTCTTCTTGACCTCCCTCTTGGGCTTCTTTTCATGCACTGGGTTTTCACGGATGGATGCATGGGCCTTCCTGTACATTTCCTCCATCTTACAGGATAAGGAACAAATGTTTTTAAACACTTTCATTTGCTAACCATCCTGACATTTAAGTTATGAATGGTAAGTGACACCATATTTAAGAATATCAACTACAACTGTAGTTTAAGAAAACACTTACACTGTCGGAGGTGACACCGTTCTTGATGAAGCGAGCGAACTGTTTCTTGTAAGCTTCCTCATCCTCCTCCATCAGGAGCCTCATGTATTCAGACACATTCAGGCCCAGAATGTGTTTGCGGTGGACCTCTGCGTTGAATTCTTTGCTTTCAGAATCATAGCCAGGGAAACGCTTGGTGCTAGGAAGAAAAGGGAGATGCATTACAGCTGATTCAGGAAACACAGCCAGAGTCAGTATTTACTAACTGCTATTCAGGAGTGAAAGGATGGGACTTGAAGGAGGGTCCAAGCATCACAGCTGTTCTGCTAAAACTGACAAGAATCTATATGGCTCCATTTAGATGATTACTTGCTAGGCCATTTAAAACCACATAAAACAAACTTTGCTGCCTTAAGCTGCTTTCAGTCCCGTCTTGAAACTAGCTTACATCAACTGTGCAAATGAAGGACCAACTACAATTTGCTCAGTTTGAAAGGAATCATCATCAAGCAGCAGTAGGACCAACAAAAGAGCCTCAGAAATAACAGCACATTATCAAAACACAAAAGCTGCCTCCGTTGCAGGAGTGTTAGTGCGCATGTACCTGTGAGGGATGGAAAGTCCTCCGTCTACAGCTCCCTTCAGGGCTCCGAACACTTTGTTTCCAGTGGTGGTTCTGGCAAGGCCGGCATCCAGGTAGCAGGTGAAGGCGCTGGGCTGTCCATCAATGCTCTCCACGTTGAACTCCTCTCCAGTGATCTCCACCTGGCCCTCATACACCTTATCCAAGCCAAATTTGTTCAGCAGCTAAGAGAGAGACAGGGGGAGGGAAATTTATAAAAAAAAAAAAAAAGACCAAGTTAAGTTGGTCATTTTTAGCCACCAATAGTTTGAAGAACTTGTACAGGTTCAGGTTTGTACAGTCAATATAAGTACAATGCACATCACTTCGTACCAAGTCACATATAAGGTAAAGAATTTGATAATTGGAGAATGGCCAAATCAGATTAGCCACAAAAAGAAAAAATGAATAAATTGTGCTTGTACACAAGGACCAAGCTTGTAAATGTCCTGGATAACAATTACACAGTCAGCAGTGAGGGAAGCCACGTCCCGTTCTTATACTGTGTTTACATAGAAACTCAAGCAAATTAAAGTAGAAACGTTTTAAATATGAAGGGGATAACAGTCAATTCTAAGAATACTGCTGCAGCAATTGCTTGGGATGAGCCCTAGCAATACCGCCTATGTTCAAAAGAAGTTTTTTCTTATCGCATTGCAATCTCAGTCAGGAGAGGGTGATCACACACATTGATTAAAGGACATGACATGACAGCTACATGTATAAAGACATTTTATATACGCCACGATATTATGCAATTTTGTTTTTGAGAAATGAGCGTTTCAAATGTCAGTTCTTTAATCATCTACCATTAGATGCTGCCGCAAATCTAACTGTAAATGATACGATAATGTTTTATGTTCAAACCACTAATGCATATAAAACAACCATGTGCACAGCATCTAGGTTCATAGGGGAAAAACAACTCCATAGTTCACTTGGCCTGCACAGAGAACCACAGAGGAAACGTGTAAAGCGTTAGCACAGATGTCACCCAGAAACACTAATCCCATGCAGGCAGGCAGGGCTAAGGACAAGAAATATCTGGAAAACTGAGCTACTCCGAAATGAAACTTGGCAGTTCGTGCTGAAGCTGACATTCTTTGTTAAAGGTACAGCCAGGATGTGGGTATGAGCCAATTACCAGCAGACCACAGCAAAACACAATGTGATTAAACAGATGACTCCTGAGATGCACAAACTCGAGGTAAAAGGGTACATTACACCTAACTCATTGTTGCGTCACATCCTGCATAATGGGACTTTTAAAGGCAAATACATGTGTCTCTCTTATACTGTTTGAAGGCTAAAGTCTGAATGGCACAAAGCCTAGAAGCCTGAAGAACAGTAATAGGTGTAAGCAGTGCATGGGGTCTTACCCTGCGGGCGAGGAGCAGTCCAGTGCAGTAGGCTGCTGCGTAGTTCGTCAGCCCCACAGTGACGCCATACTTGGGGAGCTCATGAGAGTATGCTGCACACACAATCATATCTCCCTCGATCTTGGCATAGGCAATCTGCAACAAAATTTAAAAAAAAAAAATTCATTAAAATGTACATCACTGTACATATGTACACAGTACCAGAAACTGCAAAGTTCTAACACTAGTTAGTTCAATGATCTGTGTCTACAGGTTGTAGTTACACAGACAATCTCTCTTCCTCCCTCTCTCAGTACTGTGTGACCCTTTGGTGTGCAGCATTGGAAGCTCAAGGGCAAGGGAAAGACACGGACATTTATTTTAAAAAAAAAAAAAAGGGGGGGGGGGGGTTGTGCAGTTTCTCTTGCTAGCATTCCGTGCAAAATCAAATCAAAACACATGATTGTTCTCATATACGATGACATGAACATGGATCAACAATGAAAGAAACCTGTCATTTGAAACAGCACATTTAGAGAAAAAGAGGTCTGATGCTGAAAATCCAACCACTTGTGTGGAGGTTTCTCAAGTCAATACTTAGATGAAACTGAGCAAAGTTTGCCATATGGTTCACAATTTACATGTTACATAATGCCAAATGTTAATTCAGCATATGTTCAACACAGCGGCAGTTAAAATAATCGAGAGAAACACCACAGTGTGCTGCGGCCAAGGTAAGAGATGAGAAGGCTTCTTAAAACTGCATACTGAAATGCCTTGAAAATGCTTAAGAAAAGACATAAATTACAGGAGCTGTGTATAAAGTTGTTCAGGAAGAGTCTTGAACAAAAGCATGAATGAAGGATTTTTTTTTTTTTTTTGCCAATCTGACATCTTCGTCCCAAGTATGCTTACCCTCAAAATAAATAAATACCCCCATGAGGCATTTAAGAGGGAAATCCTGCCCCTTTTTAAAAATACATTTCAGGCACTGATTGCACAGAGCATGGTATATTCCTTAACTAAAACGGAGTACCACTGCCTGATTCAAAAGTCTGCCACCATCCAAGTAATGCAAACACCATCAACATGCATCAAGTCTGCCAAAATATCCAACCACTGAACATGCAGTACTACAGAACGCCAAACACTTTTTTTTGTGTTCTCTCAAAAAGGAAAGGGTGTTGTATAACAAGCAATCACGATGAGGGTTGAAATGATCATTAGGTCCAAACTGGAGTCAGTTATCAAACCAATTTAAGATCTAAATAGTTTTACTGCACTTCACTGATTTTAATGTACATTAGATGCCTGTATTACTCACATACAGGTGTATAAACCTCTGCATCAAAACTAAACTACTCCCTAGGCATTAATCAAGTGCATCTTTTAAACACTGCAAAGAAACTCAAATCCCCATGGTATGAAACCAAAACAGATTATATAGTTGGGGAGCTTGAGATTTAACACACTCATCAACAACACACACCCAACGCTAACCAATTAGCCGACTTCATCTACGCTCAGCTATATTACAACCCATTATGTATAACGCATTAGTACTGGAGGGAGCCAAAATCCTGATCATGATTAAAATGTGATCACTTATGCAGTCCTACAAGAACTGAACACATTTCTGCAATAAGCTACACCCCCTTCCAAGGGACCTGCACAGGGCCTAGACAATATTTTTAATCATACCAGATTGCTAACCGAGCACTTTTAAAGAACAACAGATAGTTGTAGTTAATTACTCCGACGTCTCGGAGCCTCTGGATATGCGTTGTGTGTATTTGTCAGATTAATGAAAACATCACTAGTTTACCAGTTTGTGTAATATAACCCAAAGCCTGTTCCGGCCCCAAGGTGTGTAAACAATCACACTGTGCTATTTTTGTCTGCAATACTCATTCAAGTAAGTCATAAAATATCTGAGGGCGTGCTGTTATAGGAAAATAACCAACAACAGATTTGTGCGATGCAGCCTGATGCAAAGGTGTTTTCCTGATAACCGCATGTCCCAAAGTGTTTTACTCCTCTTTAAAATTCTTTTATTTATTAAAGAATGACACGTCATACTTCTTCCACTTATAGTTAGTATAGTGCACGTTTGATGCTGCGGAACATCTGCAAAACAAATTCGCTATCACTTTTGTTATGAAAGCTATAAACAGACATTCCCTCACCAGCCTCATTTTTCCTGACTGTTACAAAGTGCTGATACTAGAGACTCCTTCCATAAATGTTGAACATCTCCGATTAGACTTTTTTTCAAGTCAAATAACATTTTAAATTCCTTTTTATTATTCCAGTATACCAATCCCTATCTATGACGAGTTATTATACTATACACTATAGTATAGTATAGTATATACTAGTATTGCTTATAATATACAGTACTGAGCAAAAGTCTTAGGCACATTCAAAGAAGTGCTGTAGAGCAAAGATGCCTTCAAAAATAATGAAATTAAATGTTTCTACATTAAAAAAAAAAATACTATAAAGAGCAGTAAACAGTAATAAATGAAACACCCAATGTTTGGTGTGACGATCCATTGCTTTAAAAAAAACAAACAAAAAAAAACAATAGTAGTCTCAGGTACAGTGTGTGCAGTTTTATAAGGAAATGAGCTGTAAGTGTTACTGAGCATCTTGCAGAAGCAGCCACAGCTCTTCTGGAGACTTTGACTGTCACACTTCCTTCTTATTTTTTGCAGCAAAAGCCAGCAGCATTCATTATGTTTTTCTGGTCTGAAAAATGGTCTCCTATGTACTATGCTGCTTTCTTTACTGACATACAAACATTTTTCTGTAACATTTAATTTTGTGCTGGAAAACTGTTCAGGAATCTAAAATGTTTTTGTACTGAATCAATAATCTAGAAGTCAAAAAATAAAAAACTATAATAAAGTTTGTACTAAAAAAAAAAAAAAAAAGGCTGCCTAAGACTTTTGCACAGTACTGTGGTATAGTATAGAATATACTATACAGTGATCACTGGAATGAGCACATTAATTCAAATCTCAGGTTGCCATTAATATCAGAGCTGGTGTTATAGAAAATTCACCTTCTGACACAAAAACACCTTCTGACACAAAGTTTGAGAATTCAACAGCACTGTGGCTTAAGCATCTTAAAGTTCCTCCTAACACCTGTACTGATCACATGCCCAACCTATACAAATACTCAACACCATGTATTACTCACACAAACAGCTGACATTTCCATTTAGGTAGAACAGTATGCGTATGAACTCGCACATCATCTAGAATCCAAAGTGAGTTGAGAGTGGCTCTGCAGGACCTTCCACACCACCACGCTCACCTGACAGATGATGTCCCTGTTGGAGAAGCGGACGATCATCCTGTACTTGGGTGTGTTGTATTTGTTCTTGTCTTGGATGACCAGGCGTTTGCGGGCAAAGTAGTCAGTTTTTCCCTCTGTGATGGGGGGAAACACACACATTTGTACACAAAACAGATTTTTAAAGTTTGTTCATCTCAATCCAGAGCCACTTTACAAGTCTCACCTCTCCTCCTCCTGAACTTCACCTGGTACCTCTTGAAATAGGCCTTGTTCTTCACTACTTTAACAAATCCCTGTTAAGAAATGTTGCACCATGAGCCTCACATGACTATAGAGCATCTACACAAAAACATTACACACTGCAGAAAAAACTTCAGCATGGCAACAACACAGTGGACTGGAGTTAGCAGGGTTAGCATGTATCCTAGGAACATAAACTGTATTGTTTTTATATAAGTAACCCCATGAAGTGTGATTTTCTCTTAATATATGTATATTACAGCTGCAGTTTGTAAAGTACCATGCAGTACTAAGCATAAACCTGTATTTCTCGGCTCAGGAAAGGTTGGAAACATGCCATATTAGGCCACGTTAGGAGAGAAACACCGGGGCTTGAAAAAACAAAATCTAACACCATCCACCATGTTTTTGACATTTCCGAACAACAATAATCTCTAGGACAAACATGCGGCACCTGATGAAGCTTATGAGGACTGTATTGAGTGTTTTTACTAACCATTTTGCAGACTTTTCAGTCTCCGAAGCCGGAGCCAGGAGTCAAACACCGCTCGGGATTGACTCCGCTGCACTGGAAAAAGGAAGACGCATCTGCGCATGCGCAGTAAATACCATACGCGCAGGGTATGAGAAGGAGACATTCAGAGACAAATGTTGTAGCTCGCCTCCTATTGGGCTGGGGGAAATAATTACGACGAAATGTTTCTCACAAAAGGCGTTTACATTTCCTTCCTGTACTACGTTATTATCTGTAACACATTTCCTCCTCTTTCTGCTGAAGAGATCATGCAGATTTTATTGTCCAGAAATCATACCACCTGCCTGCTGGATGCCCCAGACCATCTCTCCAGACCAGGGGTTTCCCGTCTTCTCTGGAAAGCGCCGGTGTGGGTGCAGGTTTTCATTCCAACCAAGCAGAAGCCACACCTGAGTCTATTGAAAGCCAAGGTCAACTGATTAAACAGGTGGAATCAGGTGTGTCTCCTACTTGGTTGGAATAAAAACCTGCACCACACTGGCTCTTTGTGGAAAAGACTGGACAGCCCTGATCTAGAACAACTCCTCCTCATCGCTTTCACCGTGATGGAAAATGACTCCATAACATCTGGTCATGTATAAACACCAAGGGTTATTACTGTCCTCAAAAAAGTCCACACTAGATACACTACACGGCCAAAAGTTTTTGGACACCTGTCCATCACACCTATATGTGGTGCTTCCCCAAACTGTTGCTGCAAAGTTGAAAGCACACAGGTGTATAGGATGTCTTTGTATGCTGTAGTATTACAATTTCACTTTACTGGAACTAAGGAGCCCAAACCTGTTCTGGGATAATCCTGTGTGAGTTCTTCTTATATAACTTTCTTTCATATAAACTTTAATCAGTATAACATGTTGTCACCTAATAGTTCATACAGTTGAATAGTTTATGTTAGTACTTCTCTTTCACAGAAATATCCTATACTCCTTTAAAATAAAGTGTTTAAAAAGGAATAGCCTTAGATTATGGCCCTTCAAAGGCTCAAAAAAAAAAAAAAAATGCTGAGGTGGCCCAGGCAGAGAATATGAGTTTGACACTCCTGATCTAAGGTGTGACTGAGGGAACAGAACAAGAAGAGACATTTGATGAGGAGACTACACACTGAGAATGACATCAGCTTAATGAAGAAAAACTAATTGAGCTTGAAGTACAACTATCTAAATTAGGAAACATTACCAAAGTCTTGACTGAGAGTTTTACAGAGGATGCTGGATTTAGGGTTTGAACCCCACTGAAATATTTTATGATGGCTCATACAGCCCAGCTAATTGCAAATGTGTTCAAGAACGTGTTTTTTGTACTATTTGCACTATACTGATGTTCATAATAGGTCAAAGAAGTCACTATTTCGATTCCTCCATATTTAACCACCCCAGACATCAAATGAAAGCATTCCTTCATTTGTTTAACCACTTATTATTGGAAACCAGCTGTTTTGCTAAGAAACAAGATTAACTCATCCAGATCAGGTAATTTCTGTTTGAAAGCTACCAGACAGCTAGTTAGCATGTTATTTTAATCATTTTCAGTGTAACTATCCTAAATCATGCTGTCTCAAATTAGCAAACCATGTTTGATCATATGAGACATCTTGAAAATAATTAACATCTGTACATGATCTGAACTAACTTTATGCTTATTTATTTTGTTACAGTAGTACATTTTATGCATATGTGCATCATAAATAAATGTAAATATATTAAACAATTTTATAACTTATTTAAAAAAAAAGCATATGTAATTTTTTCCTATCCCAAGATATTTGGGGTCAACTCCCTGCTTGACCCTAACCACAAATTACCTCATATTTATTATTTCTATCAAATAATTCCACTGCAAGGGCTTAGAGATATATTTTTTAACTTTCACTTATTGTTCCTTGACTTTTTTTTAGTTACATAATCATTATACACCCAAGCATACAACCCAGAGCAGACAGATATGCTAATAGCTCTTCCTCTTTAGTTGTTTCTGAGCTTGAAATAGCAGCCACGCAAAATGAGTACACAGTATCATAAGGCTGCGTCACTGATTCTTCTTTAGAAAACAGAGGGTGTGTCTAACATCATAACCACCTTCAGATCAACGTCAGCACTTCCATGAAAAACCAGAAAAGTTGGTTTCCTATGTCACCACAACTAAATCACAACTGTCACTGAGCTCACATTTGTAAGAAGTATCGAAAAGTAGCAGATCTAAAGGAATGTTTTCCTTCTGATGGTAAGCTGTTTTATTCATTTTGAATTACTAGCTCTGAAAATGAGACGAAATAGAACTATTTTAGTCCAGAAACTAAATAACAGGAAACATGTCTAAGCGCAGTCAGCTGTCTCTTTTTTTTTCCCTGTGACATTCCCCTCTATGTATTGATTAATACTACTTACAATGCTTAATCATTTAGTATAAATATATATATTAAGATTCACCCTAGTACCCTAGAATGTAGTAATCACCCTAGGTTTGTAGGTTTTGATACCTTAAAGAAAGCGGCTTTCTAATCTCATTTTTCTACTATTTACAACCAAATCTTGATAAATATAAATGGTCAATATGCTATGCTATATTCTACTTTTTTGGTCCACAATCTAAAGTGTGAGGCATAGAGAAGGATAATAGCAATATATTAATGTCAGTTTAATGTAGTATTGAAGTCAAAGCTTAAAAAAAAAAAAAACACTTTCATTTGTGGAACTCTTTCCTTTTCTCAATTAACATAATGTGTATGCTTAAATTTTGGAATTCTAAGCCACTGTCTGTTTGGAGTTTCACATGTTCTCCCAAAGTAGTCATGGGTTTCCTCCAGGTTCTCTGGTTTCCTCCCCCTGTCCAAAAACATGCCATTAGGTGGATTGACTACTTTACATTGTGCCTAGGGGTGTCCTTTCCCTGCCTCAAACCCTGTGTTCCTGGGATAGGCTCCAGATCCACTGCAACTGCATCAGAATAAAGTCGTTAAGATGGATGGATGGATGGATGAATGAATGAATGAATGAAAAATTATCTTTTAAACAAGCTTTATAGATGAAAAAATGAAAAGGTGAAAATTCATTCATTCATCTTCAGTAAGGGTTGTGGTGGATCCGGAGCCAATCCTGGGAACTCTGGCTGTGAGGGGGGAATACACCCTGGAAGGGACACCACTCCATGGCAGGGCACCATGCACACACACATTCACACACTCATTCACACCTAAGGGCAATTTAGTGTAACCAATCCACCTACTGGTATCTTTTTGGAGGTTAGAGGAAACCAGACAACCCAGAGAAAACCCGTACAGACATGGGAAGAACTTGCAAAACTCCCCACAGACAATAAACCAGGCTCAGGATCAAAACAGGGACCCTGGAGCTGTGAGGCTGCGATGATAAGTTAACAATAAGGTGGTGTGTGTTAATATTAATACATTAATTAATCCAGGTTAAAACCTCACTGCGACCCAGTCCAAGGATTTCCACCCTTCTAGATTCTTCTAGATATTAGCATACATGAAACACCTGATTCATCATATGAGGTTAATATCTATTATACCAAAGTGGCAAAGTGTTCATATAAGTGGAACGGGGATGTGAAGATGGACAAATACAGTGTGTGAGGCATAGAGAAGAACAACAGCAGTGTACAGTAATGAAGCCCAGCCTCCAGCCCAAGAAAATTTCAGCAATCTGTGCACGTCAATGGCTGAGTCTCACTAAATTTGAAATGTAACTGTGTACGGTACTTTTACTCAGCTCTTAAACACACAGCACAGCAGATGGCAGCGTTAGTCTTGAGTCAAACATGACGCGCTTGCGCAGTGAGCTCCAGCGCAGTGACGTGTGTCTGGCCCATTTGTCGGCGCTGTGTGTGCATATACGCTTGCATATACACTCCGGTTCCTGCCTAGCAAGCTTGCTTGAACTCCATGGATATTGTTGAAACCGTGCCCGGTGTGAAAAGCGCCCGTTGACGTTGTTTTGGATGGTGCAATCCCACACGGTCCGCGTGCGCGAGATAATGCCAGTGCACTTCACTCCACAGGAAGTTAATGTTTAGCTAAAGGACAGGATTGACCCAAAAGCTTCCAAGGTAAAACTGCTGGTGCTGTTTTTTTTTTCTTTTCCCTGGCTAGGCTGTGCTGTTGGAGCTCAGAGGGAGGTGCATGGCTGCCTGTTGTTGCACGGAGGCGCTGAAGCTGTATATTATTTACTTATTTACAAAAACTTGCTCTTTACACCTGATGCTTCGGCTTTAGTTAACGCCATTCAATAGCGTGTTTACAGCTCACGTGCTGTGTTTATCCACAGTGTTTTCCTGGACTGCCTCTGAAGTACCCATTCACTACATATTTTAGTGTTTTTTTCCCTGCTTTAACACACCCATTTAACCTCATATGTTGTTTATCCAGGACTTATTGCATTGGATGAGGTGTGTTAAAGTCAGGAAAATACACTAACATGTTTAGGACACCGGGATAATAGCAGAGGAGCATTAGCTAAAGCCTGAAGATACTGCTGATGGTTTTGAAGTAACTTGCTGGTTAGGTTTAATACTTATTTACTGACTAATTCCACTTAACTAAAGCTTTTGAGTGTTTGTGTGTGTGTGTGTGTGTGTGTGTGTGTGTGTGTGTTGCTGCTGCCATACACACATTCGTCCTTGGGGACCATTAGAGTGTATACTATATCTGTCTTATTTGACTGTATGTGTGTCTACTGGTTAACTGGTCTCTGTTCAGCTGTGTATATTGTGCCTGTTCATTGTCTTCTATACAAACTATTAGATTTATTCATCACTCACTCATTCATCTTCAGTAACCAAGTCACATTCTGGTCAGGTGTATCAAGAGCCTATCCCAGGAACACTGAGGCAGGCAGAAGTGAAGCAGGAATACACCATGAATGGGTGAAGTCCATCACAGGGCACCGTTCATGCACTCATTCACACACAAGGGCAGTTTAGTATAGCCAGTCCACATAGCGCCATGTTTTTGGGATTTGGGAGGAAAACACTGAACCTAGGGAGAAAGTGCGGAAATCCACACAGACAGTAACCTGGGCTCAAGATCGAACTGGGGACCCTGGAGCTGTGAAGTGGAAATGCTACCAGCTGGACCACCGCGCCACCTAGTGAGATTTTATTTTCGTAAGCTTGTGTTGAACTTACAGATTTGAGCAGCTGTCTGAAAACAGACTGTTCTCATTAGTCTCTTAAAAATCAGATGGTGAAGCTGTTCTAGGACTGAAGTAAACTTGGACCCTTTAAGTCAGTGGATCTCAAAGTAGGGTCTGGGGATGACCAAAGGTCTGTTCAGCATAGCCAGAGAGTCTGTGATTTTTTTTAATGAATTGCAGTGTTGGAAATCATAACTGAATACTATGAAAATTATTATATTTATTGTTGTATTCTTATAGTTATTAGCCTGTCCCTTGAATGGAATGGGTTTAATCCAGACCTTAATAACTCAAAAACAAGTAACCCTGAAATAACGTCAACTTGAACCTAACACATTCTGATGGTGGAAACCTCAGGAATAGAAAGAGAGATGATTTCCATATCTTGACTCCAAGCTTTGTGATTTTGCTGATCATGTCTGCTCTAAGGGCTCATCCTCTTTAGCGCTGAGTTAATCCTTTGTCAATTTGAGCATTTGTTGTCATATAAAGTGTGCGCATAGTGGTTATATGTGGATTAGAGGGGAATCAGACATGCCTAGTTGAGCCGAGCAGGGAAAGAAGAGTTGGTAGAGCTTGAACGTATTGATCTGTGCGTATGTGTTAGAGGTTGTTAAAGCAGTGTCTGTGTGCCCATGATCATTTTCTCTCTCACCATTTCTCTCATATATCTGCATATATTGGTGTGAATTCTCTGTCTGTCTCCTTCTCACCCTCTCTCACCATGTCTCTGTGTCTGAGCTCCTCTGTAATGCAAGTTGAATGTGTGCCTGGCAGGGTGAGCTGATTGAAATTCTCTTGCACACCACCTTGCCATGTGACCGTGAAATGTGAAAGAAAATTCATTCACTCGTGCCAGGCAGGAGGAAAAGCGCAATAGCCTCTGTTTGAACAAATTCGTAGAAATCATATATGTTTCAAAAATTTCAGCACTAGCCAGAGTATGCATGCATACCATATTAACTGGTACATGAGATGTGTGCTTTTAGTGCCATTCTACTGGTTAGTGTCCATTGACAGTCTTGGCTTCCCTAAAAACAAATGCTTTGGCCATTCTCACGTTGCTCATTCCACTGTCCTAGCGCTGTACTTTGCCTTTCATTGGAAGGGGCTTCATGTTCACTGTGCTCCCTCATTTAGTATTCTGCCAGTGTCTTTGCCTCCCTCTTAAACCAATGCGGGGAGACTGTCTCTGCACCCTGGATTTCTGCTCCATGCTGAGGATTTTCGTTAAGAATCCACTTGAGTTGGAGGGCATTCCTGCATCCAGCAGGTTTGAACAGAGGACAGTATTAATGAACGCAGCATGGTAGAAGACTCGCACATTCCATAACAAAGAGTGCAGCTGCAAATCAGAGCTTTAGTCACACATAATCGTGGAGCAAATGCCATCTGGCCTCGTGGGAAGACCCTTTGTGAGTACAGGAGAAAATGTTCATGTTTCATTCGCTTGGTTCTGTGTGTGGGGGTATGTGTGTATGTGTGTATGTATGAGCAGGGTGAGGTTAATCTAGTTGAACGATGATACAGCATACAGTGTTGGGGAAGTGTTAGAGGCCCATGACAATAAAGTAAGGAGAGAAGGAGAGAGAGATGATAGGCTGAGCTGCACCCTGATTGTACAGAAGGCTGTCCTGCTGTGCATCTCAACGGAACACATTGCACCTCTGCGCTTTCTGTGATAATCCCAGACAGTTTTTCTGTCAGCTGGCTGAATTAGACATGGCACATCGAGGACACCTAGATCAAAGGATCCTATTCCCGGCAAACCTCCTTCAGCAAGGTGCCAAAGCATGTTTTTCAACTGTAATAATTTATTGGCATGAGCAGTGCTGTTTCATAATGTGAAAATTCACGTTATTTAAGTAAGGAATAAAACAAGACAGGGTGTGTTGGAGGAAAATAATCAACAGCTGTTGGGTGTGATGTCAAATGTATTATTTTCCTATGAAAGCATGTCCCAGGTTGGTTTGACTGTTTCAGAGTGAAGGTACTGTGGATCTCTTGCTGATTTTTATGCACAGTAAGCTCTAGTGTTTACACAGAAGGTTGTGAAAAACAAAAAAAACATTAATTGGGCAATAGTTCTGCAAAAACGCCTTTGAGCGGTTAGAGGAGAATGGTCAGACTGTTTGAGCTGACAGGAAGGCTATGGTAACTCAAGTAATAACCACGGTTTACAACAGCGGTGAGCAGAAAAGCATCACAGAATGTACAATATGTCAGACCCTGAGGTGAATGGGCTACTCCACTCCTCTCAGGCAAGATCAGACTGCTTTATGTTGATTATGCTATGATTATGCTTCAGGGAATATTTATAAGTAGCATGAGATTTGTTGGTCAGCATGCTCACAGCACGTACTTCGCTCTCATTAGAGGCACGTCAGCTACATTTATTCGTCAGATACTTTTATCCAAAGTGACTCATAAGTGAGGCAGAATGCAATCCAAGAACGTAAGTGGAGGATTAAGGGGCTTGCTCGAGTGCCTAACAGTGACAGACTGGAATTTGAACTTGCATCTTTCCTCTGTTGTGCCACTACCGTGTACCACTTCCACTGCATAACTGATATCGCAGTTGTTGTAACAATGGAAAAAAAAAATGCATGTCGTCCTATAGTAAATACTATCTGTGGTGTTTTTATCAGAGACATTGCAGAAATAAACCCGCACTTTGTTTTCCTGGTGTGATGCCAAGTAGTAAGACAAGCTGGGCATCGTATTGATTAATTTAGCTGAGTGTCAGATGGCTAAACCTTCCTACTGCTGTGTTATCTCACATAGTAGCCTCTCTTACTTCAGGGGTGATAGTGTGGCCAAACATAGAAACATAGATTGTCAAACTTCTACAGAAAGACTCTGTCGGTGCAGTTACGTGTGTGTTCATGTCTGGGAAAGTTCACTAGGCTGTTCCTGTGTATATCGATCCGTTGAAAGGTGTATGTTCGGAGGCAGCAGCTCTTCCATCGTGGAGCTTATTTGGACAGCTGGAGCAAAATCCATAACAACCAGCAGGGGGATTTTTATACCAGCGCCACAGCCAAAAAAATGAATCCCCAGTCACCTGGCATGATTTTGCCCTAATAACACTGCTCTCGGTTTATATTCCACCCTTACTGAACAGCGGCATGAAAGAAAAATCCACTGAATGACTTTCATCATTCAGTAATGATGAAATTCTCCGTTAAATCTCAGTAAAGATGGCAGTGCAGCAGAGCTTTAGTCCTTCAGTCTGTTCAAATCTCTCATCACCTCATCTCTATACTTTGCTCAAACAGATCAGGTTCCAAAGCTTCAAGTTTCATGCTAATACCTTCATCGACGCTGTTGAGCTTGTCATTTCGTAGATCGCTAACTAGACAAGCTGAGTCTCTGTCGTAACTCGGTGCAACTGTTTTGTATAATGTGTTACATTATGGACCTTTGAGTCCATGTAGAGAGAAATTTTATACATTTCAAATTTATATCTGGCTTTCTGTAAATCTGCTTTGTGACAATCTCCATTGGTAACAGCATTTTATAAATAAATTTCAATTGAGTCCGGTGTTTGTCGTCTCCGCTACTTCTACATTGGATTTCCCATTAATATGATATTGAACTTTGCTGGAAATTGGTGACTGAGAAGAGAATATTTTGCTCTTTTTTTTATTTTTTCAGAGCTAACAGTGAAACCTGACTTTCTTGAGGTTTAATAAGAATGCACTAGCAGTGTCCTCCTGCTGACATCAGCGGCAGATGACTGCTGACTTGTCACAGGAATAGTGAACATACAGCACTAACCAACAATTTACCACCAGCACATCACAAATATTTTAATATAAACATATTTAATGTGTTTCAGGGTGGAGTTTTCCTTTAAACCTGATATGAAAGCAAGACCTGTTTATCGTCTTTAAACCTACAGTGTTAGTTTCGTAGGCTGCGTTAATGGCAGCCTTTTTCGTAGACTCCACGTCTTTTTTTTAAAGTTTCAGTAATTGCGATGGCTGTTGGTTTATGTTTTGGTCAATGTTTTGCACTCAGCTAAATCCGAAATGACTTTATTTCCCTGCTACAGTGAAAGCATGCTGTGTGATTGCTTATCAGAGCTGGAAAAATCTCACAGTGCCCTTGACTTTGGAAGCAGGGTCAGGCTCAGGGTGTACTTCTAATAACTTTAGCTAGTGTTTCCTGTTTTTCTGCACAGGCCTGGTTGTGTAGGTGTGGGTCTCTGCAGAGCATCAACTGCCTAACTTTAATCACAGGCTTGGTTCATGTGATCATTTGCTGAAGTGCAGTGGCATCCGTCTGTAATTATGCTTCAGTGTTGCCCTGGTCTATTATCAGCCGAGTTTCTGACTATCTCACTCACAGTTAACTGTATTAGCATCATGTGGCTTATTTCTGCAGCTTCAAACCTCAATAGTGGCCACTCTGCTCTACATGCCTGTTCTTCCACCCTAGAGCTCCAGCAGGGACCATGGAAAATGCAACACACACACACACACACACAGTCACTACCTGATTAATGACTTGTGCCCAGTTTATATTTATTTATATATGATAGCACATAACTCTGTGTTAACACCGAACTATAAAGACAGCTTCTCCCCAGATAGCATCTGTTTATTTCTAAAGAAACTGCTGCTGTAATCATAAAGACTACCTTCACTTCAAATGTGACTCTTATTTACAATATGCTCCTACTGAACATCCTTTTAACACACTTAGTACTGTAAGAAGTCCCGAGCTAAGCTTAGTGTCCCGTCATGTGCTGTGATAGTGTTAAAGCTAGCCGTGTTACAAGATAATCTATACATGATGTTGTCTATGTAGGATTATGTAAATATACATAATATGTATGTGTATATCTAGTTAACTAATGAAAATGTTTAGACTAGTTCAGCTTGGCATTTTTAAGCCCAGTAATCTAAATGCCACCAAGAAACCATTCTCCAGGTTTATAAAGCATTAAGTACTTTTGAAGTCCTGCAGCGTGTGTGAGAGTCTGTGTGTGTGTGTGTGTGTGTGTGTGTGTGCGCGCACTCCCAAAACAGCTGTGTAAATGCGCTCCAGACTAGCTCTGTAACAGCTGTGGTGCTGAGGCCGTGAGGGTTATAAAGGGGAAGGGAGACATAAACACTCCCTTTACACAGTGATACACTGTGGTACTGATACAACAGACCTTATTAATTATCATCCACTCTGATTCACATTCGCATATGTTCCCTTTAACCTAATTGCTTATGTTGAAGTATTTACAATTGTACATACGTCCTCCTGAAAATTTAGGCTTGCTCTGAAATCGTGAGTAATTTTGCTGCCACCCCACCCACAGTTTAGGAAGTTCATATAACTGGGGTTCTGATTCGAGTAAAAATGCTAAAACCAAATATGTGTATCGGGGTACAATGCTAAAACCACCAAGTAATAATGGTGAACTGCTGATACTCTGCTGTAATCATTAGAGGCATATCTGAAGAGTATTTTTAAGGAATCAGAATTCTTTTTTTCCTGTGATAAATATGTGGCATAATCTGCTTGGAAAGTCAGAAACGTCTCTTCAACCCCGAGTTCGGGGTTGATGTCATGTCGCTTGGCTGTAATTAAAACAACAGTAATTAAAATCACTTCACGACTTTAAAAAAGTGTTTAGCAGTATTTGCTTTCAACAATCAACACAGACACATTAGTTGGGTTACGCTATAACACTGACCAGACAGTACGCTGTTTGGAGAAAGTTTGACAGATGTTGGCTTGCTACCATATTAACGTGCTAACAAAACACTTTCATGGATGAGTCCATGGTTTTCCCCTACTTTGTAGCTCAAAAGTGCCGAGCTCAAAAATGACGAGTTCAGACTTCCCGAGTGTAGCATTAATTTCGCACTTAAAATGAGTGGAATTAGCTTTGCCTGGATTTTCTTGGCCAATTCCCACCCTAACATACAACAGCTACCAATCTGGGAGGCTGAAAGCTATCACATGCTTCCTCTGAGACACGTGAAGCCAGACGACCACATCTTTTTGAACTGCTGCTCATGCTGTGTCACAGGAGGAAGAGATGTGATGTTTTGCTCATAGTGTAACACACTAGGAGGAAAGCGCTATCTGGCCCCTTCCAGTGCCCGTGATTGGCTAGAGTTTCTGTGATTGATAGGGGAGAGAGAGTATGCCACCCCTCCCATCCTGAGAGCACTCTTGGACTCCTGGCCACTGATGGCTTTGGAATCGTCGTGATTTGAATTCGCGATCTCCGATTCGGGAGCCAATCAAGGTTTTTTTAAAAAAAATTTTTTATGGTAAATTGCGAGCAGGGAACAATCAGTATCGCACAAGCCTAGCCTGGATTCTCCTCTTCAGCTCAGCCCACAGGGTTTCAATGGGGTTTAGGTCAGGTGACTGGGATGACCATGTCAAAAGCTGATTCTGCGGTCATTGAATCATTTTTGTGTCGATTTGGATGTATGTTTTGATCATGGTAATGCTGGAAGATGCAGCCATGACCAGTTGTTACTTCTTGGCAGAGGTAGCCAGAAATCTCTTGGTACTGGAGATAATGATGCCATATATGCGATTGTGTATTGTGATACTAAAAATATTTTGTCAGTTGGCTGACAACACACCCCTAAAAATGTAACCGTTGTGTGGAACTGCTGGATTTTACATAATGGCCACGGTGCAAACAATTATTGGCAAGACTGGTAAATTTGAGGAGACACGACAAATGTATTTAACCACCAAGAAAGCACCCCAAAGAGTGTGCCAAAATCCAGATAACGCAGGGAGCGCCCATGAACAGCGTCACAGCCAGAAACAGCGCTGAAGGAAACACATGCATTTGAAAATGCACTCCTTATGAGAAAACGTGCAGGTGCTGGGAAAACATCACTTAGGCCATGGCATTTTACCTGCCCAAAGATATGATACCCATCAAATCGGGGATATATTAGTTTTAAAATAGTTGTTCCTCATTATGACTGCCTGAGTTGCAAATATTTTACTAACACCACTATTCCTCAGCTGTACTCTGAATGTCGAGAGAAGGGAAACAAAAACCAAAACAGTGAAACGTAAATTGCATTTGTAAAATGTTAAATAAAATGTAAACTGACTCAGCTAATGCATGCAGTATTTAAACACTACTCACTCACCTGTCAATCACCTTTCCATTTATTGCATTTCTAAATACTGAAGGCATTAGTAGAGATGATGTACTTTTTTCATTTAACATTTTTAAATGCTATCCTTGCTTGATTATCATTTTAGAAATATTTTCTATTTACATTTTGTTGAGACGTGCTTAAGATTATGAGATTATATTGCCTTATATAGCTATAGTTTCATCAATAGGGAAATTAGGTTGGTTGCTCTGTTCAATTACTTGCAAAATAGACCTAAAAACCAACATGAAAAATAATAGTGATGATAATTATGGATCGTGAGCCAGCATGAAAAAAAAAAAAAATCATATGATATGATATTTTTGCCAGCTCGCCCACTCATAGTTTCTTTTCCGTATTCTGGAGGTGAGGTCTAATTTTAGATTTAGAGATTTAGTGACCTGAAAATGCTGCCTTCCTCTGCAAACCTCAAACTGAGACCCTTGGCAATAATTCTGCAGCTGATTATATATAGATTTGCTAAAAAGCAGTAGTGTTGCTTTCAATAAAACTGAAGGAAGTCTGTCAGCTGCTACCAGTCCCAGTTTGTAATTGTTTTAAAAATGCTGAAAATAGCTGTGATAGCTCAGAAAATCATCTCTTGATATCCCTCAGCCCTGTGGCGTACATCTAAACATGGGCTTATTTTAGAAGTCTTGCTAATTGCTTAATGCATCTTCCTTTCCTTTGCTTCTCCTTCTCACTGCACTTTGCTCTCTGTTTTGCTTCCTGTCCATGCCCCACCTCCTGCACTTTCTTTCTCCCTCTCTCTTTCTCTCTCCTTCGTCAGTAACATGCAGGGAGCGGAAAATCCCACTCGAGTAAAAGTCCATCGTTTCTTGGGATTCGGTGGGCGAGTACTTTCATCTCCTCACTGGGTTTTACAACCACGAAGCTCAACGTGTGTAGTTTTCACTAGCAGTCCGGAAATAAAAGCTGGTTCACTCTGGATTCGCAGAAGTGCTTCTTGCAAATGAGAAAGTGGCTGCGATCTGAAGAGACACACTTCCCCTGGGGTTACCGGCATGATGTGTGTGTGTGTGTGTGTTAACTGGTAACACTGCAGACGTCACACGGGGCTTTCTTCTGCCAGGTTAATTCCAGCTTCAGAGTCACTTCAGCTGTAATGCCAAGGCTGATGCTAGCGCACATCGTCTAATCAACTCAGTCTGTCTCAGGTCCCTCGCTGCGTGTGCACTTTGATCCCAAGTGACACCGTGACAGTCAGGTGCCTGTCAAATGGCTACAACCTCAGCTGAAAGGCAGTAAAGTGTTTGATGGGTTGAATACTCAGTATGTGCATCCTGGATTGAACGCGGCTTGTTAAACTCTGTTCAAACCCATCTTACCCGTTTATACGAATCTTCGCTCTTCAGCTTTGATGGAATTACTGTTTAAGAGTGTCCTACTGAAGAAGGAGGTGCTCTTTAGGTAAGCATGCACTTCTTTTGAAAGGATTGAAAATAGTTTGGATAATATGCTGGACTTTTTTTTCATGAGTTTTGATGAAATACCTTAAGTATTTGGGAGCCGTTTACATTAGAGTTGTAGTCTTAAAAGGACTTCCAGAGAGGAGTGAATTATTTTCTGTTACTGGTTTAGCTAAAAGTACTCTTTTACACTAGACAACACTATCTTCGACTTCAGAGGAAGTTGATATATTTTATATAATGGTTGTTTCCTGAGCCAGTGGCAGTTCAGTGTGTGCTGTAAGGTACACGTCCAGCTGACTTCCAGCTGTTTTTTTTTTTTTCGTAAATTGCTGTGCTTGCTTTAGTGTCAGTAAACACAGAGTCTTGATGAAGTCCTTATTCAGAAATTACTCTTGAAGAAATGCCCAGCCCCATAACATGTATGCTAGATATTGACTGTGTTTTTCTTTTTCTTTTCCTTTTCAACATCATCGCAGAATAACTGAAGAATGTGCAAATAAGTTTGAATTTTGTTTGTATTTATGGCTCTATTGTTTGAGTTATGCACTAGTGTTAAGTAAACACGTGATCTTCAGAACAGCAGTTCATGTCGTTATTTGAAAAGAAATCCTGATATTGTTAAGCAGTTATTAAAATACGTAAATGTAATATTGCATATTTGTATGAGCAACGTTACTGCAATAAGATGTTACATGCAGTGTTACATGATGTTATCTATCCATAAATATGTGAATGAGTGCATTCATCTCATGACCAGGAAGAGTGTTTAGAACCCAGGAATACACAAATCGCTGTAGGCCGGTTAAAATACTGCTATTCAGCAGAACTTCATGGTGCATTATTTTCCTGTGACATGCACGTGCACACATCAGTGTGGGTCATTTCAAACAGTGTGAGATGATCATTCACACAGTCTTCCTCTTGAAACATCTGCCATACAAGCTCATATCCTGCCCTGCTGTGTCTGCATAACTGTACCTTTTCTTTTTTTTTTTTCAAGCTCTAATACAGGACATTTTTAGCCCTGTATTTCCATACAGATGGTGATACAGACTCCGATTACAAACTGTAATGCTTTACAGAAACCAAAGAAACTTAACATGTAACATGAAAACTTTTGTCTGTTCATGTGGCGGTGCTGTCAGGCTTTTTTCGGTTGGGTAGAAGGATATCTACTTTCATATCCTCTTAATCTCTGATCTTAACGTATGGTCAAAACAAGTGTCTGTATTGCCAAAAAAGTCACATTCTGCATACAGTCCTGTTAACTTTTATTTTTTTAGTTGCTAAAAATGATTTTACCAACTAGACTTGTAGTGTAGCAATAGGCCATGTTTCATTTTCAGCATGTTTAAAGTCAGACGTACCTGTTGGTTGAGGCTTGAGAAGCTCAGCTTTAGGCTCGAGTACAGTATTCTGCTTTGGCATCTATGTACCAGCTTAAGGGGCATTACATGTCCAAGTTGAATCAGGATTATTTGGATGAACATATTCATCAGAGCTCAGGGTGGACAACTCATAAATTAATTAGCTAGTCCACTGGGCAGTGAGAGCTCTGGTGTGCTGCCCAGTCCCATGTTTTGGTTTGTCTAGTTTTGTCTTTTTATGGTTATCGAAACTACTTGTCTGTTCTAAACTCCAAATAAAAAAAATAGCCCAGACATGAAATCTGCATGTCCTATGTGACTGAGCTACTAATTTTTCCACTGCAGGGGAACACTTATGCCGATCCTGCACCCCCTTATATAGAACAATATGATAGCTCAAAACAAGGTTACTGACTACAGTTTGCACCCAGACTGTGTAAGTGTGCTCATATGTAACCATCTACTTTCCACAGGTGGCGACGGACAAAGTAGCCGGCAAGCTGAGTTCAACTCTTTCATGGGTGAAGAACTCAGTGTCGCACACGGTCAGTCAGATGGCTAGCCAGGTGGCCACTCCGTCCTCACTGCACACGGTGGTGGGATCGTCCACCGTCTCACTGTCCTCGCCAGGCCTCTCTCCCTCAACTCCGTCCTCCACCCAGCTTAGCCCGGATGAAGTGGAGCTACTCGCCAAGCTTGAGGAGCAGAACAGGTGAGAGATTGTGCTCTGCCTCCATGTATTTTTTCTGTACCGAATTTATCAAGCCTACTTGTTTATAGAGATACAGCTGCGAATGTTCATTTGGAGGAATGGAGGAATGATATTGAGAGAAGAATGGCCCCTCAGCCTCAGTATTAATATTCTTGTTATGCTTGCAAAATCTATTTCTTACGATCTACTTGGTGGTCTGAAGCTTAAAAACAAAGGTGTGAAGAAGATTTTTTTAATTGTTGGATCAAATTTTGAAAGATCCTTCACAGAGTCGTTCTGTAGTATTTTTGCTTTGCGCCAGTGACAGAAAATACACTATCACTGTCGACAAGTTGCCAAGGAGGTGCCCCTGCCGATCACTGTCGATAGTGATCAGCCAAATAATAGGAGTTTTATAGCTTTTAACTGTAACTAGATTGTACCAGGAGTAGACAAATCAGTAGCCTGTGTGCCCTGCAAACAAATTTCAAGTCTGCACTGTAGGTTTTTATTTTTAGTTGCCCATTGCACAAGCAGATTTAACAACCAGAAAAAGAAAAGAAGAAAAGACTTTTCCAAAACACAAGTTTTCATTTGGTGTATAGCCATGTTTAAACTTTATGGTGATTTTGATACACACTGATACTGTAACCAAAATGCAAGTTACTCCTTCTGAATCTACCTGCTGCAGTACAAACATTGACCCAGCAGATGATCGGATGATTTTCATTAGATGGGCAAGCTTTCAGAATCAGGAACACGCTGGAATGTGGAAACTGAGCAAAATTAAATCCAAGGTAAAGCTGTCCTATAACTCTAAATACATATTCACAGCATGGGTAAACATGTCGAGAGAAAGGAAAGATGCTAGCCAGATGCAAATAATATACAATACAAAAAAGAGGCCCAAACATGTTCCAGCATGGCAGTGTTTGGTAGGTGTGTATGTGTATGTATATAAAAATAATTTATGTGTATGTTCAATTTTTTTAGCCAATTGACCAGTCATGATTTGATGAGACATGAAAGTGTAATTTGTTGGCTAATACAGTGAAGCATTCCATAGTTTTAGGATTCATTTTAGCCTATAATAGAAA
This sequence comes from Pangasius sanitwongsei, assembly GCA_037576675.1. Classification (NCBI taxonomy): domain Eukaryota; kingdom Metazoa; phylum Chordata; class Actinopteri; order Siluriformes; family Pangasiidae; genus Pangasius; species Pangasius sanitwongsei. Next base: position 19,690,263 of record CM075004.1, on the reverse strand, counting down.
ACAGCTTCTTGTAAATGCCTCACTTACAGACATAAACTCTTATTTGGGCCTTGATAGTGATGATTAGAGTAGTGTGTGTTTTGACTTCCTTTGCCTGCACATCGTGTTGCATGTGTATAGTAACACCTCTACTCATGACAACTAAATTTGGAGTGAGCGCTCCTTGATGTGGCGTGGTGTTAACACGGTGGAGCCTCTGCTGTATGAAAGCTTTGTGTTGCCTGTGTCAGTGGGTACAGTGCAGCACTGCCTACAAGAGGGATCAGTAGCTGTTCTGCTTTCCCTTTTGTCACTTTTCTCCGGTTTTTAACCAATAGTCTCTTTGTGTGTTTATGAGAAAACAGGCTTAGGAACTCTTGTACAATGCTGTGTGTGTACATACATGTGTATGTCCAGTATGTGTGAACATGCCAGACATACACAAGGCCTCTGTGTACTCTGTGTGTGGATATACATACTTGATGTGTGTGACAGTGTGTGTGTGTGTGTGTGTGTGTGTGGGTGGGGGGTGGGTGGGGGGGAAGGGACGGGACAGACTGCAGAATGTATGTGTGTGGGTGTTAGTGTTGTCAGAAATTAATCTGAATGTCTAAAGGGGGAAAAATTACAATCCATGTGTTATGAAAAAATATAGAACACAGATGGCTTTAATATGTGCACACACCAGTGCTTAGTAGTGTGTTGAATGCTAAGTGTGTCCTGATCACTTATGTGTGATAAAATCCTTTTTAGTCTTTTTTCCCCCCCTTTCTAAATTAACAGCTGTCAGGGAAACTTAAAAAAAAAAAAAAAGTGTCAGCTGACAAAAGAGTTGCTAGAAAATAAAAAATATAATAACCCAGTGTAAATTAAGCGATAGTAGGAACAGCCTGTATGTTACTCCTTTAATGTAAAAGACGTTAAACATGTGTGAGGCGGCCTGGGGAAAAAAATCATTGGAAGATGCTGTGGATGAATTCAGGAAGACATCCAAAAATACAGAAAAATCAGGTTGTGAATACAATTGAGATTTTCCGCTAATGATACTTTGACTTCTGTACTTTAAGAAAGCACATATTTCAGAAAACAATGTAAAAATCTTTTATTTAGGGTACTTTCTAATCTTGGCTGGTGGCCTGCAAAGATCATGTAAGGTAAGGAGACAGTTTAACAAACGCACCGCCAAAACATTGATGGCTAACCGTGCTTTTTCTCACGATTTGACCGTTTTTTTAGATAGTTACATGTCATAGCGAAAGAGACACAGTCCTTTTCACTTCTGTTTGTAATCCGGTTATCAGCTGTCAAAATATCTGCAATGCTCCTGCACCGTCACATCATCATCAAAGCATAGAAGAGCACTTCCCTTTTTTACAGATGATGTTTACCTCAGGTGATCAGACTGAGACTCATTTCATAATAAATGTGTGTATATATGTATATATTTTATATAATTTGGTATTAATCCCACCTAACCTTATCTGCTCACAGCACACACATGCACATACTTATGATACCTCCTCCAGTTTCCGGCTGCCATTTCCCCAATTATTGCTGATAGTGTAGCATGTAATTTGACATTTGTCATTAATGTTTCTCCCTAAGCAGGTTAGATAGTAAATGTAGACGTAGGTGGGGCATCTTTCAATGGAATTGTGGAATAAGATCTTTTAAGAGGTTTAAAAAAATATTGATGAAATATATTTCAGTTCAGGAAAACATGTAGTTTTGAGAACAACATATAGTAGAAAATGTCAAAATCTGACCATGTGTTTTTGTAGGCTGTCAGGCATATGATCTAGAAGTGAGGGGTACGATGGTTAATTGGCTATACTGGCTGTAAATCTACTTAAGGTATGCGTTTTTTCCATAACGTTATACCAGTATAGAGCACTTATGTGCGAAAACAGCATGTTGTAATCCACACAGAGTGTAATGTGACAGAAAAAAAGAAAGAATGAACGCCATGACAAAGCTAAGAACCTGATTTTCTATTATGGTGTCCGCACTGACTCGGTGCCTGTAACTCACGCGCGCTGTCTCTATTTCATACTCTCACCTCCAAAGTAATCACTAATAATCAATAATCAGTCTTGTTCTACGGCTGCGCCGAACCCTGAATTACAACAGCTACTACCGTTATAATCATTGGCTTAAATAATCACTTTTAACAAGTTTTAGAACATACTGATGTCTGTGTACATCCACAAAATAACAAGTAAACATCTGTATTTTTAGAAACATATTATTAGCCTATGAACAGTGTGTTTTGGTTAGCATAGCATGCTCATTTTCATTCAGAAATGGGTAAAAGTCTAGCATTAGAGCTGCTCACTGTGTTGTGAATGGCTTGTTCATTGCTCTTTATTTCCGAACATACTTATTTGAAACTTTCATTGGTAATCCAACAAAGAGCATGCAGCGATTTCATCGTGTGTATGGATGTGTGCTTGCAGTGCGTATTGAGAAATAATGCTGAAATACAACAGTCAGGAGGTCTTGGTAGAATGGACTCTGTTCGTTACTCCCCAGTTTTATTATGAAGGGCAGGTTGTAGCACAGTGTTCCAGCATGGCTGTTTAGAGCCCAGAGATAACTGCAGGGTTTTAAGAGTAGTGGCATCAGAACCAGAAATAGGTGACGTGTTAATAAGGTGACAGGAGCTGATTGGAAAAACACTTCCTAAGAAGTGACCTAACAGCAGAATCAAGCTGGCAGGTCAATTATTTAGATTTGGGCATACTGTATGTTAGGGCAGCGCAATATATCGAAATAATCGAAATATCGCAAATGTAAATATCGCGATATGCATATTGCAAGGGCTTGCGATAACTGAATGATTTTAATACTTCAAAAAGTTATTTTTATAGTTAGTTAAGTAATTCTTCAATATCGTGCAGCCCTACTGTATGTTCACTAATGAAAGTGGAAAAGGCAGCAGGCTTGCCCAATGTACAATGTGTTTCCTGTGCTAATACAAGGGAAAAAAAAAAAAATCATAGTCACACCCATGCAAAAGAGCTTTGTGTGTGTGGTGTACATATTTTAAAATCCTAGCTCTCATGGTGGTTGTAGTCAGTGATGATGTAAATCAACTTGTGCTTTAACACTTGCTACTTTTGTAGCACTCAAAAGACTTGATTTGAGAGCAGCTTCCTTATAATCAAGAGTTGAGGGGGCAGAAATGATGAACAATTTGGCCGATTTTATCTTTGGAAAATCGAATAATTTGAAAATTGTTTCTAATCAATTCAAGAGCAGCGCGGATTTTACATTTGCACTCGTGCAGCCATTGTATAAAACTGTGCGTGACAATTCCATCTTATTCATTGTGACCAATCACTGTAGACACTGTACCACATGACCTTATGCACACACTCGAGGAGCAGCGGGTCTGCAGGGAAAAAAATAACAATTTGAGGGAAGCTGTGAGTGAGTTTTAAAGTGACCAAGTTGGCCGCTTGTAGTGAGAAGCAGCAAATTTGCCCTTAACAGAAATTTAATTTATAGACTGCATAGAAAAATTCCCAGTTACTAAAGAAATGGTGAGTAAGTGAATGATTGTGAATCATGGCTATGCGTACCATCTTGCTCAAAACTTGCCAGTGAGACGTTACAAATAGAGCACATTTATCAAGATTTCACTAACAAGCGGCTTAAGACATGCTATCAGCAGAAGAGCAGAACCACGTTGTACTGCCTGTTTTCTCCCATTTCGGTAATTTGCCAATTTCCACCCACTAGCTAGCGCTACAGCATCACATGACATCTACCGACTGGGGAGGATGAAGGCTGGCACATGAGACACGTGGAGCCACTGCATGTTTTCAACCTACTAATCATGATACGTCACAGGGCAGCGGAACACACTCGGAGGAAATTGCTAGCTGCCCTCTTCCGCATACATGAACTCACAGATGCCCACGATTGATTAGTGTCAATGTGATTGATGGGAGAGAGAGTAACCTCAGTCCTCTCGACCAGAGACCACACACAATTTTGCTTTCTTGGACACTTTGCCATGGACTATGACTAATTAATGATATTGCTGGTTTCTTTTTAGCTTTGGGAGAACACATGGTGCACTTGGTACCCTAATATGATTAAAGTTTTATATGAAATTATAGGCATGAGACAGAATATCATTGTTTCAGAAGTTGTACTATTGTCAAATGTATATCAAATGTAGCAGCAGAGGTAGTAGAGAGCAAGGTTTGTGAGTGGGAACCTAACTGCCTTGAAGTATGCTCACTTAATAGTCCAAAACGTTAAGCGCAAGTGTATTATTAACATCCGGCCTGCAGCCTTGTTTCATTTGGCTCACGTGAACTTGGAAAAATAATATTAAAATGGCCTGTAGTACAAAACGGCTCAGCATTTTCACACTCTCCAGAATTCACAGCAGACCCATAGCGCAGACAGGAAGTTACTGTATACACATGCACTCCAGTTTCTGTCGTCGCTTGACCGCGGTCTGAAACGCAGGTTAAAATCAGCTCCTGTTTTTGCACTCCATGTAAATCACATTCACGTGTAAAATTGATTCAGAAGCACATTGTACGTTGTGATGGCAATGGCATAACCAGAAATTAATTTTGGTGGGATGAGGAAATATACAGAATAAAATCATGATTTTATTAGTTTTTCGTATTTGTACTGTTCAGCTGGTAAGTTTGATGTGCTTGTGCTTTTCACGTGGATGTCAGACAGCAGTAGGAGTGGTGATAACACTAATTTGTTATTCAGCCTAAACATTTAAGGCACAATCTACCACCAATTAATCTTTCCATTTTAATAATGTTGCTATGAAATATTTAACACTGAAAAAGATTAAAATAAGATGTTAATTCTGCTTATATTATAAATCCTCATCTACTATCCTGATCTACTTTACAGTCTTATATTGAGTTTGCAGTGGTTTGATTTGTTGTCATTACAAAATAAATAATTATAATTTTATGTATTAATTGTATCAGTATCATTTCGTGTCAGTATCATCTCATGAAGCCTGTTTTGGGATGTGTCTCATATCATGGCTTTAGTGTATCGTCACATACCTACCAAATAACGTGTAATAATGTTTACAGTATGTAAGAATTGTCCCTTACAAAACTGGCCAAAGAATTGATCTCAATTCTAATTTAAAAACAATGATTTCCTATTTCATCAAGAATTGTGATAAATACATAATGAACGGGCAGTGGATTAAAGCTGCTGTATAGTTAACTATGTGGTCTGAATAAGTTAAGCGAAAAAATCTGATTTCTACCAGTATCAAGTTACCAGTGGATTTCAGAGAATAGGGCTCTGAGGTAAATCATTGATGATGTGGTATGTGTTTTAAGGAACAGCACTCTTCCTCAGACAGCAGTGGAGCCTAATATTAATGGAGAATGACCTCAGTTTTTCTTTGGGCTGTCTGCTAGCTTAATGTTGATTCTTAGAAATGTTTACAGAGCAGTATAAAGAGCAGTGTGTAGGAATGTAGAATTAGTTCTTCTATAATGGCGTTCCTTATCAGAGGAGAGCCAGCAACATTCTAGGATGGGAATATTCCCTCTTGTCAGGGAAACGGACCATCCCTTAAAAGATAATGTTTCTTTATGTTCTCTCTGTGTTGCTCTATCTCTTTGTGTGTCCAATTGGATTTGGTCTCTTGACCTGGCTTGACCTTTGACTTTTGCCCTGGTGTGTCTATAGGCATGGTGTTCAGGCCATCTGCCCTCTGACCCCAGCTATGCAGAGGAAGGCCTGGCCACAGCTGGGTTTTTTTCATGTGGCACAAACATCATGATTTAACACAGTTCCAGCCACCTGCTGCACTCATACAGCTCTAGTGCAACCTCAGTATAGCACAGGGTTGTACAGTATAGCACAGGGTTGTACAGTATAGCACAGGGTTGTACAGTATAGCACAGGGACTATACTTGAGACTTCTTTCAGGGACTCTTTCCCTTATACCCGGCTGCAACTGCACATGCTGAGGGTGTTGAACTGCATTCCAGCCACATGTAGTTTTCTCGCTGAATTAAGCTCGACATCTAATCAGCACCGTTCTGAGTTTAGAAAGATGTAGTAAAGTGTCTTTGAGGGTTTTCGGTCATTTAAAAAAGGAATGTAACACAGCGTTGTCGAATTCTCAAATCACAAGCTGTGGCTTCATTTTCAGCAACAGCACGTCTCTGAATGTAGTTTCAGCTGTAACATAAATGAACGACTTATATTCACATGCTAGCTCTAATATGTTATTGTTTTTATACTAACAGCTCATTCACAGGGACCTATGTGGGAGATGCTCCACATAATTTAAAAAACATCTAACTGTGGATATGGTGAAGGAGAGGTTTATTAAACATTTATGGAGGGAGTCTTGGGTGTCAGTTTGTAACAGGCAGTGTCTTCAGGACAGAGGAGTTTGCTCTTTCCAGTTTCTTGGTAACATGATGATCTGTGTTTTTGTCTTATTAACTTCATGACGGCGAAAAGAAGAGAGGCTGGTGAAGGAAGGTTAAGGACGGTTTATAGCGGCTATAAATTAAGTGATAACAGGAACTAAAACATCTTGCAAGTTTGCAAATCACTGTGGTATAAGAGCAATAAAGCACTTCATGCCATCCTATTACAGGAAAATAATCTACTTTGGGGTGGTAACAGGAACTCCGCTTCATATCGCGCCAACACTGTTAACAGAAATGTTGTTATGAGAATTTAAAAAAAATCAGTGTGACTGTCACAGTATCTGAATGCCAGATTAAGGCGCAAAACCTCTCAACATCATTGTCTTGTAGCTATGGTCAGCTGATTAGCGATCACTGTGACTGCCTGATCAATCAGCATTGGCAGCCTGCCACGGTGTAACAGTACTCATGCTGCGATATCATAGACACCTCCAGAATGAACAAGTCAACTAACTTTCACTAGCTAAAACATAAGCTCTGGTTGAAGGGAAAAAGATTGAAAGCTGAATGTCGAGGAGGAAGATATAATCAAGATATGTACATCGCGGCTACACTGCTACTTCTAGTTACCTAGCTAAAATATAACGTAGAGCACAAAGGTATAACACTGGGTCATTTCTGATGTTCCTGTATGTTTTGTTGTCCAGCCTGGCATGAACTGGATAGTGTTAGTGCACTAGTTACAACCCTCAACAGCGGCTAAAAAGACACTGATTGAATAGATTTCAAAACACTCACTGACTCCCAAGATAGCCGAGTTTAAAATATGAAGAAACACACTTACAACTGGGAAATAATACAAATTCTACTTGTTTAGCATGAAAAAGGCTCAAATTCCATCAATTCTGAATCCTTTTTCTTATTAGTGTAGCATTCTCTCTCACCTGTTGTTTTACACTTTCTCTCTCTTCCTTTTTGGCTGTGTCTCCTGCCAGTCACTGTGTTGCTGGACTTCTTTTGCGTCTAAATTTAATGCCAAATCTGACCTGATACCACTGTCACATTTACTGTTACAGGATATTGTTATTGTACTCAGCAGCTCAGGGACATCGTATTATAGAGGATTTCTGTCCCCTGACTCAGGAGATCTATTTTTTTATTTTTATTTTTTTTTGTAACAAAGAAGTCCTTTGCACTGTAGTTATAGATCAATATGAAATCCCTGGGAAGTACACAGAGTGTATTGGGGGAAACCCTGAACCACAGATGAGTCATACTGTGGTCTGCTTTCTCTTTACCGTTGCTGGTTTGATAGTGCTGAAGTAGTGCTGCTGTCTAAAGTTATGCATTAGTCATAGCTGGTTCTGCTTAGCAACCTGAAACCAGTGGATGAAGTAGCAGTTAGGCAGTTAGACCTCACTGTTTGATACAGTAAACAAATATCCCTCACCGTGCCAGGAGTACTGGAGCTGAATTCTACAATGCTCTGAGCATCATGGGAAGCAGTCATAGCCTGTAGCACCTGAGCCTTGCTGTGTACGAATACGCAGACACCTTGCTAGTGTCCATGTTCGGGTTAAGAAGTATCAGTTGAACAAGCAAATGTCTTTTTATGTGTGTGTGTTTACTCTGTCTTTGAACCTCAGTACTTCTCTTATTACTCCTTAATTGTCTAAGTTTTAATTTTATTAAAGCACTAGTGAGGGCTTTTAGACTCTCTGGGCTCTCTCACTTATAGAGGAGGACAGCATGTGGCCAGTGTGTTCTGTGTCGCAGATTGCCTCTGATGATGGAGCACAGGATCAGTGATTATGGTAAATTAGATACGCTGAGTGAAGCGCCCACACACAGCTAAAAGTACACATTTGCACTCTCTCTCTCTCTCTCTCTCTCTCCTGAAAGTAGGGCACTAGCTCCGGAGAGCTAAAACATGAAAAACAGACAGACAGTATATATTGGACATGGGCATGGGCTGCACAGACATGCACATACACACAACTGTGCACGCACAACTGTGGTAGACATGTTGCTCTTCTGGCGCACAGGTTGAAGGTCTTTTCACTTTTAGATAAGAGTGTGTGTACGAGGGAGAGAGAGAGAGAGAGAGAGAGAGAGAGAGAGACCTTGTGTGTTGGCTTAAGAGAGATGCAGACACTGATGCACAGTTTCTCTTGGCATTAAAAGCAACGGCACAGCAGCATGACAATCTAAACAACCTGGTGAGAACCTAAATAACTCCAAATATTTTGTAAATATAAGTTTCATAGATAACCCATAAAATTACCTGGCCGTTTGGCTGACTGATATTATTTATTGTCAATATACAGTGAAGTACTTTGTTTATTTTTTTCCTCTAAATGTCTGTGATATATGATAACGGTTTAGCTTTTTTTTTTTTTTTTAATTTTTTTTTTATTTTACAGTCCAACCCAATACACAGTGCTGTTTTACCACGATGACCGCGCTATCAGAATGGCACTGAGACACGACAGTCACTACACTGATATCAACAATGCACTTCAAGGGTTTGTTAGTGTTTTTGTGTAATTGCAGTATACAATTGCGATCATACAATGCGTCATCATGTTGATGTGACTTTTTAATTCTTATTAGCCATGGTCAGGCAAAATACTGAATATCAGTTGATTCTTATCTTTTCTGTTTGCCTGGTTTGTTATTTGTTTCTGCTTCCTTTCTACTTGGTCACATAATTCTTTCCTGTTGATAAAATGCAACATATTTGTGTTAGGGTAAATCTTTAGCCACTCGGGTTTGACTCTGAGTGAAAACTCACGCTGTACTTTGTTTAACCAGAGGTGAATCATTTGTAGAGACAGGTCATGTTTAATGCACTCTGGACTTGCTGAAAAGGGCAGAAGTGTTAATTTATGGAGTAAAACATAAATTGTAATAAACTAGAAGCATATTTCTGAGCATAGATGCCTCATACCTCTGTTAAATAAGTGAAACATGTTCAATGGGTTTCTTATTTAATCTTAGTTATTTGCATTGGATGCTATCAGGTGTAAAGCAGGGTTTAATAGCACATGCGGTCTGTTTTTTTACACTTCTGGCATGTGTGTGCAAAAAATCAGGAGTTTATATGACAGTTATATGTATTTAGCTGAATTAACAGAGAGGGCTTTTTCAAAATGGGAGACTGTTTCAAAGTAGATTGTATCACACCATAACCGTCATGCAGCAGAGCTCTTCATAGAAATGAACAGCATTCAGAAACATCTGTACCAGTTAGATAATTAATATCTTAACGCAGACGTTGCTTATGACTGTTATTATAGTGCAATAATAATATAGCCTGTGCTCCACTCGTCAAAGACTAGAACTCAGAGTCTATGAGATCACTGAAATACTCCCAGCATGCAATGGTTCCTTCAGGTCTGTCGCTCTCAGTGCCTCTCATCAAACCTGTAACTGGACTCACAGCTTGGGAGCGCTGGCCCCCGCTCTTTTTCCGAGATCAGATTTCCATGGCTTTTGTGTGTGTGTGTGTGTGTGTGTGTGTGTGTGTGTGTGTGTGTATGCGCTGTGTGGGTACTGAGTTCATTCAGCTACACGCTGATAGCCTGTGTGTCTGTAAGTGGCCCTTTAAACAGCGGTGCTGGCTTAACTTTATAAACGATCTACAATTTGAGCTTCAGCTTTTTCAGTTCACTTTTTGTAAAACACTGTTATTTGCATATTAATCATAGCAAGCCAGACCTGTACTGTCTGGAATGTTTCATTAAAATATGTGGTTAAGAACCACCTGACCGTCACACCCATATGTGGGCCTTCTTCAAACTGTTGCGACAAAGTTGGAAGCACACAATTGTCTAGAATGGTTTTTGTATGCTGCAGCATTATAGCTTCCCTTCACTGGAACTAAAGGGCCCAAAATTTCCCAGCATTATAATGCCCCTATGCGCAAAACTTGATTAATAAACACTTCTCTTCCAACATCAGCGACAGCCTCACTAATGCTCTTTGGTTGAACGAGCAGAAATCCCCACAGCCATGTTCCAAAATCTAGTGAAAATCCTTCCCGGAAGAATGGAGGTTATTATAACAGCAAAGGGGGGACTAGCTCCATATTACTACCCATGTTTTTGTAAAGTGATGTTCAGCAAGCACATCTGGTTGTGATGTTCAGGTGTCCTCATACATTTGGCCATATAGTGTATATCTTGTTTCAAAAAGCTCATTATATCATGTTGTTTTGTTTTTCTGCTGGAAACTGGTGCACAGAAATGTGGAATGCAAATCAGACTGCAGCCTTGAACATTCTGAAGGTTGTGGCCAGAAAAGTGTACAAATGTTCAGAGCTTCTGAGGCCAAGACTATTTGCATATGTAATATCAATGTTATCAGTGTTGTCCCACTCTTTTACTTGTTTTTTCTATCTATTTATTGGAAGAAGCTTAGAGCCTGTTAGTTGTATTGTCCACTCATAATTATGTTGCCCTGCACTTGATCTAGTCTGTTCTATATTTGATGGGAATACAAGAGTGTGTTTACATTTTTACCACCATAGGATGTGGCTTTGGAAATTGTGAACTTGGACCTAGCTGCCGGGGCCGGTCCATGGCAAAGGTGACAAAGGTGGTTGCCTAGGGTGCAAAACAGAGGGGCGCCGCACATCCTTTCAGTACTGATTAAATTTAAATGGTAATAACATCGAGTTGACACCAACAAAAAAAAAAACTTATGAGTTGATGACTCATAGCTCATAAGTCATGTTGGATTAATTTAAACACTGCTTGCATCATGACGTGATTGATACATCGCCATAATGCGTTAGTTATGCATGCCAGTGCCGTTACCATATGCATTAGTTATGCTGCCAGCACTACGCGATTATACGCTATGCATAATCAGATCCTCATCATGCGTTGAAAAAATTAGTGAAAAAAGAAGAGCAGAAAAAAGAGCAATATAGAGGTGAGAATCATACGTTAACGACTGTTCATGTCAGCCATTGATGTTTATTTACTATTTCGAAGTAGATTATTTAGAACCTCTTTAACTAGCACGGACACTGTGGGCCATTGTTTTTTGTTTGTTTAATTTTAGTGCAAGTTAAGTGCAGTGTATTTTCTTTAAATGAAACGTAAGCTTCTATAATGTTGTTTAATTTCAGTTATATTGGTGCTTGCTTTCACTTCACCAAAAAACTCCTAAGTGTCTTTTATAAAAAAAACATGATAAGGCCTATAGTCTAAAGCATTCATGAATTGCAATCATTTAAGTTTAAGTATGGCATTTTTCCAGTCTATGCTCAAAAATGGGGATGATGGGTAAGAGGCTAATTCGACTAACTAGCTAGCTAGCTGGTTGGTTACCATCAACCAACATGACCACCATGGAGATTCTTGACTTTTTGCATGAAAAGCGACTGTAAGAAATCTACCCTCTGTGGGTGGCACTGAGGATATCTTTGCCTGTCCCGGTGACCGTGGCAGCTGCAGAGGAGCTTTTCAAAGCTCAAACTGATTAAAACGTGCTTGAGATCAACCATGGCCCAAGACCATCTGACTACACTCAGTGATCAGCATCGGTCATGATGTGTCTCCAAATTTGTCTTTTTATGCAATCGTTGATGACTTTGCTGCAAAGAAGTCCAGACGTGTGCAGTTTTGAAACAATTCTCAAATTCAGAAGAGATTCTGAAATTTTTGCACAAAAAGTGACTAACCAAAAATCTAAAACCTCGCCTAGGGTACCAACAGAGCCTGGGTTGGCCCTGCTAGCTACAAATACTGTTTACCTGCAGCTTTGAGTGACTGTAAGCCAGCTCACCCTCAGGTTGTCAAACAGGCTCTATTTCTAAACATTCAGCTGTTTATATCTGAAATGTTAGTGTATATACACTCATGAAGTAGTACTCTGTTATCTCTAATGGGCTGTCATGTGATGGTCAGGGGTATACTGGTGTTCATAAGTGAAAGTGTGTGTCAGTCCGTAAAAGGAGATATTCGCATACAGAAGATTCTCCAAAAATGTGTGTGACCAATTAAATCTTCATTAATTATCTTAATTCATGCACATTTACACTTTCCTCCTATACACTCCTTAAAAAAGTCTGTGATCAATCGGGACTTGTTATTACAGACTTGCTATGCAGCTTTGACTGTTTACATTCTCAGTGCAAAAGCCTGTTAGCACCTTGGCACATTACACACACATTTACAGAAAGTAAGCCCTATAGCAGGAGTGGAAAATCATAAATATATCAATTATCTGACTGTACTGGGTAAGTAAGAGTATGTTTTGGTTGCCCAGAGAAGTTTTAATGTAGCACATCCTGTTTGCAACCTCAACAAAAACTCAGAAAGCCATTGGCCAATGTTTCACCTTTGAGCTGTGTAGTAAACAGGACAGCTTTGACATCTTTGTGCTTTTTTTTATTTTGCTTTGATTCCTTAGAAAAGATAGCTAAATTATCCATTTAGTTAATTGTTCTATCATCAGCTAGCCAGCTAGTGCAGAAGGCCGTGGGATTCAGAATGAGTAGCTCGTGCTATAGTTATAGCATCGAGGTGTGTCACGCTTCCATAAAGTACATGATCTTTAAACATGTACTTGATCTTTGTCTGCCAGGCAAATATGAATAAAAACTGATAGCCCCAGCATGAAATGTGTTTGTCCCGGGTGTCTGGGCTACTGAATTTTTATTATTTTTTTAACCCCTCCGTAAAGTATCAAATATGTATTCTATAAACTCTTATTCTCTTCCTGCAGTTGAGAGTTGAAAGGATATAATAAAGATGTTATCTGCATGCAAGCACCCACCAGTTCAAATGATCTAATTTTGACTCATTCGTTCATTATTTTTTTTTCCCCCAGTAACAAAGTAGTGCCGGTCTTTTAAAGGCATTAATGTTTAGTAAATGCACTTTGAAATAACTATAATCTTATCAGCTCATGTTCTGTCTGTCAGTTGTTTTTGTATATTTTTATTAAAAGGTCAGAATAGTGATTCTCTGAAGTGTATCAGTAGACTCTTGACCAGAGATTATCCAGCAAAAGGAAGGAACTGTGTTTTGCTGTTGTAACAGTCTCAGTCTGAATGTTTGGTCTTCTACTAACTAGTTTTTCAGTGGCATGATAATTTTTGGTACAAATGAGATTCTTCCATATTTTTCCATAAGTTTAAATTGAAATTAAATCTTTGATGCTTGGGAGTAATGCACAAAGAGAAAGTAATGCCAGTCAAAATAATGCAAAATAAGCAGACTTCAGTGTACTAAATCAAAGCAACTTGTTAGATTGCTCCTGCAGTCTTGTTTGTCGTTTCTGTCCCTGTTATCATGCTGGGAAATCAATAACTCAGAAACGGCCAAGGAAACATGATTGCACTTTTCCAAAGAAGCCTGACGTTTTTCTCTTCCTGGTGATGCTTTGTTCTGCAGGTTGTTGGAGACGGACAGTAAATCCCTGCGCTCGGTGAACGGCTCTCGGAGAAACAGCGGCTCCTCGCTGGTGTCCAGCTCCTCGGCCTCTTCCAACCTCTCGCACCTGGAGGAGGACTCGTGGATCTTATGGGGGCGCATCGTCAACGAGTGGGAGGAGGTGCGCAAGAAAAAGGAGAAACAGCTGAAGGTAAAACCACAAAAAAACTGCATTTCCAGATTGTCATTATACATCAGCAAGATGTTTTCATGCCGCACATTAAATTAGTGGTAATACTTGGCTTAGTGTACTATTGTCTTGTAACATGCTTTGCATAAAACTAGCACATTTAAATGTGTCTTTTCTCATCAGTGGCGAAACTTTAACTTTCCTGTGCAAACATTATATTCGTATATATTCGTATGCTGAGTCATTTTCCAAGTAAAGTCTTTGCATGAACATACTCCCACACCCCTAATATTGCATATACAGTCAGTATACTGGCAGCCTGCTGTAGAGTCTATACATGCTTCACATGACCATTGCTATCATAGCAATCCCACTTAGATCATGAGTTCTGGTGTAAGTGTACTGGCTGCACTGCACGTCTTTTTTTCCCCTGACTTCTCTTTTGTAAGGTGGCTGGGGAGAATATTAGAGAAGCTGTTGTATTTCTGCACCTTCAGCAACACCACTTGTCATTAATCACTATGAGGTGTTCATGTTTTACACTGATGACGAACCTGCACGTGTATGTTTTTGCGCCTGCTTGTGTGTGTGGGAACCTGTGTGTGTTTCTACAAGACTGTGTGTCTGCACTTGAATGCGTCTGTGAACACGTGTCTGAGCATGTGTGTGTGCGTGCTTGTCTACATGTTCTGAGCATGTGTGCCTCTGCGTGAGTGGTCCTGTGTGTGTGTGTGTGTGTGTGTGTGTGTGTGTGTGCGGACCTCAGTCTCAGCCCCTCACTGGACTGATCAGCTGTAGATCTTAGCAGCCTGATTCAGTGTTGTCGTCGTTAGTTTAATAAAGCCGTGTCACCAGTGTTGTACAGGAAACTCGGGGCCTCTTCTGAACATCTCAGACCAGGCTATATTTAGAAGCATGAAAGTGCATTATCGTGAAAGAGACACAGTGCTCTTGGCAAATGTAGTATGCAGAAGCTCTTGCACAATTATTATTAATGAGTGTTAAACATGCATTCATACTGGGAGCATTTTTAAATTTAATGATTTTTCGCCTTACGTCATCTGAATCACTTTTCTAACCTGACTCGAGTTTACTGCTGGTTGCCATGGTTTCAGTTGTACTGCCTAACTAATGAAATAGTTTTCTTTCTCACATGCATTTTTTTTTACTGTGGATAGTTGTACATTTATATAGCGACACTAAATTAAACCAGATGTGATCACTATACGATCAAAGCAGCCAGTATTAAGCATAATAAAATCATTTATTGTAATTAACAGTGTTCACATAGTAAGTTATGCTAACTGTACAATCTGTTACAGGCTGTTAATGCATTAACATCAAACTCACACAAGATCCTTACCAGGAAATATGGGTAATGTTGCACAGTGGGGAAAAGTGTCTGACCGTCTTTCGCTCTCACTTGTCAAGTCACCTGGCAGTTGTCACTAGTTGTGTCCTAGCCATGGTGTCATAGGGGTCTTTGTGTCACACCTCTGTACAGGAACTGGTCAGGAAGGGCATCCCGCATCACTTCCGGGCGATAGTGTGGCAGCTTCTCTGCAGTGCCCAGAATCTGCCCATAAAGGACCAGTACTCAGAACTGCTGAAGATGACCTCACCCTGTGAGAAGCTGATCCGCAGGGACATCGCCCGCACATACCCCGAGCACGAGTTCTTCAAGGAGAAGGACAGCCTGGGCCAGGAGGTGCTCTTTAATGTCATGAAGGTATGCTCTCTTCAACTCTTCTGCTTTTTGATGACAGTTCACTGATTCACAACTTCATTGCTTTAGTACCTGCTGCTTCTTGCTGTCACTCTTGGCAGCAGAAGTCACTTAGCATACTGGAATTAGCTCAGTAATGACATGTAAATGAGGTTGCTGTCAGTGCAAAGTGTACTGGTCTCACAAGTCATCAGTTCTATGTAATGCCATTGTAACTGTGCTAGCAATGAAACCCCTGTGACCTCAGCATGCAGATAGCCATTAACTTATCACAGGAATCACGGAATACAGCACTAACCAACTAATTAGCACAAGAGTTGCTAAACACATCACAAAGATTTCAGTATAAACATATTTAATGTGTTCTGCAATCATAGATAATGTCAGAACCGCACCTGAGCATATCCTGGTCCCGTAATAAAAATTCTTGCTGATCTATATTTCAACCCCTATACTACTCCACCTGTTTTCCAAACCAGTTTGGCTCCTTAACAGTAACAGGAACTTAATACCTGGAAAAAAAACGCTGGACCCATGGACATGACGGTCCTTGACATATTTAGTTAAACAGTCCTTATTATAGCTAATGCTGCATTTTAGCAACCTCAAAGAAAGACTCTTCTTACAGACCACACAATTCCTATTGTCATCATCTTTTCTTTGTTTTGTTGACTGAAGCTTTGTTGTCTGCTGACGGTGTCTTGCTTAGTTCCTGTCTAATTTCCCCTCTATTCCAGCTGATTCAGGATAAACACACTTTCGGTTCTTGACTCATCACAACTCTAGTTGAATAAACCTGTGAATAAAGCAAGGCAGCAAGGTGCTTAAACCGCAGGGCTGCCAGACAGAAGGGATAGGTTTGACTATATTGTGGTAACAGTGGCTCTCATTTAGCAGTCTTTTATTAAAGTTGTGTGTAAATGTTTTCGTGCCAACCTGAACTAAAAATGCCCGTCAGATTTACACAAGGATCAGTAGCGCTGATTTTCTTTTGTACTTTGTGTCCTAGATTGCGTCCTTTCAAGACATTAACATGAAATGACTGAGTCTCTCTGAAGATTTTCACTAAACATGTGTGTACTGTTGGAATAAACAGGCTATTTAAACTTGTCAACATAATATATTGTATAATAATTTGATTCTGTTGCCAACATGTGTTTTTGGGTTTTAATTAACTGCCCAGTTTAGGTGATTGTGCAGACATAAGTGGCAAGTGACTGCAGTCTTTGCTCTTAAGTTTCTTGAGTCAGTGACCGTTTCTTTTAAAGCTGTTAAGGGTGAATTGCTTTGTGACTTACACACTGACTTCCTGTTGTTGCAGGCCTACTCACTGGTGGACAGGGAAGTGGGATACTGCCAGGGGAGCGCTTTCATCGTCGGCTTGCTGCTCATGCAGGTGAACACAGTTATAAAACTATATATAATAAAATAAAAATTAATTGAAATATAAATGTTCCACGTCTGGACCAAACTGTGTAAGTTAACCTGTTCAACTTGTGTGGTTTGTATATTGGTCTTTTTGTAAATTTATCCAGACACACCCACTTAGCCATGTAGGTCTTATATAATCTAGAGACAGTTTTATCATAACTGCTGTTTTATGGGTTTTTGTGTGTGTGTGTGTGTGTGTGTGTGTGTTTTTTTATTTATTTATTTTTTGTTAGATGCCAGAAGAGGAGGCATTCTGTGTGTTTGTAAAGCTCATGCAGGATTACCGTCTGAGGGAACTGTTCAAGCCCAGCATGGCGGAATTGGGTCTCTGCATGTATCAGTTTGAATGTATGATTCAGGTAAGTGCTGAAAGCATCCTGTGTCATCCACACATTCCATACAAAGCACCTAGTCCAGGTTCAGCAGAACGTTTAGTCCACATGTGTGTCTGGTTCTAATGTTCAGAAACTCCTACGAGCTAGATTTAGCAGGGTCAAATGTTAGGGCAGGAGTTGCAGTGTGTTGGAGTAGAAATAGACAGGCCTGCTCTAGACTATAGTCCCATTACACTATAGAGAACTAGATTTTATGATTATTACACCAAGAAGAACCAAACAGAACATGGTGCCAAAACAGGTGTTTAATTTGAATTTACGCTATCATGCATAAGTATTCACCCCCTTGAACTTTTCCATTATGAAAATCATGGAAGGAATATGCCACAACCATGACTCTGCCTAGAGGAAGGTGTCAGGTAAAAGACAGTGACTATGTAAGGAGAGCAATAATCAGAGAAACAACCAAGAGGCCATCTCACAAGCTGGAGCTGGAGGGACCCACAGCTCAGATATGAGAGGTTGTTCACTGAACAACCATATCCTGGAAACTTTACAAAGCATGGTGTTGGTAGCATCATGGTGTGGGGACGCTTTTCATCAGCAGGGACTGGGAAACTGGTCAAGGTCGAGAGTAAGATGGATGGAGCCAAATACAGGGCAAATTCTAGAAGAAAACCTGTTCCAGTATGCTAGAGACTTGAGCCTGGGGCAGAGCTTCACGTTCTAACAGGACGATGACCCTAAGCATACTGCCAAAGCGATGATGCAGTGGTTCAAAATCAAGAAACTCAATGGGTTAGGGTGGCTCAGTCAAAGCACAGACCTCATTCTGACTGATAAGCTGCGGGAAGACATGAAAACTGTTGTTAACCAGTGCGCTCCAACAAATCTGACAAGCAATAAATTTGTTATATATAAGTTATATATATACTGTGTAAATTAAATGGTAAATATCCCAATTAAATCAATTTCAATAGTTTAGTAGCAGTACAATAATTTCTGATCAGAAGGCAAAAATAGCACATGAATCCCCACTTCTAAAAGCAGCCCGAACACTTAATTATCCAAAAAAAATTGCGTAATTATAAACATAACTGCATTACAAACAGCTATATCCATTATTTATTGGGGAGCAAAAATACACACAGGAAAACTGTCTATCTAATGGTGCATAGATGATGCATGTAGGAGTATAGTTTTGATATCTTCACTGAATACTCTATATGCTTCTACAAATGCAGTTGCTCTGCAGCAGCACTTCCTCAGCAGCATAAAATGTTGCTACAGTTACATTGCTGCAAGCATTTCCCTGGGAGAAAGAAAGGAAAGTGATTGCTCTGCTTTCTTTTTTTGCAATGACTCTCATCTTCCTCCCATCAGGAGCAGCTGCCTGAGCTGCACATTCATTTCCAAGCCCAGAGTTTCCACACCTCCATGTACGCGTCATCCTGGTTTCTTACCATCTTTCTCACCTCCTTTCCTCTCCCTGTTGCTACAAGAATCTTCGACATATTTATGTGTGAGGTGAGAAAACCTGTACAGGCTGGTTTTGCAGATGAATATATAATATGAATAATTTAATATGCATTATTAATATTCCTCCACACCTACTTTCACGCACTGGCCGTTTTGTTGCTTTATATTTCAAGCTAATTGAACAGAATGTTAAAATGTTAACAAAGCCTGCCCCCTGTTGGATGGAAAGGTTTATTGCAGACGCTTTGTTGAAGACTTCTCTCTCCTCCTGTGATGGTAGGGTTTGGAGATAGTGTTCCGTGTCGGCCTGGCCATCCTTCAGATGAATCAAGCAGAGCTCATCCAGTTGGACATGGAGGGCATGTTACAGGTTTGATGCACTTTTTTTTTTTTTTGGGTCATTGTATATTTAGGCCCCCATTTACTAAGATCCCAGACACATGTGCTAGTTTAAGTGTGCAAGGAGATAAATTGTGCACACAAAGCATTGATTAAACACTGTGAAATGCATCTCACAAACTGTTCAAAAATACAACATGAGCTCAAAATAAATAAGCACACTTCTATTCATAGGATTTCATAATGTCTGTTGAAATGCTGTTGGCATCAGAGGTACAAATGTGCAATAAATGTCTAATAAGAAACCAACTTTTCTGCGGTAATATTGTCATCAAGGAACCTTTTTTCTATCATTTTGAGATACTGAGGCATAATCTTGATAAACCTTGTCAAATAAATATTATAATTACATCTTTATCTGGCAGAAACAGACTAGCGCAAATTTAATACATACTGTCCGGAAGTATTAATTTGTGAATGAAATAACCAAAGGGATTTTAGTAAACCACAGTGCAGGTGTTAAATGAATGTTTGCACTGACACCGCATTATTTTGCACTTTTAGATAGAAGCACCCCAAATGGAATATTCATTAAGCCAAATACTCAAAATCAGACAATACGTGTTATTTTGATGGCTTGAAAAATGCAATCCTCTGTAAAAACCTGTTAGTCAGCTTACATGTTACTTGGTGTTAGCAAGTTTGCATGTGTTTGCCAAGACACGTTTTACATTTGACCATCTTGGTCACAAACATTTGCTCATGGGTAGGTAGCCATAAAAGTTTTAGCACTTTTGCCACTCTTTTTTTTTTTTTTTTTTTTAAATTAAGTTTTTATTGGTTTTCCTCATATATAACATCTCAAGTACTAGTACAAACAAAAATAAATAAATTAAATTAATTTATATTAAATAAAAAAGGGGGGGGGGCAAAGTGCACAACAGGATGGATACAGTTCAAATATGGGTCTAATCAATCATCCTTTGAAGTGCCAATCTTAATGAAGTTCTCCCACGTCAGTGTGTGTGATTTCCATTCAGTTTTGCTAACATTTTTTCATATGATGCATTCATATGATGCAATCCACATTTTAAGTGTAGGACACTGGGTATCTTTCCAGTATCTAAGTATCAGTTGTGCTGCTGTGACTACACCCACAGTAACAAGTGAGGACTCCTTGTTTTTAATCTGAAGAATCTCAGACATATCTCCTAAAAGACACATCCTTGGTGAAAGTGGAAGGTCAAATCCTAAACATCTTCCAAGATATTTCAGCACAATTTCCCAAAAAGGTTGAATCTTTGCCAGAGAGCATGAATGTATGTGCCAGTTTCTTTTTTACATTTCCAGCATTTATTATCATTCAGAGCCATTCTATAAAGCCGAACTGGCATGTAATAATACCTATGCGATACCTTATACTGGATAAATGTACCTCTCGCTTCCTTTACATACCTCCCACTGTTGGACAAAACTCTGTTCCAAGTGTCCTTATCTATGTCACTATTAATGTCTCTTTGCCAAATCAATCTCAGGTTTTCACAGTTCTTATCATCAATCCGTATACACATTTGATAAAATTTAGATGCTTTCTGAAGAGGCCTTGGTAGTTCTCAAAACTCTTCTAAAACATTCTTTTCTTGTCCCATGTGAACCTTTGCCTCCAAACAGTTTCTAATCTGTAAATATTTCCAGAAATGATCCCGGCCTTCTAAATGAAATTTTTCTTTTAGAAAAGAGACCAAAGACAAAAGCTTGTCATTACTAAATAAGTCCTTTAAAGTACGTATTCTGCTTCTAAACCATTGTCCCCAAAACAGGGGCTTTTTTCCTACTTTAACATAAGGGTTATTCCATAAGAATAATAATACTGAAGAAGAGTAATATTGACACACGTGAGAAATCTGACACTTTTTGTGGACAGCTTTCCAAACCTTCCTAGCATGAAGCTATATTGGGTTAGTCATATTATAATTCTCCCTCTGGGTTTTGTGAAAAAGCCTCTATTGGCCGAAAAGGGGATGTAAGTTGTAGTTCTATTAGCACCCAGTCTATATCTAGTTTTAGACATTCGGCAGTGCTAAACCACCCCTATCTCTAGGCAAACATAATTTGTCTACTCCAATCTTGGGTCTTTTACTTTCCCATAAAAAGTCCTTAATCATAGCATTATATCGTTTATATATCTGGTGAGGCATGGATACAGGGACCATCCCCGATATGTAATTAAACTGCGGCGCAACCATCATCTTTATTATATTAACCTTTCCACATAAAGTTAAATTAAGTTTTTTTTCCAGCTATCTAATTTTATCTGTAGTTTCTGCAACAAAGGTTCCATATTCAAATTTAATATGCTCTCTATATCAGGGCTAAGGTGGATACCCAAATATCTGATTCATTTATGCATCCATTTAAAGTTAAATGCACTAATTAAGGAAGAAAAACACGCTCCTGATACCGGCATGGCCTCTGATTTATGCCAGTTGATTTTATATCCTGAAAATGTAGAATAAGGAGTAAAGAATTTTAACCTACTTCATAAAACCTGGGCCAAAGCCATATTTATCTAAGGCTGCAAAAAAAAAAAAAAAAAACACTCCACCCTATCAAAGGCATTTTCCACATCAGGCAATATTGCAGCAGTAGGATCTAGTTTAGAATGGTTCGTCTACATAAGATGCAGTAGTCTTCTTAAACTGTCAGATGAGGATCTGTTTTTAATAAAACCCACCTGATCTCTATGTGTATATAATTTGGAATAGAACTGGTTAAAAACCCTGTTAATTTCTTTGTCAGAGGTGAGCACCTTATTTCCTTCCTTAACCGCAGTTATGACATGAAATGCGTTATGTTGCTTTACCTGCCTAGCAAGGGGTCTCTCAGCTTTTTCCCCACTCTCATAATATTTGGTCTTCAATCTAAATAATGCATATTGTACTTTCTTATTAAAGAATTCGTGCAGATCAAATTGTAATCGACAAAACTGTTTAAATTTCAAATCTGTAAAACCTTGCACTAATTCCTTTTCTAAATCACTGATTTGTTTTTCTAGAAGTTTCACTTTTTCAACACTTTCTTTTTTCTTTCTACTGGCGTAAGCAATGCATTTTCCCCTGAACTATGCTTTAGAGGCCTCCCATACTGTTGCTAATCTCTCAGTTGACCCAATATTAAGTTCAAAAAACATCTTAATATCTTCCTGCAATGCATCTACAAAGACCTTATCCTCCAACATAAATGTATTGAGTTTCACCTCCCTCTTTTCCTATGATCTGCCTTCACTTCTAATTTCAACTCCACCTGTGCATGATCTGTCAATGACTTTTGCCACTCTTATGTTATTCCATGGGCCTACAGTAACTTGTCTATAGTTACTTAAAGGGAAGCTAAACATTTCACCACCTTTAAAATTGTAGTTGCGTAAATGTGAAAAGGTGAGGGTATCAAAAATGCGTTTTGCTTTGTCATCTATAGTGAAATGTAAATATTTAGTTTTGCTTATAGAAAGTAAAATAAAAAAAAAAAAGCTAAAAACTGCACACTTCTGTTGTCCTCTAGTACTTTCAGAAAGTCATCCCTCATCAGTTGGACAGCGGACCAGACAAAGTGATCCAGGTCGCCTATCAAGTCAAGTACAATGCCAAGAAGATGAAAAAGTGAGAGTTCTTTCTGTGAAGTCTGAACTGAATCTGAATCTGATTTCTCTGAGAATAGCTGTGATTGGGTGGTTTTTGAGAGTGTGTGTTTCATATGTTTGTAGGTTAGAGAAGGAGTACACTACTATAAAAACCAAGGAAATGGAGGAACAGGTGGAGATAAAGGTGAGACCACAGCAATTTTGTGGGAGATACAAAAACATTTGCTTGTGAAACATATTTCTGATATACATGATATTTCTCTGATGTGCTGAGTTTCATAATACGTAATGCTTTTACATATATTTTATAGGTTCTTATACATGTACAACTAACATATATATTTTTTTGCTTATGTCTGAAGTGCTTCCATCTATGTGTGAAAAAAAAAAAACTGTGAAAATGTCATGGTTAATGAATACAGTTACAATAACCTTTTGGAACAGTAACCATATTGATAAATGAATAAATGACAGTTTATGAATAAATGAGTTTTTGAATAAAATGAAACCTGGGTGGACAATGATAAATTCAGCCTACTGGGAAAGCGTAAGGTCTAATGTGCTGGCATGTTCTGTGTTTTGGTTTTCTAGAAGCAGACTAGGCTAAAAAAAAATGGCAGTTAAAATTATTCAATAAGCGTACTCATTCCAGTCTCGTCATATCCAAAACCGCATACTGCAATACTACATGCTCTAGACTCAGTACTACATACTTGAGACTAATGTTGGACTCATACCTTTTTCTCTTTTTGCAGAGACTTCGGACAGAGAACAGGCTGCTGAAGCAGAGGATAGACACTCTGGAGAAAGTGAGTGACAGCTAGAAGCATAATGAAAAGGGTCAAGCCAAGCTCTGTCCATCGAATTGTTTTATGTCTGTCAGTTACATTGTCATGATTATGATCATCACCATGATCGATTCCCATATGACCTCATCTCTCACTGATGACTCATGAGTCATGCTGACTGTCACATGAGCTCACATATACTAACTTGGCTGTGTACCTGCGAATAACTGTAGCTACTGACTGACCTAGAGTTATCAGTGCGGACAAGCTAATGTGGATAACAGTGAAAGATTTGCTATATGGGGCTTTTGGTATGTGGTAATAGTGTTATATGAGACTCCTCTGTCTCTATCACTAACTGTACGGCTGCACAGGAAACCTGGCGGGTTGTGTACAAACTAGTCTATGACGTGGTTCGTGAATACAGCATGCACTCACACTGTTGCATGCTGGGTCATTGACCATTCTGCATGGTGAAAATGGCGGCGAAATCGTTCATGCTGGTCCATGAGTAAAGAAGAAAACGCATATCGCCTCAACTCCCTTCCCTTCCACCAAACGACCTGCATGAGATGCTTGTTAACCCGACTACTGACCAGAACTGCACGAAGGATTTCCCCATACCTAATTTAATCGCCTGGATAGATTAATCGGTCATAAAAGAGCATGGCACTCACCATGTATATCTAGTATTCACTGCTTCTTGCTGCTGCTTTTCTGCTTGTACTGTTTTCAGCCTCACATGTGAGGTTGCTGTAGGATCACAGTCTTTCATGCTTTCACACCCATATCGCTACATCCACGCTGTTGTTTTTCTACCCTACCTTACACAAGCTGTTTGAAATGGGCTCTATTATCTCCCATACATTTGCTTCATTATATGTATTTTACAGAAACTGTTTAACAGTGCAACAACCATAAAAGTGGGGTGGAAAAAGAACAGTTTTCTGTGTAAAATCACTTTTGTTGTTTTTTTTTTTTACCTGTTGTAATATCCTTTGGTCTTTCTCTCTCTATGCCTTTCTTTATGGATTTTCTCTTTGTAGGAAAGTGCTTCCTTGGCAGATAGATTGATCCAGGTATAATCTACACTCCTCTTACCACTGCCACTCTTCTCTTCTTTCTGCCTTCTGGGAGGAAAATTTTCAGCCTTGATATTTTTAAACCATTTCCACTTACTTGGACAACTGGTGGGATCTGAATATTTGAGTCAATTGCATAAATTTTCCAACATCCCATCAGTTGACTGAGTCCGAGTAAAGGGAATGATAATTTAAGAAGACTTCTAAGCATGCCCTATCCCCTATAGTTCTTTTGGCTTTGCATGTTTGAGATCACAATAAACTTCAGTTATATTAACCAAATGACACCTGCTTATACCTTGACAATTCCGTAAAGAAGGAATTCTGTTTGTTGTAACCCTAGTTTTGGTGATTAATAAAACCAGCTTACTTGACAAACACATGGCCATACATTTGTTAAAAAAAAATCTTAAATAAATAATGACGTGAAATCACCTATGCAAAAGTTGCTAACAGCATGATGATACTCCTGAATTCCACACCTAGCTTCATTTTTCCGCCATGCCATTTAATAACTTCCCCACCGCTCCTTACTTGGTTCACCCTGGTTCACGTCTGTTGTCCCTGATCGCTTGCGTCAGGGTCAGGTGACGCGAGCACAGGAGGCCGAGGAGAATTACCTGGTCAAGCGGGAGCTGGCCACGGTGAAACAGCAGAGCGAGGAGGCCAGCGCACAGCTCGAGCAGGCCCAAAGCACCATCAGACAGCTCCAACAGCAGCAGCCTGCGGTAAGGACAGTGCACAGACAGCACCCCCTCCTGGATGGGAGGACTGCATCTGAGTCTGCTGCTCAGAGAAAGAGAGGATACCCTATGGGGAAAGCATTCAGAGCTCATTTTAAAGATCCTGTGGCATGGTACACAACAGGGTCATGCAGCCTTACCTAGCAGCTCAGCCTGGTGTTGCCAGTTGTAGTGATTAGGAGATATTATTTGAGCGTAGCAGCTCAGCTACAGGCACCATTGGCATACTTGGTTATGCTAAATGGCCTCATGAATATGCATGAGCTGACAGATAACACTGTTGTCGTGAGCTATCGGGATTCACCAAACATCGTGTGTGTTTGCAGAATAGTATCTCATCATTTATTTACATAGCACGGTCTTACGTGCTGCTGTTGAAGTGCTGTTTTCCATCACATTGTTTTAGAGCTTATTATTTATTTATGACTTGGGAATGGGTGTAAAGTACTGATCTTTTCTGCAGTTGAGGCCTCAAGGAACTAGAGTGTCAGATTCATAATCAGTTCCTGAGTGATGCTTTTCTCGTGGCTGAATGAGGCAGTGAATATGGTTGAGATGGTTATTGTTATATCATAATGCAGTTGTCCGTAACTATCGTGAAGAGTGAAACTCTCTGATATAGCCCTGGGCTCTTCCTCTCTGTGCCTCTAGAAGGGGAACCCTCGCTACTCTGAAGAATCAATCCTGCAGTTGGAGAGAGAGCTGGTCCAGGCTCGACTCAAAGAGGCCGAGTCTCAGTGCGCACTCAAAGAGATGCAGGACAAAATCCTTGACATGGAGAAGGTGGGTTCATTTCCCAGACCACGGGTCTAGTTCACTGCTCTTCAAGTCAAGCAAGCTACATTCTCTTTACAGAAGCAAATTTATTGATGCAACTCAGTGTTATTAACTCAGCTGTATTTGTGTGCTACAGAGGAACACGTCACTGCCGGATGAGAGTAATGTAGTGCGTCTTCAGGAGGAGCTGATTGCTGTTAAGCTAAGGGAGGCCGAGGCTCTGACAGGCCTCAAAGAGTTGAGACAGCAAGTCCGAGATCTGGAGGAGCATTGGCAGGTATACACACACACACATGCACACAAAACACCCACTTTCAGGTAAGTGTAGACAGCTATGTTTCCATTCCATTCATTCCATTTGCATTTAGCAAATTTCCAAGTCAGAAGAAAATGTGAATCATAGTTCAGTTAGGTATATTTTAGTTCATTGTGCCTTCTCGCCAACAATGCAACATATTTTCCATCTCAGCCAAACCTTTCTGATGTTTAAGGATTTTTTGGTTACACATTATCTGTCATGTTTTCAATGTGTGAATTCAAAATATGCATAAGCACAAGTTAGTGGAAATTGATTGATTGACTGTTATTTGGAGAAATCCTGTGTGACAGAGTGTTTTCCTCTGCAGAGGCACTTGGCACGTACAGCTGGCCGCTGGAAGGACAGCCCACGGAAAAACTCGGCAAATGAACTTCAGGATGAGCTAATGAGTGTGAGACTACGAGAGGCAGAGGCCCAAGCTGAGCTCCGCGAGACCAGGCAGAGACTGCTGGAACTGGAGACACAGGTTTCTCTCTCTCTCTCTCTTTTATCGTTTTGTCTGTAGTTATCTTAAAACCAAGTCAAGCAGGCTTTATTGTCATTCCTCTCACCACAGGGAGTTTTAATGTTGGGAATAAAATATAGTTTCTCCATAAGGACAGTATATATATTATAAGAGACTATAATGTAAAAAAAAAAAAAAAAAAAAAAAGTGCAGTAGTAGTAATAAGGTAAATTCTGTTAGTAGGTCTGGACAGCATGGTATTAAAGTGACTTGTGAGTGCAGACTTGGAAAATATTACGTCTCTTGTGTGAAGTGTCTCTTGTGTATAAAGTGACTGAGTGCAGTGGGTAGAGTAGGCAGGCTAGCAGAGTGAAGTGATGTGTAATGAAATGGCCATCAGATTGAAAACCTCTTGACATGTTGCCTCATATAATAACTGAATAATTTTGTCATCTAATTGTCAAGGCCTCTGAGTGGAGTTGTGTGTGTTATAAGGGGTACAGCAAACATCTATTTCTTGATTGGGGTTTTCCAGGAACAGGCCTTAGAAGTTTAATTATATGGCCACTAGATGGTGACAGAAGTCAAGCTTAAGCTGAAAAGATCACACCAGTTTTTCAATATAATCGCTAGCTACTGTATCTGTAGCAGCTTTTCGGTTGCCATAGGCAAGAATTTCAACATTTCCCTCATACTAAGACAAGAAAGTCTATAATGCATTTATAAAGTTTATAATGGAAGTCTAAGGGTACGTGTTTTGGACATAGGTAGACATTTATGTAAAATGAATTTTTGAAGGATCCTTTCATAATTTCTTGACTCAAAGGCGTTAATAAATAAATAAATAAATCTCTAAATCTGTGCAGTTAGTCCTTTTGGAGGTGTGAGACTATAGAATTTGTAGTTATGTATTACCCATCTATGTTCTGCCTGATCGTGGATACCAGAAAATCTTCAGGGAAAATTAATAAGTAACTGGAATCGCTTTTTATTGTATTGCTCCAGTTCGGTAAACTTGAATAGTTTAAGGAGACATTCACTTATGTCTGTCTCAATCTAAAACATTTGTTAGGGTATTGGGCGTAATTTTTTCATGTGCTCTATATAATCATTTTTCTAAAAGCCCTGACTGTGTTTTGAGGTTTCTGTTGTTCCTTAAGTACAGAGATACATACAGATATGATGACCATGCTGAAATATCTTTTAACACTTGGAATTGGATCACTGATACAAGATGGGTTGAGTTTTCATTCTTTTTGATAATAACTGTAATATTAATTTACTATTATTATTTTACAGGCAGTTCTGAAAGTGATCTGGTAGTTAATCTGATGTCCTAAAAAAGACAAACATTGTTATGGTTTATCCAGGAATTAATAATAATGTAATTTCTAATACTGGGCTTATATTGTGATTAATATTAAGTGAAATTGTCTTGACTAACCCTAGTTGTAGTAGGTTCCACATTACTATGTAATTTTGTTATAATATGCCTGTGTAAGTGCACAGATCTAGTAAATGCCATGTTGTCGTGACTCTGTAGGTGGTGATTCACTCTTTCCTGTTGCAGAAGAAGGCACCTATTCTTTTTCTGTGTCTCTATGTTTAGGCAGTGACGTTACCTGGTTGCCAGTCCGGATAGCTTTGCAGAAAATAAAACGACTTCGACATGTCAGGACTAGTAAAGCCTCAGCTAGAATGCTTTTTAGAAGTAAATTTTCAAAATTATATAAATAAATTTTTTCTAGTAAACTTTCCATTCTTGGTAGTGTCAGCAGTAAAGCGTAGTAGTATCAGAAGTAAATAGTAAATATTAAAAAGGGAAACCAACAGCAACAAAAAAAAATGTAACACCTGAATAAACAACATAGTTTCACATTGAAATCTCTTCAGAAAGAGCAAATCAAAACTGCTGCCAACTCAGTATGAGCTGTGAAAATACCCATTATGGCTTTAACAGCTCTAGGGCTTTATCATTATTCATTACTGCACTGTGTCCTGATTACTTACTCCATCATGGTTCAAAATATTTAAACTGTTTACCAGCTTTTAGGTTCCCTCTTCGTGAAGTAAGACTTGATGGAAAATGCATGAGAGACACTTCAAAATCTAAACTTTCACTCTTTGTGTTTTGTTTATCTACAGAACCAAATCCATAGCAACCAGTTGCGGCGAGCTGAGCAAGAGATGCGCAGTTTGCACGATCGTTTGCAGATTTTGAGCACACAGAATAAAATGCTGCACTCAGAGCTGCAGGAGTCCAAACGCAAGCAGGCAGAGATTGAATGTAAGGTAAGGACAGTACTCTTCAGGTTTGATCTTTCACACCATCCTGAGACTGTGGAAAACTTGAAGTGTGATGTAAAAAAAATTGCTTAACATTATAAAATCGTTTAATATTTTCTGCAACACTTCGGAACCCAGTCATCAGAACAGTGTATCTGCACATTTTGCAAAAGTCATGCTATTTCATCATGTGTGTTAGCGATCTTATCCACGGTCACAATCAGCA
Organism: Pangasius sanitwongsei; assembly: GCA_037576675.1. Lineage (NCBI taxonomy): Eukaryota > Metazoa > Chordata > Actinopteri > Siluriformes > Pangasiidae > Pangasius > Pangasius sanitwongsei. The sequence goes on along the minus strand of CM075004.1, from coordinate 19,660,692 downwards.
AATCCAGTCGTGTAAAGAGGAACTAGTGGGTTCTGTTTTCAGCTTCTGTAGCAGAAAGATAATCCCCCTCCCTCTCTCTCACACTCTCTTTCTCTCTGTCTCTATCAGAATAAAGAGGAGGTGATGGCAGTGAGATTAAGAGAGGCCGATAACATGGCTGCCATGGCTGAACTCCAGCAGCAGATCTCTGAATTGGAGATTCAGGTAACATCTAGAGTTGCAACTCCTCTCTTTGGAATAAAACATAATGGTGCATACTCTTATAGGAAAATAATCAGTGATTGGGTGGTGTGAGTTGAGTTGCTGTTAACACTCTGAAGTGGATTGTTTTCCAATAACAGCACATCCTGAAGTGTTATATTCTTCTTATACCACAGCAACCTATTCAATGATCAAAGTTTAAGTTATTAATGAACAACATAAACAACATGTGGAATGTACATGAGACAAGTTAGTTCCAGTTATAACTTACCTTCCTCATTAGTTACCTCAACCGCATCTCTTTTTTTTCCCTCATGAACTTCTCACACGACGTTAAGAAGTTAAAACAAACAAACAAACAAACAAAAAACCCAGCATGTCATTTTACAGAGAAACCGGAAAGTGCGACGTCCTCTGTCCTGAAGATTCTCCTGTGACAGAAAGCTTACTGTCTGTTACTGACACTGGAGAGTCCTTTCATAAATGCTAAATAAACATTTCCTTAGAGAAACCTTCACCATAACAATGATTAAACGATACTGTACTCAACGGTGAACATAAATATAAACCTGTGATTTGAATTTCCGAAGACACTATTGTGAGGGCTGCTGTTATAGAAAATTAATCAACACCTTCTGATCAATCGGAATCAAGAATTCAATAGCGCTGTGGCATAAATATACACAAGTTTCACTCTTTATAAATCAGACGATAAACCACATGGTAGGGGAGATGTGGCACAATTGTAATACGCTTGTTTCCTCTAAATGCACACATTACTGTGACTTCAATACATACATATACATGCATATAAGTACATCACTTCTTGTCTGTTTGGGGAAAAAACAGTGGGATTCGTACATGTGTGGTGGAGCTATTTGTGGGGGGAAAAAAACATTTGCCATATAGGTTAAAAAAAAGTATTTTTCTAAATACAGCCTGCTGTATTTTTGTAACACTTGTTATAATTATACATTATTGTGCTTCAGAACTTTGCTTCAACAGTCAAGAGTAACAAAAGTTGACAATATTGAGACAGAAAAGACGCACCCTAATTTTTGCCCACATAAGAATGACTTGCAATCGATGTAAAGTGTATTAATGTTATCCTTTTTTTAAATTAAAGAAATATAGTTAAACCGTAGTAACCATATACCATGCCATAGTGATCATATTTCTTTAATATACCAAAAAAACGAAAACAAACAAAATGTGCTTCTCCACATGGGCGCAGTGGACATGCGGTGATGGATGTTGGATATAAATGGATATTTTTGTAAGTACTTAATATTTTCCATGCCAACCTCAAATGAATATCATACCGAGTAGTAAAGGCATTGATTTTCCTGATGTACATGTAAGTTTACAGTGATTTTTGCATGGTGTTACGGTTGACCAACGCAACGTTGCGACCGTGCCTCTTTACCAGTAAACGCTTTTGGTTTCAGTGAAAATGTGCACTTGCTGATAATACGGGGAAACTTGCGCACGATAACAAGAAGTAAGCGTGCGTGATGTTACGTAGGAAGTCAAGATGAAGTCTGTAATTTAAATCATCAATGAGTAGTTTAACTCAAACCCAAAAATTTTACAAATATGTCGGCTCTCCCCTACTTAGTTATTTAAAGCAAAACCGTCTCTAAGATTAAACTTCAAAGTGTCTCTTACTGACTTTAATAGTTAGATGTTTATAATAGTTTGATGAGTGTACATCTCCAAGTTATTTCTAAACTGATCACTGAGCTTCAGACTGGGGCCATGAGAATCCTGAAACTTGCACTGAGCAAAGGGTTTTTTTTTTTGGTTTTTTTTCTCCAGTGGATGGCGGCCTCAGTTTTGTTGACCGTAATATGGCAATGTTGGTTAACATTTGAGCAAATTCTCAATATCATACAAGTATGGTTTTTGGTTTGGAAGGTTTACATCCTGTGGTATATATTATCCATGTTAACTAATTGATCACAAACTATTGATGTGTCATGAAACAAATTTTATTGCTGTACTGAGTCTATAGCATAGTTACAGTACAATACTAATAAAACAATAGAGATGTGAATTAACAGTCACCTGTACAGAGTTCTTGTAAGCATATGTTCTGAGCTGTGAGATTGTTGTTGCTGGGTTTTATAAAGGACCGCAAGGCCTTCTGATTTTTACACTCAATCACTTATGCCATTATGATTTGGCAAGACGTAGTATCAGTATTAGTCAAAAATATGATGAGAATGAGTGACTGTGTGAGGTTATTTTTTTTTCTGTGTCCCCACATCACAGCAGACAAGTTAGTGTTTTTGCAAGTGTATGAATGTTTTAAGGACCTGCCGTGCATGTTTTCTTCAAGGCAGGTTTTGCTGACAGCTTACTACCATCCTGTTTCAGAACTTGAACTGTGGCTCTGTGGTTTTGGTTAGCCACAGTTTTATGCACTCACAGTTGTGGGGATAAACCTATGGTTTACCAAATCTGGTAAATCTCCTAACAGGCCTGGCACAGAATGTGTGGATTTAGTAGCGAAGAGAGAGAGAGAGAGACTGTCCAAGCGTCTGGTGTCCTCTGTGACTACACTATATGGTTAAACTCATGCAGTATGTGCCACAGATGTAATCATTTCAGTGTATGTTTTGTTCACTGACTCACAACGTAACCTATCATTCTTTAAGGCTTAAAGCCACAGCACTCATTCAGCTCATTCTCTTACCATTTCACCCACATTTAGGCCACATATACCACCACTGGAAAATACTACAGACTGATATCTGCTCAGGTAGTCTGTGCAGAGTTTATGTGAGTCACCTCAGAGAGGTTTCGCTCTGTCTGGAAAGATTCGCTACAGACTGGGCCTACATGTCTGTCTGACACCAGCACACCAACTCAACCTGTGACAGGTAGTTAAGATCTTGTAGAAAATCCTTCATGCAGTATGCAAACGATTGTCTGCTTCTGCTGGTTTGGTTTAATTTGAGTCTTATTCTCCCCAAAGACACGTCTTTTTTTAAAAAAACAAAAAAAACAAAACGAAAACACCTGAACAAAACCTTTCCGAGGCAGTATTCAGCAATGTCAACCAAAAGCAGTGTCATCTGCTGGCGTGTCACTTTAGCATAAGCGTCACTCTGCTGCCTGAAAATGACACTTTTTTTCACCTCTCTTGCTGTAGGGTAAAGTTGTTGCTTTTGCATGGCCGTTCTGAGACCACAGCTCAGCTATCTTCATTACCATATGCGAAACCACTTCCTATCAGGCTCAGATACTCACTGAGCTGGAATCAAAGCTGACTTTGTACTTTGCTGTTTTGCATGCACATGTTTAAACATAAGACAGAGATTTAGCACTGTGGATTAAATGTAGAGGTAGAATAGCTCGATGGTCGGGGAGTGGGACTGCAGCATAAAGCTTCTCTTCACTGAATGTTTAAAAAGAAGAACTGTTGCATACACACGTTCTTGCAATAAACAGGTACACAATCTGTAGCTTATCGGGATGACCCTTAAAGGTGTTGCGTGTTTCTATGACAGCAGAGGAGATTCAGAGCAACAGTACTTTACACTGGGTTTTCCCCCATATCTAAATAAGCTTATCAAAAAGTACCATGGCTGGTGCCAGGTAATGCAAGGTGAAATTTTTTCTCAGAAATATTATTTTCACCTAACAACTGGCGATGCCTTTGTGTAACCTAAACTGTGGCAGAGAAAAAGTGCACTATAGGGGGTGTATTGTAGGTTTGTCACTAGACAGGAAATAAGCAAATAAAAAAGTGGGATTCACCAGTCAAGCCACAAATGCATCATTCGGAGAGACTGTAAATCTGTTCTGTTTTGATGTATCTATTAAAACCTCAGTAAAATGTTTAGTATAAACAACGACTCTCTAGAGCAGGGGTTCACAAACTTTTATAGCCATGGACCCCTTTAAATGTAAATTAAATTTCACAGACTTCTCAGTACAGCTTTATTTCATTAACATTATGTAAATGTGTGCAATATAATTCTGGCTGTTTATTGGTGCCAAAGAGCTTTCTGTTGTTGAACTTAACACTGGCAGATCACATTCGGCTTAATCTGACATTATTTATAGAAGGATTTGTTTTTGAGTTATTGAGGTTTGGCTTAAACTCATTCAATTCAACGGACCAGTCAAACAGGCTAATATCTGTAAGAACTCGATAATAAATATAATAAATTTGATAATGATGGGTTGAGATTGCCACTGGTGTAACTAAAAAAAAAAAAAAAAAAAAAAAATCACAGACCCCCTTGCTATGACTCACCACACTCTACTGTGAGAACCGCTGCTTTAGAGAATTTATCTGACCAAATCTTGCATACATTATCAGATAAATAACCAGAGTTTTTTTTATATTTGGGAGTGATTCTTCCTGTTTTGCATATTCCCTTTCACTCTGCAAAACTGCAAAGTGATACCATGATAATGAAATTGGTTTTGAAAACAGGATATAAAAATGAGAATATTTATTATAAGAAAAAATGATACCGGTTCAGACCAGCCAAGGAAACCAGAGCAAAAATCATAGATTGGTCATAATGAAATAGACTGAGATAACTAATGAGAGGGATGTGACAGGAGAATGAACATGCAGTCAGATGTTAGGATGAAACTGTATAATGGCAATTATGATCCAAGGCTAGTGCACTGGATTATCATGGGCCTGGTCAAGGTGGGGGGGAAAAAAATGCTTACTGCTTCAATCTAGGAAGCTGGCTGTGTTGGGCATACTTCTTAAACTTCATTAAAGCTCTTCTTCACAGAAATGTAGATAGCAATCCTGTAAAAAAAAAAAAAAAAAAAAAAAAAAAAAACCATGGAAGCTGTATCAGAGATCTTACCTCCCAAAGCACTGCTTTAGGCTGGTTTATTCCTTTTAGTTACTATTTGGTTTTACATACTTGAACTTCATTTATAGATGCATCTGCTAGTTCATGTTGTGATTGCTGTATTTGTGTGCATTCACTTGTATTAATTTGGCATTAATTTATCCAAAATGACATACATTGTGAAAGGATACAGTTCACATACACTATATTGCCAAAAGTATGTGGACACCTGGCCATCACACCCATATGTGGTTCTTCCCCAAATTGTTTCCACAAAGTTGACAGTATAGAATTGTGTATAATGTCGTTGTATGCAGTAACATTTTCTCTTCACTGGAACTAAGAGGCCCAAACCTGTTCCAGCATGGCAATATGGCAATGCCCCTGTGCACAAAGCGAGCTCCATGAAGACATGGCGTGTTAAAGTTGCAGTGGAAGAACTCAAGTGTCCTGCACAGAGCCCTGACCTCAACCCCACTGAACACCTTTGAGATGAACTGGAATGCCGACTGCACTCCGGACCTCCTCTTGTAGCTGAATGAAAAAATTCCCAGCAGCCTCGCTCCAAAATCTAGCTCTAAAAGCCTACCCAGAAGAGTGGAGCTTATTGTAACCGCAAAGGGGGAATAAATCTGGAATGAGATGTTGAACAAGCACATATGGGTGTGATGGTCAGGTGTCCACATACTTTTGGCCATATAATGTAATTGAGATTAAGGGTCTTGCTCTTGGGCTCAGCAGTGGCTCTCTAGTGGTCCTGGGATTGGAATTCACAATCTTAGAACCTAAATTGCTAAGCCACTATTCAAAGTAAAAACATGGTAAGGAATCTTGGGAGCAAAATGTCCACTGGTTTATTATTTAATAACTATTTATACCAGCTCTGTGAAATAATTATTATTATTCAACCCTTCAGTTTGGCATGATTATGGCATGATTCAGCTGTGGGTGAATCCCAAAATACATATCGTAAATGATTAAATTAAAAATGGATTTAAAAAGTCTGTACAGTGGAAGTTAAGTGATAAACTCTATATCATCATTGTTCCCCTTTATTTGATAAGTAAGGAGTAAAACACCACAGGGTGTGCTGTTGAATGAAAGTAATCAATGACAGTCTGGTGTGATGAGGCCAGACACTAAACAGAATTACTGTTATCAAAGTTGATTGTTTTACAATAACTACAGGTCCCAGAGTGTTCCTCTTATACTGCAGTGATTCAGTTTCTCTATTTATTGAAGAACGGCTTTTATTAAAATATTTAGTTGCATTTAATGTTGTGGAATGTCCACAAAACAAGTTAGTTCTTGTTATCACTTATGTTATAGCAGCTATGTACAGTCACTTCCTCACCAGCCTCTTTTCTATGTCTCTCTCTTGAAGTTAAAAAGACAATAAAATGCAGCTCATTTGATTCATAGCTGGCAGTAGTGTCAGAACCGCCATTACAGGAAATTAATCAAGACCCTCTGACCAATCAGATTCAAGATTTCAACAGTACTGTGGTATAAAATAGTTTATACTACACTACTTCACTAATAAGAAGTGTAGTTCAACTATTTTTTTTTTTTTTTTACCACAGCGCTGTTGAAATCTGAAATGCGATTGGTCAGAAGGTGTTGATTAATTTTCTCTCTCATTAGCTTTGTTATTGCTGGCTTTATTGCTTCGCTATATTACTGGTTTGTGTGATTGTGTGAGATCAATGCATTTGGTCTCTGGTCGAATTAACCATAAAGGAAATATGAAGATGAGTGATGGAAAATTTGTAGAGTTTGGTAAAAACCTTGAGTCGTGTGCGTGCTTGTGTGTGAATTATTCTTGAGCGCTGTGCTCCATATTGCTTGCTTTCCACCTTTGAGTAGTTGTGGAGTTATCACAAACGCTGGCTGTGGTTTCCATTTGAGCAGTGCAGCGAGTGTGTCCGTTCCCATAGAGGAAGAGCCTGTGTCTTCATTTTAATGTCTAACACCCCGTCATGGCTACACACTTTACAAAATGCATAATGTTCCTCTAGTTTTGACTTTTATGCAGTCAAACGCATTGAGAACACTCATTTCACTAATTTTTGTTATGTGTCTGGGCTGTTTAGTTGCTGGTTGCTAAATAGCATTCATCATTGGAGGTCCATGTTACAAATACGAAGGCGTAAGTAGTAGCGTACATGTTGCCTCTTGAAATGCTCATTCCAGCGAATAGCACAAAGCCATTTCTTTCTCGCAAGCACATCAGTGGGAAATGAGTGAAAGCTCCATTAAGAATGTTTAATTATTTGTGCATTTATGGACGCTGCAGTGCTTGAGATCTCTAATTGCTGCTTTTTGCTTCAATATATAACCAAAAGCTTTGAAACGCTACTACATTCGTGCCACGGAATTGTGAAAAAAGTCTATTACACTGGATGGAGCTAAACAGGTTACTGAGCCCAGTGTTGATGCGATGACACTCTGCAACATGCCAGTATTTTATGAAGCAAACCTTTTTGTTGGTGTGCTTTGAGTATGAACAAAAAATGTGTGTTTGCAATCACAGCAGTGAGACTGCAACAGTGGCAAAAAAAAAAAAAAAAAAAGTCTCACAAGTAAACTCGTTTTCATAGTCATTAACTTTTAATGTTATGTATTTCAGATGGTCCTTAAAGATTAAAGGGACAGAGCTCTAATCCAGTACTTTCTGGGACTTTATATGCATTAATGTTCTAAAATTCCCTTTCGAGTAACAATGCAGTGACCTCACTGAGACCTATTGACTTGTATCAGGTTGAAACACCAATAATTGTCACAGTTGTTTTCTGGTTTTAACGTTTCTAACAACGGCCTCGAAGGTTGTATTTTTGGGGGGTGCTTAAGCAAGGAAGCCATTATTTAGAGCCGTTTGACGTCCCTGGCCGCAGCCTGCCACCTGCTGACTTTACGCAGCTGAGTGTAAGGAAGTCTGCTAACTGCCTCTTCCTTATCATTGACACCTGGGGGTAGGGGAGACAAACCTCAAGAAAAACACAGATTCCTGGAACACTGGCGCTTCAGATCCCTCATCATCTCCAGCCTATCAGAAGCCTGCAAGCCCTGCCCTTAGTGCAGACCGCAGGAATTGAAAATACCTGTCCCTAATGCAGGGGTGTGTGTGTGTTTGGTGTAGATCTGCTAGATCTCACTCCCCAGCCTCAACCCTTTTGTGTTCCTCTTCCTTTTTTTTTTTTTACCCTTTCCCTCTCTCTCTCTCTCTCTCTCTCTCTCTCTCTCTCTCTCTCTCTCTCCTTATTCTATGTGGCAGAAACTTTGCTGGATGAATCAAGTGTCCCTCCAGTTTGTTTGCGAGGGTTTGCAGATGTGTGGAATATAAACAGCACGTGTGGCAGTTTAACACCGCAGCTAGGCGTTTCCCCAAGGCATTAGGAGCAAAATAAACATGCTCAGCGTGTTGGCAGCATGACGCAGTAACGCCATGCTAGCTGAGCTTCACTCTTCTTGCTTCTGCACTCCTACCTCGTTCACAAGCGAACGTACCACAGATTTTCATCTTTAAATGGAAATTTGTAGTAAAACTTGAGCAGCTTCTCATAAAATGATGCAATCTACTCTGCAAAAAATGAAACTCAAGATTAGAAAGCTGTGATCCAAAATCATTCTTTTTCATTTCTCTCAGGTCTCAAATTGCTAAGTGTTAAATGCGAATAGATTTTGGCATTTTAGCTTATTGGTTTGTTTTACTATAGTTTTGGTTAAATTATGACATTAGTGATTGTGACATGTGACAAGAGTTATCAAAAATGTGTTTATTTCAGTAGTCACTGAGTAGGTAAATAGCAAAAATTAATACATTTTACAGTTGGTAACATTAATGTTTTTATTGTAGATTTCAGAACTGATCATTTCTCCATTGCTTTTTGCTGTAAAAGAGTTCACATTAGTGTCGCATCATCTCAATACATTATCCCTAATAAGTCATGACAAATCAAGCTAACTTATTTGAGGCAGAGGTTGAAAATATGGAACGTTGCTCTTTATGCACTTTAGACAGTAGCATGAAAGAATGGACATTGTCCTTTAGAAGAGCACGGTGTATGTTGTAACTGATGCTTCTTGTGCTGTGACTGAATCAGTGTTGTTTTTTTCTCTTTATCCTCCCTCAGAAGGAAGAAGGGAGAGTACAGGGGCAGCTGAACAGCACGGACTCCAACCAGTACATCCGAGACCTCAAAGACCAGATAGTAGAGCTCAAGCATGAGGTGAGGTGCACGTTGCTCTCAGCAAGCACTATGCAAGTATGAAATCAGAAGGTTTTTTCTTTTAGTTGCACTGATTTAATAACGGGAATTAACCAAACGAGCTAAGATGCATAAACATTTTGGCCCTAAAGTCACTGTGGTGTCTAAGGTGTATTACTTAGTTAACTGCTACATCTTTTTTTTTTTTTCCACCAACTGTTTGTGTGTTTTTGATCTGCCAGCTTCTTGTGTGGTTTTGCTTTTTATTTTTTCCTAGGCTTTGTGAACACTTTGAACAAATTTGAGCGCTCCACTAGCAGTGGTGTTTAGAAGTGTTAACTACGCCCTGCAAAATGCTGTTTCCTGCGCTATGGCAGTTAAATTTGCCCGTACACGCCCCACTCTTCGATTCTAGGGTTTATATGTACTTTTTTTTTTTTTTTTTTTGCATTTTGGCCACAAGAACAGCTTCTGGAACTATTTCAGTCCTTATACTTGGTTGATCATGATTCTGAGCTTAGTCCAGGTATTTGATCGTGTTAACATTTTCAAACTGAAAAGCTGAACAGTCATTCTATGGCAAAGATTATACAAGGCATGGCAAGGCAATAATTCCTTCTCTTCAGATGTCTCAGATGGGAGCCTGGCACTTAGAGCTCCACCTGGTTTCATGTTTTTAACCTTGTTTATGGAGGTCATGTTAAACCCCGGGTTGTCACAGTATGAGTATAAAAAGATTGTTTATTTATTTGTAGAGCTTTCTATTCCTCAACTTGCCACCAACAGAACCCATTAGGTCCATTTTACTGGCTACTTATTGTTGAGTTATTGAGGTTTGGATTAAACCGATTAAATGCAAGGGACCGGTCAAATAGGCTAATAACTATCAGAACTCAATAATGCAGTATTTCAACCACTGTAACAAAATGCAACAATCACAGGATGCATGATGGTTTGCTTTTGTTTTTTATACTGTATGACCATGTTTTATTTTTTTATTTTATTTCCCCCCATTTTCTCCCCAGTTTGGTTACCTGACAATTCCCACCATCATATGCATCCTCTTAGACATGTGAAGTCAGCCACAGCATTTTTTTTTTTATCTGCCCTCTGCCACATACATGAGCTCAGAGACACCCACAACTGGCTAATGTCACTGTGATTGACAAGAGATTGAAAGTATGATGTTCCTCGCACTCAGGGATGGCTGTGTGGCCAGGTTTCAAATCTGCTTACCAATTTTTACTTTTAAAGCATAAAGTAAAAAGCCCACGTTTTCAACAAGAGTGTTAAATATTTTGCAATGAAACTTACCTGGTAATTTGCTTTGCCCTATAAGAATTATTTGGAAACTTTGCCAATTGCTCCGGGTTCTCTGTTGAGCAGGACCAGCAGAAAACTGTTTTTCCTCCAACCCCGAGAGGAAACATATGCTGTATGGTATAATACTTCATCTTGATGCTTATCTAGTGTGTGACGTATTCATAGCTTTTACATTTCACCACCCAGTTGGTCTACATTTTTGGCCAGGAACATATTTTATTTTTTTAAATTCTTTTTTAAAATTATGTTTTGCTTCACCTTGTATATGAACTGTTTTATTTCTTAAAAAAAAAAAAAATCTGATGAGATCTGTGCATCGATACAGAGATGTTTAAAAAAAAAAAAAAAAAAAAAAAAGAAGAAGAAGAATCAAAATGCATCTAAGAATCATTTTTTTTTTCTCACTCCTAGGTGTGTTTGCATTTCTCACCTCAGCATGTTGTGTTTAAGCATTTCAGTTTTGAACGTGTGTGTTGTGTAAAGGCATGAGCCCAGAAGTGTGACTCATTTAACTCCTGGATTTGCGTGCAAAATGGGTTTAGTGAGCAAAGCATTTATTAAGCCACATGCTGTATTTTTCTTCGGGACTCCAAGAAATTGAAAAGTGTTCAACCATCTTGGATGTGAGAGAGCTCAGTGGAGAACAGAAAACAGAAACTGCATCATTGATTTACATTGTGAGGATATAGTCAGATTTTTATCCTCTTCTTGATAAACAAAAGGTTGGTGGCTTGTGGTTAAACTGCAGCATACTAAACCATTCAGACGGTTCCTCTCAAATCCCTATCAACACAGTACAGAAAGGTCGCTTTAGCCCAGAAAGATACTTGTTTCCTCTTCATATCCACTCCTGCCTTTGCATCGGTATACTTTGTGGCTTGATGCCTTAGCCAGCATGGCTGATGTGATGTTTGTGGTGAAGGGGTTAGAAAGTAAAGAACAATTGAAATATGGGTTATGGTTTTTTTCTCTTTCAACCAGAAAAAAAAACAACATGGCTAACACTTTATGGTCTGTCACGGTAATTAAAAACTCATCCCAACAGTTAGATTGGCTAGTAGTTTGGAAGCTTTCAAGAGAAGCAAAAAAAAAAAAAAAGCTGCCTCAATGCCTTTCTGTGTCAAGTCCGTTGTCTTACAAGGAAGCGCTACAATAGCTATAAAAGTTTGAGACCGGCTTCGAAGGCAGCAATATGTCACCACTTGGCCAGGTTATGCGAATGCTCACTAACCCTAAAGTTCTTTAGATCAGATGGAAAATAGTGTATATGTTGTGGCTACACCAGGTATTTCTCTCTAGAAATAAAAGTTAAAAAAAAAAAAAAATTACTAATAACATATTTGTCCATAAACAGCTCTTGCCCCAGTTTTTTTGTCGCAGTTTTATTTCTACTGGATTATGGGAAATGTGGGACAGTGAAGGCTTCATGTATGCTGCTTACAAAAATCCACTACAGGAAGGAACCTCAGTGGGCTGCATTCAATTCGATGCCTTCCTGCCTTTGCATTTTGAACACACATTGTTTCTCATTCTAATTTTCTCGACAACTAAAAAGACAGCAGCAGTATACAAATCATTTTGTGCTGTTGTGTGCTAAAAAATAATTTCACCAATGTTACTTCTATGTTTAATGCCTTGATTGCGATAAGGTCTGCACCAGAGAACTCAGAAAAGGAAAAAAAAAACCAAACAAAAAAACTTTTTCTTTTGTGTTGCGATCAGTAAATCTGTTTTTGAGGTGTAAGCAGTGTGCGAAAATATTATTTAATACCCCTTTTTAAAGTTTCTGGTAGGTAATTAAGTGCAGTCCAGAACACGGCGATGTGTAAGATACAAGCAGTGCAAAAAGCTTTCTGCTGGTTACTATTTAAATCACGTAATTGCTAAAGAGTGAGAGGTTTCCTATCAACCATATTTGCACTGAGTGAAACTATACACCCTCAACACAACCTCTCAATGCTACTCGGCTGTCACACATCAAGTGTTTTGCTGCTGGTTTCCGGTCTATTCATCCCCTCTCTCTCTCTCTCTCTCTGTTTCTCTCTCTCTCTCTGTTTCTCTTTTTCTCTGTTTCTTTTTTCCTCTTCCTTTTAATCCACTTGAATGCAAAGTTCTCGTAATCTACAAAAAAAAGTTTGTTTTATGAAAATGTAATTACACGTTTAGATGTATAATGAGTGTGTGAGGTCACACATGAGGTGTTGCGGTTGCTTTGAAATACCCATGAATACCTCTCTTCCCACATGTCTGTCTTGGTGAGGCAGTGTGTTTCAGGTAAGTGTGTGTGTGTGTGTGTGTGTGTATATTTTAAGCATCTGTGAATTACACCCCACAGAAAATCCAAACCCACATTTCTGTCAGTTTCCTCATTGCTTGAGTTTTATCTTGCTTTATTTCCTTTATTTGTTGGTTTGTTTTTTCCAGATGTGCATGTATTTCATTTACATTGAGCACTATTTTGAGCAAATAAATATATTACTGTTTGTTTAAACATGAATAAACAGACTGAGGCAACGTATATCTGTATGTTGAGCTGCGTATGTATGTAATTTTCCATGCAGAATAAATCTGATATAGCATAACTTGTAGCAGTGTAGTAAAATGGCGGTGTATATCATATATTTTTAAATATGCATATAATTATATATATATATAATATAATATAATAACAGTATAAGAATTTAAGGGTGTTCGTTTATTGCTGCAGGAAAATCATGACTTCAAGGCAATGTGGAAAGCATCGATGTGACTAATTTGAGTCAGCTTGTTAGCACTTTGATGTCTGAGGAACACTGCACAAGTGTTAAACACAAGCAGATTTTGGGAACCTATTTTCAAACATGCTAAATATCAGATTGAAGTTAAATCACATTTCTAGGTATACAGTAATAGGTACTTGTTTTTTTTATTTGTTTTAGTTTTTAAATGTGCCCGAGACGTCTAAACAGTGCATTAACTGAAAAAGTATACACATATAACTGACTTGAACCGTTAAATCTGTACAAGTCAGTAAGACCTTTTAAAGTAATGAATAAAACGATTTGAGGCGTGCTGTTATTGAAAAAATAATCCTGTAACAGGAATAGGCATTTTGTACTTTTTTTATTTATTAAAATATGACACCTCATACTTTTTCTCCATTTCTAGTTACATTTAATGTTGTGGAGAATTCACAAAACATGTTAGTTCCTGGTATAACTTACATTATAGCAGCTGCAAACAATCACTCTCTTACCAGCATGTCTTTTCTGTGTCTTGAAGTTAATAAGAAAAAAGTTAGTGCTTTATCTCTGACTGTCAGAGAGCTCTGACACTGGAGACTCCTTCCAAAAATTCGACATAAATGTCTCGTCACAGAAAACCTCACCGTATCAATGAGTACATGGGGGGTCTTTTTATGTTGCGTGTCTGCTCCACTGTATGTTGTTTCTATAGAAACAATAATGTTTTAATATAAATCTTGCAGCCAGCAACTATCTGAGCCATGCTGTTAGAAATATAATCAACACCTTCTGACTAAACATAATTGATGTATGTGGCTGACAGCATCTTTGTTCTTGCGTAAAACGCAGATGATGGGTAGTTAAAAGGGCAAGGACTCTCTTACCCTCATCATCTGGCTGAAAACAGGGTGTGCTTTTTATTGCATGAACGTGGTGGCCCCGTCTCACTGTGAGGTGCCCTAGAGTGCTGGATGTCCATGTACATCCCATACTATATGTATTATACAAAGTGTATCACTTGATAGGGAACATAAGGTTAGTCATGCATATTCTGTTCCCTGAAGGAGAGAAATGAAACACAACACAAGCTGAGAGAGACTCTTGTGATGAGGGGTTATGGGTAAGTGTCAGAGCCCCCATCTCTATCACTATGCATGATCTGCCTTACATATATGAATAATAGTGTCAGCAGGAAGAGGTAGTGGTCAGTGGTCATGCCGAAGACCAGGTTTCTATTCCCAGATGGGGAGACTTAGGTTTAGGGGGAAGTGGTTAAAGCATTGGGCTGCTGTTCAGAAGGTTGTGAGTTTAAACCCGAGCAACAACAAGCTGCCACTGTTGGGCCCTTGAGTAACGCCCTGAATCTCTCGATTGCTCAGTTGAAATCCTGTCTCGATTATAAGTTGTTTTGGATGAAAGTGTCAGCCAAATGAGTAAATGTGAAATGCAAATATGTCATAGCCCCCTCCTTCAGCAAGCAGTGGTTATATGCACAACCCTGAATTTATACAGCACATTACTTATACCTCACCAAGCTAAAACATAGGGGCTTTTTTTTATGTTGGAAATTGTGTTTCGGATGGCGTGCATGTTCAAGATGTTTCCCACCTCAACACACTCATGAGGAAAGAGCATCCTGGTATTTACATACATGCTTTGCATGAAGGAGATGTTTTTGTTCTCCAGTGGCCCACTGTCTTTGAGAGTTCTGATGTGTGTGTGTGTGTGTGTGTGTGTGTACGCTTTCTTTACAGATCCGCTGTTTAAAAGGGCAGAGGGGCTTACCCGACCGCACCAATTTTGATAGGATCCACATCGTCAATCACTACGGAGGGGACGACGAGTCATATCAGTCCTCGGATGAAGACGGCTTGAAGCTACCGCTTAAAGTGACCCCCCGTCAAGGTGGCGGCCGCATCACACTCCACCCCCAGCTGGGAGACACAGACAGCGAGGCCGATGAGGACGGAGAGAGTTTGAGGCTCACGGTGCCTTCCAATAGCAGCCATAAGAGCACCACTGTGTGACCACCGACACTAACACACCAGACTGCAACCTGCGGGGACGTCGCACCTGAGAGTTCATAGTCGCATCCAGATCCGAAACTGCCATCTGCAACTAGAAATTCTGAAATCTTCTTTACAGACCAAGAATCGGGATTTTTATTCACATCTGCCTTATCCATTTTGTTTTTGCCAAAATGAGCCAGATGTTTATATTGGAACTTGTCTTTGCATTTTGACAAGGAATTCAGTGGCTGGTTGTGCTCTTTAAAGCCACACTGGACAGGAGCAAATACTGAAAGTCCCTAAGACTACACAGACTCTACGCCACGCATCGTTCTACCAGAGATGAACCAACTTGTGTGGTATAGTATTTTATGCATTATGATAAAGCTTCATTCTTCTAATTTTTTTTTTTTTTTTTTTTTAAAAGAAGAATCAAAATCCCACGGTGTGCATTCGTGGGTGTCCGTCACGTTGAGGGAAACATTAAAGGTTTAGGAACACTATTGTTCATATGAACATATCACAAACCTGCAAATAAAAATGAATTAGTGTCATATCAACCAACAATAACAACCTTTTTTTTTTTTTTTTTAACCATAGCATGCAGTAAATCTAATGACCTTTGACTTTATGTAAAAGCAGCTTGTCAAAGATCTCACCTCTGTCTGTGTGTGTGTGTGTGTGTGTGTGTGTGTGTGTGTGTGTGTGTGTGTGTGTGTGTGTATATATGTGTGTGTATATATATATATATATATATATATATAAAGAGAGATA
>CM075004.1:19609851-19639689 GCA_037576675.1 Pangasius sanitwongsei | reverse complement strand
GGAATGGGATGGCACTTAAGTTCATATGTGAGTCAAGGCAGGTGACCGAATACTTTTGGTAATATAGTGTATATACAACACCACCCCCCCCCCCCCACACACACACACACACACATATACACATACACATACACACACACTGTGCACTTTTGCTCCTAAAGCCCTGGTTGTTCTCAAGACTGTT
Source organism: Pangasius sanitwongsei (assembly GCA_037576675.1). Taxonomy (NCBI): domain Eukaryota; kingdom Metazoa; phylum Chordata; class Actinopteri; order Siluriformes; family Pangasiidae; genus Pangasius; species Pangasius sanitwongsei. The sequence goes on along the minus strand of CM075004.1, from coordinate 19,639,505 downwards.
TAACAAGGCATGTCCCTCTGCACCCATCACATTCCCTGAAGTGAAGAGGCAGTTTTATGTGAAAGGGTAGAGTGGAGGGATGATGAGGAAAGTGTGTGGAAGTGACCACAACAGAGGGACACCAGAACAGGCAAATTGTTCAAACGTAAGCTGACATTTTCCTCAGTTTTCTAATGTTGAAAGCTTTTCCATTAGCCACCTCAGCAAGGAGCCAGCACAGAGTCCCACCTGCTGCTCAAACAGGGGCCAACAAGGTCTAAAGACATGTTTACCTGCTTCATTTAACATTACATATCACTGACTGATCAACTGTCCCTAAGAAACGATTGGAATATTGGCATGACAGATTGCACTAAACTAATCAGCTCTGGCTAGGTGAAGGTTTAGATATCATACAGAAACATGCAGAGATCATGGGATAACTGAGCAACAATATTTTGTATTTTTGTAACACTATATCCCATTAAATTCAGTTTTTTGCAATGGTCAGCTATTTTGGACCCTGTCAGGAAAGTTCAGCTTGGCATAGCCCTTTCTTGCTTGCTAACTCAGAGATATTAAACAGTAACAAAAAATGTACTTCCGATAAATAAACAAACCCTTACTACTGAATACAAGACGTGTTGACATACGTGAGTAAGGAGTTATTCAAGATGTCAGTTATTCAAGATGTCATGCAGAGACAAAATGATGCATTTGATTTTGTGAAAAAATTCATTAACTCCAAATGAGATCATAAGTTTTGAGTGAACCAAACTGTAAATCCTACTATGAAAGCACACTGTTAGTGAGCCAGTGTAAATTACTTAAATGATTAAATGTGAGATACATAAATCTCTGGTCAGGTGTCCAGATAATTTTGGCCATATAGTGTGTATATTCGGTTATTTTTATACTCATAAACTAACATAACTGATAACTAAATAACTAAAATAATTCATATTTATTCTTAATAAAACAATAAATGATCACGTCATTGTTTTAAACACTTCTCTTTTAATATCACACATACATCACATTTGTCACCATGTTGTCTAAGAGCATGAATGCACTAAAAACTACAACACTTTCCATAGATCCTACATGATAGGAACAGTCAAGGAGCTCAGGAGCTGTTATTAAAAGCTATAAATGCTAAACCACATTTATTCCTGTAATACCAATCCTCTCGCCTCCTCAAACCTGTCATATAAATCTGCAGAAGAGTGCTGTGAAGACTCTGAAGCCTGGTGTAGTCAAATGTTTCAGATGCATTAGGTAGTATAATCCTTACTGTTAACACAGAAACACCTTTAGCAGCTCAGCATTAAAGCAGTGCTCCTCTCTTTCAGTCAGCTTAAATCTTGTCTCTGTAAATAACGTGTGATTTTCAAGCAGCAAAAAAAAAAAAAAAAAAAAAAGGGGCGCTCAGTGATACAGTCCTCGACTTAACCAGGGATGATGGAAGCTATGAATCTCTCTGAAAAATTCATAAGATCCATTACAAGCCAAGCAAAGCCAAGCCGAGCATATGGTGATATCACAAAGGGGAGAGAAGCAAGAAAAAGACAGCTAGGGTAAAAAAAAAAAAAAGACAAAAGATTTTTTCTTAAATATAATAAAAAATTCATGCTAAGGCATTCAAGTAAAGTTGCTTTTGATGTTCTGATTTATTGAATGATTTGACGCTTGGACATAGGCTTGCTCAAGCCTGTACTAATGTCTGTTCAGGGAACTGGGGACGGTCATGTGTCTTTCTACTGAAGAATCAAACTGATTGTGAGCTAGCAAGCACTTCTGCTAAACATCTTTTTCTGTGTGTCTGTGTGTCTCTTAACCAAACACCTGCAGCAAAAAAAAACAAAAAAAAAAAACACCGAAGAAAAAAAAAAAACCTCAATTTCACAAACACACTTCCACATTTTCTCACCCGCTCACTCAGACATGCCTCATGAGTCTAACCTGAAACACAAGAGTCGTCTTACTGAGCGGGTCAGCTACATGAACAGCTGCGATGCTGTTTTAGTGTTGTCGTTGTTCAAGCCTCTGATGGGCAGCGAGCTATGAACAGAACAACACTGTTCATTAAACACAACATATCGTATCTGAAACCACACTTTCACTGAATAACAGCCCTTATGGAAAAATCGTTTTTCACATGTGATAATGTGAGTGATATGTGATGACACTTATGAAGCCGCATTTCACCATATTGTACTCTGAAAACGCACTTGTGAATTCAAGACTGAATCATATAAAAAAAAAATAAAACCACATGCATTACATGTGGAAAATTTACCACGTAAAAATAAATGAATGGTGTGAAATAATCACACGTGGAGAAATAAAATGCATTACATGTGAACATAACACGTGAAGTGTCTAAAAACACATGTAAAATCATGTGATTGCTCATGTGAAGTTTGTGTGACTTTGTTTTTGTAAGGGATAATATAAATGCAATGTCGAATCTCTTTAATCAGAACATTGCACAATAATACGCTGAGGCCTAGAGCAGCGAAGCATGAGCAGAAGACACAGATCCGGTCTGCAGGGGCTCTCTGATGGAGCTGAGACTCCACTCCTGCTCGCTCTGAAACATTTATGATGCCAAGAAGAACCTGATCTGCTTGTGTCGTATCAAAGTTCTTCTAAGCGGCACACCTCCCAGTTCAGTTAGAGACTCTTCTGCAATACTGTAAATGCACAGATGTGACTGTAGAGAATTTTATGTGACATATACAACAGAATATATATCTACAAATGATCCCCATTAGAGTCAGTAGTAAAACTTATTCTTGTACAAGAATGCACCTTCCTGCTTATCTTCAAAAACATTATACTCAATATTGTTTCAATGAAAACAGATAAGCTCAGAACAAAATGGATGCTGACTGACCTGAAGCACTGGCCAGTGAGTGAGACATATTATTAGACTTAACTCTTGAGCAGGCATTCAAATGGAAAAAGGGAGGCCAAAGGGAGGGAGGGAAAAAAAAGCTAAAAGCCTCTATCACCTCATGAAAAAGACACAGGAACCCCTCAATGCAGCGCGTACGCATCTCCAAATACCACAGAATGAGTGGAGTGACAAAATCATTTTGACAGCCTGTTCGCATGTAACATCCCAGCCTCCGTTGCCGTAGGGAGTTGCTGGGGCTCCATTGCTGGGGGTAACCGGGCCCTGGCATATTGATCACTAACACGCACACACACACACATACGTGATGTCTTTACCAAAAATACACTGCACTTGAAGCTTCCCACTCTGTATGTATTGATTGGGAACAAGTCAACACTAGTAACTGCCATCAAAATACCGATTTACTAAAGGGCATGCAGGCTTCAGCTGTAGTTGTGCTGGTGTGGAAGTATAGATCTGTTGTTTCTTCCCCCGTCTGGTACCAGCATGTAACTAAGATGTAACATGCACAGGACAGAGGCCTACCTGGAATTCTGGCATTTAAAGTTCTCTTCAGTTCAGGCACAATAAATGTTGAGTGGAAAACAGATGTGACGCCACGACACCATGCTGTTGTCAGTATTAGAAAAAAAAATGCGATTGATATCGTGTGAGGACATTGGGCTGCATTCAAAGTATTGATACAAAAGTTGTCAGTATTTAATTTTCCGGGTGTGCCATTCAGATTATTATAATCACCTGTGCGTAGTTCATGCCTCTGAGCTTGCCAGATTTTTCTTGAGTAGAAGCATCTGATACATGGTTTTTCCATAGCACATAGATCATCGCCTTTAAACATAAGAACTTGGCTTTAAGCCATGGATAATAAACAGAGGTCAAGCGGTACGACTCCAGTTTGCTGATGACAAACCAAATAGTGCCAACAAAAACACTATATTCAGGTGTAATGCATTAGTTTTTATTTTTTTTTACAACTTAATTTCACATGTAGGGTATGTGGTTTCATTTTTCAGATATGATTTTCTGGCAAAAATTTTTTTTTTTACACATGACACCAAATGCATTTACTTGAGATCATGTGCAATTTCAGAGCATAATATTGAAGTTCCCCTTCATATATTTTTCACATAATCACATGTTAGTCACATAATCATGTGAAACATATTTGACCTATCAGACTTACTCACTCTTGTAACTTCATACCTTTCTTATTAGTTTCGTTGTGGTTACAGAATAATTTATAGTAGCTAGTGAATAATGTGTGGGGACATCCAGCTTCAACCATATAGTAGTGTCAGATTTTTTTTCAAGATGCCGCCTACGTTTCGTTGGGGGCAAAATATTGATACTGTAGAAACTGTACAGACATCACCAGGAAAAAAAAATCCATCTCACCTTTCTCCTTATCCTATAAAGCAGAAATTCTCTAACATTTCACACTGTAATATAAATTGATAATGGTGTACCCCTGCCTCTGCTATAAAGGAACCCCCTTTCCCATAACACAGGGGTTTTCAGTCTTATCTGAGAAGGGCCGGTGTGGCTGCAGGTTGTTTTTTTTTTTCCGAGCTAAACAGGAACCCAAACGAATTGTTTTTGCAGATCAAAATCAAGTAAATCAAAATCCAGTAACGAGTGGAATCGAGTGTGACTTCTATAGCCACTCCCTTTACAGATCACATTAAAAACCCCGGCTACAATAAAATGAAACTACACTGTGCAGTATGTTCCTGTTCACGTCATAGTAACACAGTCTGACATTTTATTTAACATGAATACAATGATCGGGATGATTTAGATGTTTATACTGTATTAAAAAAAGACTAAAATGCATCAGTCCACCAATAGGCAGGGCCTGTGAAGTTAACACAGAGTCACAGGGGAGAGAGCTTTAAACAGAACAACTTTTTTTTTCTGACATGCCAACTGGGCACCAGGGACAGTTTTTGGCAGACAACTTCAATTCCAGATAAATTCTCTGAAGGCCACAGTGCTTAAAACTAGCAGGGCGATAGTAAAAGAGACTTAAAATAGAATTCTTGCTTACTACATTATTTTAAATTCAATTGTAGGATATATTTCATGATCATTAGTGATGAAATCAAGATAACTATGGTATGAATGAATATGCGCTGAATATCATACAGATTCCACAGTGCTCAGAGATGTAAGCCTGAAAGGTCAATGTGTGTGTCAGGTAATCAGGTTACGGAGGTGTTGTCTTGTTGCTGGAGCCTATTAAAAAATACATGGTTATGCGATAGCACTGACCTGATGCAGGTCTGCTACTTAACACATGCCTTTAGCACAGCCCATACTGAACAATGAGCAGTTGAATTACGTGAAGAGCATTACAAAATATACACACAAAAACATTTATTAGAGAGAAAATGCTGACAGAACTTCCGAAAGTTTTTAATTGATCCGTTTTTAAGCAGTGTACTCACAAAAAAAAAAGAAAATCCAGGTTTAATAAGCACAGGTTCAGTGAATCTGCCCTGTAAAGTCTGTATATCCTTTTCACATGCATTTCCGCTGTGTCTCAAATAAACAATGAGGAAACGACAAGAGAAATGTCAAACATCTGACATCACCAGCCCTATAGATCTGTCAGCATCGTCTAGCAGAGAGACACTTCTGTCCTTACTCCCAATAAACATCACTGTCTGCTGTCAAAACACTGAATCAGCAGTCTCCAATTAAGCAGGAGAAAATCTGAGGCAGACACGCGACAGGCGTGCTCTTCCATACACTCTATTTGCACTATGGCTTTTGTGTTTGGCCTTTCATCACACAGCAATAGACAGAGCAAACCACTGAACCAGCTGCAGGTTAAATCCTAATGCTCAAACCTTGTCCTCATCCATTGAGCTAAAATCAGGGTCTTCTATCCATACACTGAACAGGAAGTCAAACACAGGGCCCGTATCAAGTTTCATACATCAGAGAAATGTTGGATTAAGGCTTTGTGCAAAAAAAAGACTCGCAACCCAAGCAATCACAGATGTCTTTTAAATATTTCCATGGCATGACATGTTTAAATAACCAGTGTCTGAGAGAACTATTGTGAGTCAGTGTGCTCTGTATGATCTACAATGCTACCAGGTATTGAACACTGAATGTCTAAAAAGCACACATAATCCATGCATTAATAAATACATAAACCTGTGGACCCAATAGAGGCCAGTAAAATGATTAACAAGAATATTTGGGTTCGAGCGATTCTTCTCTAGAGCCTTCGAGAAATGTGTCCTGCTTGAGTGCATGTCAGATTGCTCTGGTGTAATCCTATTAGCACACACTCAGGCACTGTGCTTAATAAGAGCTTTACAAAGAGATCTCTCCATGCTGCTCTCCTTTCATACACTTCGGTCTCAACATCATGGCATGCTAGACTCTTTTGTTTATGTATCATTCCAAAAAAATCTCTGTGATCAAAGAGCAGAGAGGGATAGTAACTAATCCGGAGCTGATTGAGGCCATTCGTGGAGTGCAGGCTGTGGCAGGACTGAGACTCAACAATGGCAGCAAATCAACTGGATGATGTAATTCAGAGATGGGTGAGTGAACAGCAAATCATGTGAATGAAAGCGTATATGTATTCATTAGTAGATGTATGAAGAACTGTTCAAATTAGGATTAAATGGCGTTAGAATTAGATTAGTATTTTACAGTACGACAAGTAACTGGTAATTAATGGGTAATTAATTGGGGAGTAGTTAGTATGTAATAGTTTAGAATTTGGTAATAACAAGTATTTTCTGCTACATACCAAAGAACACTCTAGTTGATATTCAAGTAGAAGAAGTTCAGGTTTCTATAGTACTTGGTGCCATAAGGCAATCATTACCCATGTAATCATGTGGTATAGTTGGTGCATACTTTGTAAGTTGTAAATGTAAGTACACAGTTAACACAGAAAACACATACTGTTTCAGTATTTACACAATCATTATCAGTATACAAACATGATGGAAAAAAAATAGGTAAGCATATTTTTTTTACTCAATTGATAGACTTACTTGTAATTCATCTGCAATAATATGGTAAAATAAAGTGCATTTTGCTTATGGTAAAAATAAAATGTATTTTGTGTATGGTAACTATTCTCATCGTTGTGATATTCAGACCATAACCAGATATAAACGATATTACTAGGTATATATACAAGTAACTCCTTTGTAATAGAGTGGAAGTAGGACTGTCTTTGTCATAAGAAAGATATGACTGGGAAATACTACCAGGTACATAAGCTAGTAAGACTTTTGTAATATAATGAAACTGGGATTGTAAAATGAAGTGTACATAAAACTGTACATAAAAGTGTACATATTGTACATAAAACTGTAGCTATTGATAATTGTTGACTTACGGTACCAAGTACTATGAAGGCCACCCAGTGACTGAAAAAGTTCAGAAAAAGTTCAGCTGATTCCATGTTGAGGTATTTGATGGGTAGGGAAGTTGCAGTCAGGTGAATCCTTGAGTAGAAACCTGATTGTTTTCACATAAGTTAATATGTACTTGAATATCTATTACTATATACAAGTACAATTTACCCCAAAATTCTTGTAATTACCCCATGCTTACATATTTCCTACCACAAATGTCCCAGTGACATACTAGCTACTCACCACACCACATCATATTATTACTACATACTACACTATTAATTACCAGTTACTATCACTAGAATTATGATAACACGTTCACATTAGAATTATAGTGTAGAATAATACAGTGTTACAATGTGCTATGACTACAAAGAACAGCATGTGCCAATCAATGTAACTGGATGTGCATTATTTAAAAGTACATCTCTTTAAGCAGAACCTTGAGCCAATTACTTAATTTGAATAATAAAAATGCAAAATAATTCTGTTTTAGAGAAATACCCAGGGAAAAGATTTGACACCAGAAGATCATGAACTCTTTCTGAACGTTGGTCAAATGTGCATTGCTCAGGGTGACAGTGCACATCTGCTGGATTTTATCAGCGATGAGAAAAATCAGGTGAATATGGAAGTATTTCTGGTAACTGCAATGCTGACACGCTTCTGCAAAAGTCTTGCTTAAAAAAATATTTGTAATTATGTTCCATGTACATTTTCACATGGCTGGAAATCATGCATTTTCTATGCTTACGATCAACAGATTTTATAAATGACCCCGTGCCCCACACACGCCAGGCTAGAAAGGAAATTGACAATAAAAAACAATAAAGCAGCTTTCCAATTTCAAATCCCCAATACACAAGCACTTACTACAACACACTCACAACCCTGCCATCATTCTGTCCCACTGAGGACGGCGAACCCCAGGAAGTAGCTGTTCCTACAAAACCATCACTTTGCTGTAATTCCTAACTGACTGGCCTCTTCACCCCTTGGGTGTAAAAATGTAGTTTGGTGGAAAATCAGTCAGATTTCTCGCTCGACTGGTAGCCCTTAGACGCAGTGCTCCATTAAGTGCCCTTGCTTCGCCCATTCCTTTCACCGTTCCCCTATTTCCTGCAGAGTCTCAGGAGCATGTGTGTTTTAAACCAGAACTTAAAAGTCCATTCAGTAGATCAGACTCTGTGTAGATTTGAAAATAAAATCAGTGTCAGATGTTTAGGTATAACAATGAACAGGAAACATGGCTTCTATCATGCATGTACAAAGGGAAGTGAAATTTGAAATGTCTTCTACCGAAAGTGAAAATCTCTGCACAAGGTGCATCAAACCTCTTAACCCATGGTTGTTATTGGTTTAGTAAGGAATAAAACAATTCGGGGCATGATGTTATAATTAAGTATGTTGATGTAGTGGAGCCTGACATGAAGCGGAGTTGCTGTTACCACCCCAAAGTTGATTAATTTCCAATAACAGTGTGTCCTGAAGTGTTTTATTTCTCTTATACCACAACAATGTGCTAGTGATCACAATTTTACATTTTTCGTTTATAGGTAGCATACATTCAATGTTTTGGAATGCCAGCGAGACAATTCCTGCTACTTATGTCATAACAGCTGTAAACCATAGTTAGTCAGTCCCTCACAAGCCTCTCTCTTTTCTCTGTCTCTCGTAAGTTACTGAGACCAAAAAGCTTATCTTGTTACCAAGAAACCAGAAGGCATAAACTTCTTTGTCCTGAAGACTTTACTGTGGTGGAAAATGTACTGACTGTTAAAACTGACACTGGAGACTCCTTCCATAAATTTTAAATGTCGCCTTACAGAAAGTTTCACCATAGTAATGATTAGATATTTTTCTTTGTTAAATAACACATTTTTTTTTTTTATTATTATTAGGCTTTGATTACGTTCGCCATACAAGTCCCTGTGAGTTAGCTGTTACTATACACACAATAATGTATTAGAATAAGCACATTACTATTAATCATTTTAATAAAATACAGCCAGCACTACTGTTCAAGCTACAGTTACAGAAAATTAATCAGCATCTTCTGACCAATAAGATTAGAGAATTCATCAGTGCTATGTTATAAAACGTCAAATGATGTACTGACTCATCAGTTAAAGAGTTGTTCACTTTGTATTCAGGACATAGTAAAGTCTATGGGTAGTGGTCTCCTAAGGCCACTGATTAAGGAGGTGGTGAGGAAAGAGAGGGATTCTGTCCACTGTCAGGCTGTGATCACACATCTCGTACAGGTAAGTAACAAATACGTAATCAAGCATGACTGATTCACAGTGCCATTTCGGTTTGAAAACAGTGTTTGCCTTCTTTAGGTCTGCAGTGCAGACAACCTCCTGGACATCTTGCTCAGGCAAGTGGAGGAAACTGATCCTGATTCGGTTGCAGACACCATCACTCTACTCATGCAACATATTCAACCAGGTAATTAAGCACCGGTTGTAGCTTATTGTTAGCATTTACAGTTCAAATACGAGAAACATGGGGCTGATAACTTTAAGAATAATTACAACCATTATCTTTTACAAACACAATTGCAGCAGGTATTTCCCAATACCACAGTATGATCTTAAGATCTTTGAACTATTAACAGAAACCTTTTAGTGATAACCACCTTACAATGACTAGCCAAAAGAGCATGAACTGTAACATTTCAAAAACATGTACACAGGAAATGATAGAATATGCCTCCCCCTGCAGTCTCCAGACCTAATTACAGTACTGATTTGTCTGATACCAACCTCTCCACACAGTTCTGATGAGGCTTGGTGATTCAAAGCCAGCCTTTTTGGGCCTGGCCCTGGATGCTCTGCACAAACAGATCTCAAAGCTGCCGGTACCATACACGCACAAACAGGAAGAGGAAGACAAGCACGGTCTCGGTCGCTGCTGCACTGCTCTGCTGACCTTTGTGCAGCCATTTGTGCAGGAAGTCAAAAGTCAAGATGCAAAAAGTCCAGTGGCAAACACGTATCATGCGAGACAGAGGACTGCGCTTCTCAAATTGTAGGTTTTCATAATTTTTTTAATTAGAGTTTATTCAGAGAATTATAGTGTTTAAAAAAAAAAACATTAAAGAGAATATTGTGTCACATTCACCTTGCTTCTTTCTCTTATCCCATCCTCTCTGAATGACACAAGATACTAGTTTTCTTATTCAAAGTCTTAATTGTGACTTTGTATGCATTTTGCGTGTAGCTGCATGGAGAGTCTGAGGGAACCTCTCCTTGAAGCTCAGCTTGATAGGAAGGCTGACATGTCCCAAAGCTCTCCCCTCTGGAACTTTGCCACAGAAATCATGGTGAGCTACACAAGCAAAATGTGTGTACAAAAAAATGTGTGTACAAAAAAATGCAAAGGTGCTTTCTACTTTTTCATTTATGCTTCTCATTATAGACTACTCTATCAGCAATCCGGGAGCCTCTGCCCAAACTCCTGTTTTACTATCCCTTGAGAGGGAAAGAAGACAAGAGAGTTGTGCAAGATGACAGTCACTTGCCTGAATCAAGGGCTTGCCTGGCCTACTTGCTCTTCGTCCAGCTTATTGCCATTGAACGGTTCCCTGCTGTCTTCAGGTAGGATACGTTATCTAAGATTTCCTAAGAACAACTTTTTGTCTTGACTAAACTTATTGGCATAGGACACGAGTTGGCCTTCTGAGTTTTAAAGTAGTTTAATAGTTTTAAAGTTGAGTTTAAAGCAATTTAATATATATATATATATATATTTTTTTTTTAAAAATAACAACACACCTGTGTATTATGTTTACTATGCTTAAAAACACGTTCCAAGTGTATTCTGTGCTAGCTATTAGACACTCATTTGCAAATCCCAGCTAAATTCTCCCCAAATCACTAAACGTATCTTCAGGCAGATTGGATAAACATATTATCTAAAACTTTTTGAAACTCAGTTCTAATATCGCATTTCATTTTCCAATTTTAGCCCAGTGTTTGTTCTGCAGTGTAACATGGAGTACATCAACGTTTTATTGAGCAGGTAGTTTGACAAAAAAGCATTTTTACACTGTATGAGTAACAATGGCTTGGCTTACATTACATTAAATAACCTAATTGTGCTTTTTCCTCACAGAAAAGATGAACCATGGATCTTGAAAGGTTTGGTAAGATAAGGTCATGATCCAGCAGTGCAGATTATTCTAGCATGTCAGCTTAAAATGCTGTGTGATCAGTGATAATGAGTTTATTATGCATCTCACTTGGGCTGTTTCTGTCTCTTAAGGACTTGTATGTTAAAAGCTTGGAGAGAGTTCTGGACAACAGTCTTCCAGTAGAATTGCTAGAGCTGAAGATTTTTCATACAGTTACACAAGTAAGACAATCACTGCACAACCATTCAATAGAGAATGTTTTAAAAGAGTTCTGAAGTGTTACACTGAGTTGCCGAGTACACGTTCCATATAGATGAACTTTGCAGGTATGTAGCGTTGGTCTATTCTTAGCACAGCAGTATGAGTGTATCTGGCAAAGCAGTGCTGCTGGGGTTTCAAACACTGAGGGTTGACTCGTAGGTTCACCTTGTAGGTGTGCAGTTTTTCCATGCTCAATTTGTATTTATCCGACTCTAGGTCTTAATCAGTGTAAATGTTTTTGGCTGGATTTTTTGGTTGATGAAAATTTTCAACCCTTTTAACAATTAACACAAAGCAGAGGAACTTTACCACCCCAAAGTTGAATATTTTCCAATAACAGGACATGTCAAAGTGTGTATTGCTCTTATACCACAGCAACTTGTCAACAAATACTATTTTTAATTTATTAATGAATGACATGTCTTACATTTAATATTGTGGAACATACACAATACACAAGTTGGTTCCTGTTACTACTTACATAATGGCAACTATAAACATTTGTTCCCTCATCAGCTTCTCTTTTTTTTTTGTCTCGTTTGAAGTTAAAAAGACATTTTTAAAAACCCAACAACAACAACAACAATACAGTTTCTCATGTTAATGAGAAACCAGAAGGTGCAAAGTTCTGTTCTGAAAACTTTCCCGTGGTGGAAAACTTACTGACGGTTGCAAAGTGTTGACACCTGACTTCTTTCTTCCTATAAATGTTAGATAAACCTGAAGGCTTCACCATATCACTGATTAGATGTCTTTAAAATGTCTCAACACGTCTTTAAGTCAGACTCTAGGCCTTTTTCACTGTAAATGTTGTTGTTGACTGGATATTTTTGGTTGGTGGACTGTTTCTAAACCCAACAGTGACACTGAGATGTTTGACATAACTTTAAAATGACTTTAAATAAGTAAATAGTAAACTTTGAATGTTTTAACTTTTTAATGATCTATTTTTGCTTTTCATGATACAGAACCTAATCCAAATTATGACTGACTGTCCTATCCAGCATTTGGTAAGTGTGGTGTAATCACTACTTATTATGTATTTCAATGAATGTGCCTGAGTAATGCGAGATTGTAATACTTCCTTTCTTGCCTTTTCAGAGAGTAAAAGCTCTTGTGGTGTTTCAGCTTTTTATAGAGAAACTCAGTGGGGAAGCCAAGCATAAATTCTTCAGGTATCTCTGTAATGCAACCTTCTCCACGTTTTATACAGTTGTAAATACAGTGAAATGCTAAATCAAAGTAAACTGGCTAATAATCCATCTCATACACGTCTAGGTGCATAATGCGAACCAGTCGGCATGCAGGGGTGGAAAGTGTCATTGTCACAAACATCAAAAATCAAGTGGAGAAATCAAGCAAGGTCAGATGCAGGTCATTTCTGATGAGTCAGAATTAGAAGTCACACTTCTAACATCAGTTATAAAAGTGAAACAAACGTTCAGCAAATCTGACAGATTTTTGGAGCTAAAGTAGTCAGAAACACTTTAATGTTTCACACAGTGGCTGCAAGATGGAAAAAGATTTTAAATCAGAAGATCTTGAAGCTTTCTAGATTACACAGATTTCATAAAAGCCTTTACCAAGCAAAGAATTTATTCACTTTACAATACTCCTAATATATTTGTATCTTACTTAGCATTACTTTTGCATTTACAGCATTTGTCAGATGTTCTTATTTAAAGGCTTTGTTGTCTACTTGAGAAACATATCCTCATGTCAGTGTAGATACCAACAAGCTAAAGGCCTCTCAGAAACTGCTAATGCTGCTACGAAGCACATTAATACACAGATTACAATGGACCTTCTTTTTTTTTTTAAACAAACACCAAACAATACTGGAGACATTGGGGTTACTGTTATTGCGAATATCCTTAACAGGAGAAAATGATATTGTTTCTGCCCTTACTCTACCATGATCTGAACTGTATCTGTAGTCAGAACAGATGGACAGCTGGTTTGAGGGGACATTACTGCTAGCGCTCCTGAGGGACACTCTGAGTTTACCTCAAGGCCCAGAGACGGACTTACTGCATGAGATGGACAGGTGGGACAAGTTTTTGCTTGTGTCCTAAATGTTTTCAGTCACTCCAAGCAATCTAATTGTATTTTTCAAACAAACGACAAAAAACAGTGGCTTTTCACATGACATTTATTTGTCCTGTGAGAATATGATCTGGTGTGTTGAGACGTGCAGTGTAACCCTCGGGCTTCCATATGATATGATTTCGTTTCTTAAGGCAATGATTTAATATTTGACAGTACCAATGAATCTGCTAGGATACAGTTTGACACAAAACAATTTGATTCAGTAGCCTCCGTTTGATATATGACCAACTTTTGTTCTGATTCTGGGGTAGACCAACCGTTAAGTCGTGAATGATGATGACAGAGAAGAACTATTTTAAGTATCAGAGTTACAGGCCAACCACATTGCTAACCTATTAAATCATTTAAACATCATTTTAAAAATATGTTAAATAGTAAAAATAAACACCAGTTGTTTGTTCTTTTTCAATAATAATCTTTTTTTAAATTGAACTTTTTAAATCCAAATCATCTGACTGTTGCAGATTAAACAACAAAAATTTCAATAAATAAAGGCAATATGGAGATTTCATTCCAGTTAATATAGATGAAGTTGTAGGGAAATATAAGAATGCTCACCCTGCCCCTAACCCTAACCTTTCTTATCTTTTCTTACAAATAGATTCATGTGAACTGTTACAAATTTGCAATCCTGAGTCCATGTTCAGTTCAAAAGCAGTGTATTGTCCATAGAGCAAGGGCTGTGCAAGTAATAAAATGCCTGACATGTCCTAGAGGCTGTACTATGTCTTGTAATTAACCACTTTCACTGGTTCCTAACAGGAGGAGAATGAAAATAAATTAAGCTATAGTTAGAACTGAATAGACCTGAAGGGCAAGCTTGACAGTACTGTAATATAAAATATCAGAGCCAATATGCTAATCTGTAAAACCATAGACCTAAGTTGGAACACATAATCCATGTATGCCACCTGCCTCTGCCTTGAGAGATGTTTTATTCACATGATATCATTCAGCCCTGACAATTATTTATTGATGATTCCAAGAAAATAGCCATGATCCTGCAGCACAGAGCATATGGCAGGCAGGTGGATGCTGTAGGGCAGATCCTGTGTCATTCCTAAATAAGACCAGAGTGAGTGATTGACATGCACTGTTCTAGATAGTCTGTCTTTGATTAATTACTTTAACCTTTGACCAGTGTGGTGCAACATGTGATTTAAAATATGTTATTTCCGAGCCTTGGCAAACAGACGAACAAACAAACAAACAAAAAAACCCCAAACTTATCATACACGCCTACTGGTTAAAAATTTAAATGGGAAAACAATTTTGAGCATTATACATCTTGTTCTTGGCAAATTAAAAAAAAATCTGCTTATATTTACTGAAAAGTATAAGATATCTAGAAAACATACCATGTTGTGTATTATATTTAAATATACATGTATATTGTCATCTTTTCCATATTGTAGGGTCATGGTGTCTCTAAATCTTCTGAGATATCTACTCATCAGAGAGAGAAACAAATCTGTAAGTCTGTTACACTCAAATATCCCAAAACAGACCTTTTTAACCGAACAGTTTAAGCTCGATGAATGCAATGACCAGTTGTATTTTTTTTTCAGACAGGTATCTGGACAGACCTTTGTAACATTGCCGCAAGCTACAGAAAGATACTGCGCGTGTGTCTCAGCATGTCAAAATCATACTATGGGTCAGAACTAAAGAGACTTCACGAGGACAAAAAGGTCAAAGTGAAGGGTAAGAGATTTTCCACATTTAATTTAAGTCTAAAATGTGATCATCATTTTAACTATTGGTAAATGATGTTTCCGTCTATAATTGTTTTACATTTTTTGGCACTGCTAGTTGAAAAAGCATAACCAGTTATTATTATTTTACTTTATCGTAAGGGTTTTCATAGTAAAGAACAACGAGTGATTATTTTTCTTAACATTTTTGACACTTTAGAATTGAAAGAGGTCTCAGGAAAGAAATCAGTTCAGCATATGATTGTGAAAAACAAAGCGCTAGGTGGAATGCCGTGTGAGGCACAGGAGAAGGTAAATAATCTCTCTCCTAATATCCTTAGTACAGACAGTTACAGTGAGTTAAGCCTTAATAGAGTGAGTGTGAATATAAAAATGTATATATTTGTAATTAACAGGTCCTACAGTGTGCACTAGTTACATACGATCTGATGGAGAGTCTTGTCATCCGAATAGAGGAAATCCTAGAGGAGAGAGTGTAACATTATCCATACCATCTTTCCTTTTTTTCCTCTGCCAAGTCGACGTCATCAAGCCAAGTCGACAATATCAATCCTATGTGTGATCGGGATGTACTGTGTGTGCTAAACTTGTTAACTTAAACTTTAAATTAAACTTGCTAGAAAAAGAAGAAAACTAAGCAGGAGCTGCCAAGAATAAGTCGTTTACTTACACCAAGGTCAACTCATGCCATATTATACATGCTACACAGAATGTTGTGTGTTGTCAATAGAAAGTCTTTGTAGATGCTGTAATAGAAAATAGTCTGGAGGCAGCAGTTATTCTTGAATACAGCTTTTAGGTCAATTCTTAAAAAGTGGGATAGAAAATAAAAAGCGATTAACCATTGTATGTGTTGATGAAGCAGTGTGGCTGCACGGCAGGTGTTTGTGCTGTTTGTGCTTATGACTCATTTAAATATGACTGACTGCACGACTGTAATAAAGTTGACGGAAATTAAATGACCTTAAAAATTTCCACTTTCTTTAACAATGTTTCAAGGCTGTTTTCGATGATGCGAGCTCGAGCTACACGCATCCGCTCCCGCACGCTATCCACATGTGGTTTACTGGTGGCCTGCAAAGTACAACTGCACAGTGACCTCTGATAACCTTCTAATAAAACTAGCATGATTACATGACAAATACACCTATAGTTGCAAGAAATAAGTTTTTTATTTTAGATCTTTTTCATCTTCTTTTTTTTTTTTAGGTTTTTTGCATTAATTACTCATAAAATGTGATCATAAAACCAAACACAATGTGCCTAAACTAATAACACAAAAATAGCTGTATGTTTCATGTCGTTATTGACCACACTAATTAATCATTCACAGGGCTGGAAAAATGACGTAGAGTACTTAATAACTGGGAGAGCAGTAATAACCTTCACCAAATATTTGCTGTAACTGCTGATCAGACTTGCACAACGGTAAAGAGGAATGTTTACACTATTCCTCCCTGCAGAGCTGTTTCAATTCATCACTATATCTCTGGGATTTCTTTGTATTGAACAGCCATATTCACTCTATCAGTTGGGTTTAGGCTCTGACTCGCCAATTCTGTTGTTGATGTGTGTAATTGTTTTGTACGCCTGGTGACTTCAGCTGACAGACCACATCCCTGACATTTTATGAGCAATTAATGCATTAATCCATTAATCCAGATAATTCCAAAAACGTTTTTCTTGCAACTATATTTCTGTTCCACTAACTGAGAAGAGTGCTGTATGAGCATAATACTGAAATATCATACTACCTAATGATATAAAATATTTAATAAAGTCAGAAAAGATGTAAGTAAACGTGAGCATTGGTCCTGTTACTTACTTTAGCGATGGTCAGCATTCCCTTGACAGCGTCCTCATTACTATGGACAGGTAAGACTTTGAGATTACTGCCAAAGAATCTGGTAGAGAAATCAAAATACAGCCTGTGAGATGTGTGTTCAATGTTATTAAGAAGCCATTTCTTCATCAGCCCAGTGGAGCTCCAGATTTTTAAAGCACGGTTTTTCGAGATTGACGTTACATTTCACATGCACCTGTTCTGCACTGCAGACACAATCTCCAATTCTCTTGCACCATATGCTGGCGCCTGGAGCAAAAGAAAGCTGTTTCTGTGGACCTGGATGAACTTCTCAATCCTTCTAAAGAATTCTTCACACTCAGCCTTTTCAGGAAACTCTTCTGGGGTGATCAACAAGAACGCCACACCTGCACATGACAGGAAAATCACACCGATTTGAAGTAAAGAGATAGAAAGAAAAGTTTTGAACTGTTTGAGAAGCACAGCAAGTTATATCCGGTAAAGCAGTAATCCTCAAACTTTATGCAGCCAGGAACCTTTTTAATTAAAAAAATAAAAATAAAAAAATCCACAGACTCTTCAGTACAGATTTATTTCACAAACATAATCTGAGTGTTCAAATATTAGGCGCATCATTTAAATGTGTACAATTTAACCATTTATTTTTTAATTTGTGAACTTTGCTCACACACAATACATTTTTTTAAATTAAAATTGTTATTAGATTCCAGTACAATAACAGACTCATAGAGTTCCCGTACCCTAGTTTGAGAACGCTGCATTTCACAAAGTTTTTTTTTTTTCAACCTAATCTCTAAACAAATAATCTGTATGACTAGTTACCATTCATAAGAAACTAGACTGTATCGAGAAAAGATTGTAAAATTGTTGGGGAACGGCTTTGTGGTGATTGCACATACATTACGGAAGGGTAGGCTAGATATCCGGCTGAAAAGAGGTTTAGCTGTGATGATTCAGCACAGTGATTAGCAGAAAATGTTTAGTATGTGTAAAACGCTGGCATTGGTTCATTTTAGAGGTCAGTATTTCTCAACCCTGGTCTTTTAGTAAAATATATCCCTGTTTCAAGCCTGAGCTCGGGTTACGATCTGTGTGGAGTTTCACGTGTTCTTCATGTGTCTGCCTGGGTTTCCTCGGGATTCTCTCTCTTTTTCTCCCACCTCCAAACAACATGTGAATATATGTGAACTGAGTCTTTACAATGTCCCTTGATGTTAAAGTGTGTGTGCATAGTGCTCTGATATGGACTAGTGCCCCACCCATGATGTATTCCCACCTCACACCCAGTGAGACTGGTATAGGCTTCTGACCCACCATGACCCTGGCCAGGATTAAGCAGTTACTGAAGATGAATGAATGAATTTAAATGTGTAGAGTAATATTCTGCCTATTTATTTGAGCCTTAGAGCTTTTTATTTCTTTCCACAATGCATTGCATCTATGTACAGGCCAAATTGTTTTTGAGTTATTGATGTTTGGACTAATAACTAGAAGAACTCAATTATGAATATAATAGACTTTGATGATGGTGGATTGTGATTTCCACCACATGTAACTAAATAAAATTTGAATTTTTAACTCCACTTTGAGAACCACTGGTTCAGGCTTTTTCCTTGATTTAAAATATCCTAACAAGCTCTTCCTGTTTGATGTTTGTATTGTGGATTGTGAAGGAGAAAGACAGAGCTGATGCTCTCCACCTTGGCTTTAATGTTACCTGAGAGAGGAAAGACCAGTGTACCGCCTTCAATACTGTCTGAGTAACGAAGTAGATGTTGTTGTGCTAAAAGCAGCACTGAAATTTCATGCTTCTGTCAAGACAACAAAATGAACTAAAGTTATAAATAACGTCCGTCTCAAACAGGGACTGAAATCTAACTCCAGAAGCAGGAAACAGCTGGAAAAAGGAGACAAACTGGAGGAATGACTGCCTAGTTAGCTACTAGCTAATGAGACAAACTGGAGGAACAGCTAGCTAGTTAGCTACTAGCTAATGAAAAAGTTCACTCTGTCTACCTGAAGGGAAATACTGACAATAACAGTTGTTTTCCACAAAGTCTTCGTGTTGTTATTTGCCATTTAAACTGCTTAAAGTATACAGAGATAAGAGAATATTTCAAAAACTAAGCGACTAACTTTAACCAGATTAATTCCAGCTCACAGCGCGCGACACTGACTTTAGCGCTTTAACACATTTCTGAGCTTTCATTTCCCTTTCAAATATGCCTCTGTGCATTCTTTTGGGAAAAGATAGCTCTTTTTTATTCAATTTTTATTTATTTATTTATTTATTTATTTTATTAGAGCTTATCCAGAACTTCAGAAATTCTTCACCAGGATTAAGCAGTTACTGAAGATGAATAAATGAATAATCTTTTGGCCGGAGATAAACATCAATGTGCACAGGTTTAACAGCTGAGATTACTCCCGAGTAATAAATCAGTCGAGGGCGCTATCTTCAGTGAAATATCATAAATCGTTAGACAGTTAAATCGAGACGGTCAGTAGCGCTGAGGCGATGTGAATGCGGTTGATGTTGATCGGTGTGTGTGAACGGTGGCGTTTCTCCCAGTACAGAACAATGGCGCCATCTGGTGGTGAACAACAACAAACTCGCAGAGTGTTTCACTCCCTGATCTTTATTTAATTCGTCTTTTAAACACAGTGTACGCTAGCATTTTACTGACAATATGTAATTTATTAAATAAAATGTTATCCATAAGACTATGTTAACGAAATTCCTGTTACCGCTACACTACACCAGCTGTATTTGAAAAATATCCCACGTCTTTTTTTTTTTTTTTTTAACATTTAAAAGTCTTTAGCCCACAGTGAAATGTTATTGATGCTTTGATTATATTAGATATATGTTTAATCATGAAAAAAATCAAGCTATAAATACAATGTAAAAAAATTTAATAGGTGAACACTAACATATACTATAATTATTATTTTTAATAGTATTTTGTTTCCGGAAGTTGCGTTTCTCTCCTGTTGCTGAGAGTCCGCCAGTATCCCACAATGCTTTCGTTCTATCTCTGACCTCTCGGCGATTTCCGTCGCCTGCTAAAGTCGGTGTGTGTGTGGGTTTGTGTGTGTGTGTGTTGCATGGTGGGACCGATGGCCGCTTCGAAGCCCATCGAGCCTGGGGCCGGGTCCGGACTCCCCCGGTGGCAGCTGGCGCTGCTGGTCGGGACTCCCATCGTGCTCGGGGTCGGAGCCGCGTACCTGTGGAGCCGGAGCCGGGGCATGAGCAGGAGCACGAGCCGGGGCAAAGAGCAGCCGAGTGAGGGCAATGAGGAGAGGAAAACTCCCGAAGGCAGCGAGCAGGACAACATGGTAACCACAGTCTGGAGAATACATGTGAATGACCTGTACGGTTATAAACCGTGTGAGTGCTCTAGCTAGCTGTTTAGCTCACACAGCAACACCACAGCTCCTTTCAGTCTGCTAGTTCCACCCGGGTCGTGTCATGGCTAAGCTAACTGTTAAGGGTCGCGTCCCAAGTGGTCTCCTTATTTAAATGTAGTGCCCTGTCTCGGCTGTAGGAGCTCTAGTCTGGTAATGAGCGTAGTGCGCGTGTAGGTGAGGGATTTGAGATGCGGCACACCGACAGGCCAGCCCAGCCCCCAGGCATGCTCGCTGTTTCATTTCCATCGATATTCGCTCACTTTGGTGTTATTTAGTCCTCATGTTGTTTTATAATAGCTATATATTTCAGCAGCTGTCCTACAGTACATTATTTCTGCACTTTTATGATGACAAAAAGACGTTTAGCACCGACGCTAGCTTACGAAAGGTACTTTAAGCGGGTTAGCTAGCTAGCTTGTAAGTGAAAGTGACATTCTTTACACTGTGAAGAACGAGAGTGGGTTCTGTTTATTAATTAAATTATTTATTTGGAAAAATCTCCTTGTATAGTTTTAGTAAAAAACGTTTTCTAACTGTTCGGGTTTTCATTCTTGTTTGTAACTTTACTGGTGGACAGGGAGTTTGCTTTGCAAGAGAAGAGTGGTTAATAAATCCTGCATTGAGAGCCAAATTTCGGATTCCATGTATGCACTGATGTGTGGTATACTTGTAGCTGAAAATGTGATCTTTTTTTCTCTCTTAATTTAATTTCCACACTGAATCCCAAATAGACACTTCCTTTCCATACAAGTGCATGACATGGGTTTTGAACTAATTACTTTGGCATCCAGTGTAGTGCACTGTATATCCAAGAGGCAGGCTTTGAGATCGAATGATTGCTTAAAAAAAAAAAAAAAAAAAAGTTAAATGAGCTGCATGTCATGAGCTCATATACTCCAGACTTTAAGAGCGGTTGGTCCTTTGGTCTTTCTTTCTCAAAAAAAAAAAAAAAAATAGCACATTAAAAATAGCAAACGACAACCAACCATTCACTTTCTGTGTACGTGACACAGAGACGCAAGCGACAGTGTGACAGTGACATTTGAATTGCCAGTTAGGTATGTATAATGTTCAATTGAACGATCAATGATTATATAATGATCAATCGACAAATCTGAACGATTCCTCGGACCAATCCTATGGTGCATGTGGTCTGACAGTTCTTCAGTTTCACACTCAGGACTTTAGTTATAACCTGCAGTCTTCAGAAAAACTGGTAATCCTGGTTCTAGTTTATCATCTTGTTTAATATGTATAGAGGCATTACAATGAAGAATAGGCACAATGGAAGGAAGTAGCAGAGATGGTTGCTACCTCTGGTGAGTGTGCATAGCAAATGCAGTCGGCTTGTTTGGCTGATCTGACAACGAAGCAAGTGCGAAGCCTAGCACGTAACATGTAAATCAAAATTAAATACATTTTTAAAGAAAAGTGGTGTGTAAATCGTATAGTGGGCTGTAGGCTGTACATTTTTGGTTACTGCTGTTTCTCATTGGAAGTTTAAAAAAAAAAAAAAGCTGGACAGTGCACACCCACAACTGACAAATGTAATGTTCACTACACACCCACAAGAGATAAACTGCAACTGAGACAAGTTGTACATTTCTGAATTAGAAATGTGAATGACAGTTGCGGAGCATGTGGGACATTCAGTTAATTAAAATTTGAAGTCGACTCGCTGCCTGCACAAGCTGCATATCGACAAGACACTTTGGTCTTCAAGTAAAAGACCAGTAATCAAAAGTGTCTGGCATTGGCATAATTGGCATATTCTGGATGCTACGGTGAAAACTATGGCATTATGGATGTGAAACTGTAGTGATCACATTGTTGACTGTTAGATGAAACAGTTCAAATAGGAATTAAGATTAAACCAGTGTTAGCCTTAAGCCAGACTTACACTGTAGGATTTTTGGCCCAGTTTTGCTGTCGCTGACAAAAATCACACTCCGTAATATAATTCTTTGGCAATCTTATAATGCATAATGTGATGTGCTCACTAGTAGCCAAATTTAGTGCCTTTGTGACCAACGGCACAGTGTAAAAGTGCTTTAATGAGAACATTAAGCAGAAAAAAGGTGTTCTTGATAGCCAAATTGAAACATTTCGCTCCGGCTGGGTGGAATGTGCTGCTCTCTGTCAGAGAACCCCTCATCTGTGATGGTTATCCGATACAACTATTTAAAAGTGAATTATTTTATAGGCTTGGAGCTAAAGGTTGTATATATCACACAAACATCACATCACCAAACATTTCAATTATACATAACACGTATCACAATATATAGTAGGTTTACTGAAACTCTGTGAAATTCTGAGTTTAATGGTACATTTAATTACTTATTTAACGTGGAAGTTAATGATGGGAAAATAAAATGAATTTAAAAAAAAAAACTTCAGAATTCTAACCTTTTGCAATGCAAATGATTCGGCACATCTATGAAAAGCTAATCAGCTGCTTCTCGACACAAAGCTATCAAGCATTTCTAAACAGAAATAATGTCTCAGCTTCCTCTCTTCTAATTGTTTCACTGTTACTGTGTATGTCATGATACTGCTTATAAAGGCAGAACAAGTTCCACATTTGAATAGTTCTGTCGAAACAAGCACCAGTGGGCTTTCACATAAACGACACTGTGTGTCCTTGTACCATGACAAGGTTAACATTTTGCATAGAATTGCCTCTGTCTGTTTATTAGCAAGACAGTGTGTTTAACATGGCAGCTGTTTTACATGTGCAGTTACACAGACGGAGGTGATTCCGAAATGCTATCAGGAACCTGATCACTGTGTTACACTTGTAGGTTGTTGTGTAAGTGCACTCGGTAACATCAGGCGAGGAGAAAGTTAGTACTCTTTTAGTACTCTACAGGTAAATTTTTAATCTCGAGTTACTCAGTGGTCCAAGGGTTAGTAACACTTCAGTCTCTGATTAATCATGTATTATAAAGCAGATAAGTAGTGAGCTATACTGCATAATGTGCATGGCTCCATGTTTGCTTGCTTTCATGCTTTCTTTGAGCATTTTAAAGAAGTTAGTAGATACTGTAGTCCAGAGCCCACTAGGAACGTAGTCTGCTTTATGATCTCAAAGTATTATCTCTCGGTTGGAGTTAATGATCATTTTGTGTAGTCCTGCTTTATGTCTCACAGGAAATCCAAATACACAATTACACGAGCGAAGAAATTCATTAGCTAGTTCACCAGGCAAGTAAAAGCTCCATGTGCTTCCCAGTCCTATGTTTTAGTTAGAGAAGCATAGTAGAGTAACCTAAAAAGTCCTAGCTGACATGATGTAATAACATGTGGTGAGCTAGCTAGTCACGTTAGTTACGGGCATTAATACAGAGTACGAGAAACGAACCAGTATATGATCATGTAGTTCATGTACATCGGTTATTGTGTTTAATGGACTGTGATGTTCTGTCCTTGCATCACAAACAAAGATGATATTTGAGTCTGGCTAGCATTCTTGTTTTCTCGTGATACGTTTAGCCATGAGGTGAACATGTTGCGCTAGCAAGAGCGTCATATAACAGCGTCGTGCTGGACTTCATTTTGCTCTGCTTTGTCAGCGTTTCCACATACTAGCAGACTGAGCGTCGGTCGATGTGTGTAGTGCAGCAGGCGGTGGCGATCAGAACCAGTAGCTCGCACTATAGTGTCAGCATTGTGGTGCGTCACACATTCATGAAGCGTATTGCGTTTCAGTGTAGACTGCTTAGCAAATGAATGCTTTTGTTTTGCTAATGTTGATAAGAAGTGTTCCTTTTCTTTTTCTTTATCTGCTTGTCCACCGGGCAGCAATGAGTTAAAAACTTATAACCTGGACACGAAATCTGTTTTTGGGCTGTTGATGTTTTTAAAGCTTTTCAGTGTTAAGTGGGCGGTCTTAACCTGTGGTAAAGCTTGTGTAAGATTTCCTCTCACCAGTCACAGTGCTGATGTTGCTTGTATTAGTAGTGATGCTAGTATTAGTACTCATGCATTACTGCTGCTCATGCATTACTGCTGCTCATGCATTACTGCTGCTCATGCATTACTGCTGCTCATGCATTACTACTCAGTGCTTTTAGCGCTGCTTGTGGATGGCTGTCCTGTCATATAATTTGGCTCGCATGCTAATCTACCGCACCAGATCCAGCTAATCTCTGTCTTTGTGAACCTCTCAGTACGAGAGCAGTAGAGGCTGATTAGAATTAATCTGTGGTTGGAAATGTTTTGTTGTGATACCATTGCATGTTGTTGTTTTGCTCAACTTAATGTTATAGTGTTATCTCAGGTTCACACAGCGCATTTTAGCTCCTCGGTGATTCAGTAGTCTCGGGTATTAGCTAAGAGCTTAGTCTAAATGGGATTTTAGTGAGACAGCCTGTCTGCTACCAGGGGAAGAAAGCTCAAGTGGTGACGGAGTGGATTTAAGTCCCCCCTTACACTCAAATGCAGCTAAAGTGTTCATTGATATTATAACTGGTAAATAATTGCTTTGGCACAGTTTATCTGATGACTTAATATTGCCTCAAAATTTATTCTGATTGATTTAATTGGAAGCAGTTCACTGGTGCAAATTTTATTAGGCATTTGGCACCACAGTAAAAAAAAACAGTAAAGCAAATCAGTGTTTTTTAACGCTGCCTTAATAGTGCCTGTGTGAAGATTAACATCCGTACACTTTTGTGATTAGTTAATACTCTGCTGTCATATGAGAATGTTCAGATTAAGGTAGGACTGCCCAATAAAATAATCACACAATCACATCGCTCAGTATTAAAATTATTTAGATAAAAATATTAGCTGTATAAATGTGGAGCTTGTCAGTTAATGCACCAGATTCAGTAAACACTGATATTTAACTGTAGCTAAACTCACCCATATCACAACTGATGATATTTAATTCTTTGAGGAAGCCAGGAATATGAGTAATTGTGTAGCCCTCGATTAAGAACACATTGTTGATTACATGATATTAAAAAATAACGCTTGTTCTTAAATGCAGATATGATGCAGTTGACTTGATGTGTAGTTGTCTGGGGTAAGAGTAATGCTGTTTTTCCATTAGTAGATTAGGTTACAAGTGTAGACGTAGGCGGGGTGTTTGCTTGTCTGTCAGCTCAGGATAATATTAAATCAGGTTAAGATAATTCCAGCTGATATAGTAAAGAGATAACAACAATGATATTAAGGATTCAGTGATACTCAAGGATTTCAAATACACTATAAATTTTTTCCCTTTGTATACAAAATAAGAGTAATATTATTAATAGTAGTAGTAGTAGTAGTAGTAGTAGTATTGGTATTATTATTGTTTTTTTGTTCTCCCTGTGTAGAGCCCTCTGGATAAGGCACAGGCTGCTAAGAACAGGGGGAACAAGTATTTCAAGGCTGCCAAGTACGATCAGGCCATTCAGTGCTACACCGAGGCCATCAGCGTGTGCCCCAAAGAACAGAAGAGTGACCTGTCCACCTTCTACCAGAACAGAGCTGCAGCGTACGAACAGCAGGTTTGTTTCATATTCAGCTGTTACAAGATAAAATGGCTCCTAGGTATTTCGCAGCACTGACTAAATGTTTGTGACTGCAGGCGAAATGGACTGAAGTGGTGGAGGACTGTTCTCAGGCCGTCGAAATGAACCCCCGCTACGTCAAAGCTCTCTTTAGGCGTGCCCGAGCCCTGGAAAGACTAGACAACAAAAAGGAGTGTCTGGAAGGTGGGAGTCAATATTTTTCACAGATTTTCCCCTTTGAGGAAAAGTAAAACAAATAGTAACAGGTGTAACAAAGTTGAATCTAATGTGATTATCATAGCGCACAATACTTAAAACAAGGAGTGTGTTCTTCCAGATGTGACAGCTGTATGTATACTCGAGGCCTTCCAGAACCAGCAAAGCATGCTACTGGCAGACAAAGTGCTGAAACAGCTGGGAAAAGAGAAAGCCAAGGAAAAATACAAGGTGAGAAGACACACCAGAGTGTTAAGCAGCTTTGAGTTTGCGGAGGGAGTCAACATCTATAGTTTAGCTGTAGCATGTATGATTATTGACCCATTAGCGTGGTGATAGTTTTCAGGAGACACCCGAAAACTATGCTATTTCAGTTAAAGCAGCGGTCAGACCAATTAAAATGTAAAATAAATTTGCTTGGCTTTTTAGTTTTTTTTTTTTTTAGGCACCTCGAGAGCTTGTTTCATCAACCCCTGTTGTGTTGTGTGTGGTCTGTTCTCTAAATGCAGTCACTCACTCTAATCTCTCTCTAATCTTTATATCCAGAACCGAGAGCCTCTAATGCCATCACCTCAGTTTATCAAGTCCTACTTCAGCTCCTTCACTGATGACATCATATCGCAACCCCTTCAGAAGGGGGAGAAGAAAGATGAGGACAAGGATAAGGAGGGCGAGGCTGCTGAGGTCACAGAGAGGTCAGAGTTCATGTACTACAGAGTGGTGCTGGTCAGATTGGCAGAGTTTTTTTTTTTTTTTTTAACCTGTTTGATTTGGAGATTTTCTGTCCTTTTCTGAACATGGAGATTATTATATTCAGTATATATAATTAATTGTAGGGACACACCAGGCTTGCTTTTCCCATATTTGTTATGATACTGATATCAGAGCTCTGAGTATGTGTTGAGAGGTTATAGTGATCCAGTACTGACATCTTGACAGTGACTGAGTCAACTCTTTGCAATATTTTAAGATGAAGGTATACTGTACAAGAAAAAACTTTAATTATCAAATATATAAGTACCATACAGTGAAATTCTTTACTTTGCATATCATAGCTTGCTAGGAAGTTGGAGTCCAGAGTACAGGGGACCTGGATCAGAGATGGCTTAACCACTGACCCACCACCGCATCCACAGTTTTATTTTATTATTCACTTGTTTGTATTGAATCAATGTGACGCCTTCACAGTATAAAATGCACGATTGGATCAGCTGGTTAAAATAGTAAATCTAAACTGATGCTGCTCCAGCATTTCAGGTCACTATGTGCCCTGATACTGATACTCGATATCAGAGCCATACATCCCTAATTAATTGAAAACCTTTCAAAAGGCCTTACTGTTATCTTAATAATCAGAGGGGCAGCGATCCCACTTTTCCATTTTCAGTACAATGCCTGATTCTTGGCCGATACCCGATAGTGGTCCCATACCTTCAGCCTCGCAGTAGCCAAGATGACCTTGTGAGCTTCTGTTACCAGATTACCTGATGTGATGGAGCTAGGATTTAGGACAAGTTGGGTTCCATGTTCCTGTGCAAGCATTATCCGTGTCGCGTTAATCAACACCACACACCGTCATAGCTAAGTGGATCAAAATGGAAAATGGGGGAAATGCAACTGGACACCAATCCAACATTTCAGATCAATATCAGTATTAGATCCAAGCGCTCCTAATAGTGCATTGGTTTTTTTTGAAAGGATTTTTGCAGTTAGTACTAAAAACAGTATTGAATATCTTCTGTTCATGTAGCTCGGGCTATCTGAAGGCCAAGCAGTACATGGAAGAGGAGAACTATGATAAGATCATCAGTGAGTGCACTAAGGAGATTGAATCTAAGGGCAGACACACTGCTGAAGCTCTGCTGCTAAGAGCCACATTCTACCTGCTCATCGGCAACGCCGCAGCCGCCCAGCCCGACCTTGACCGCGTCATCAACATGCAGGATGCCAATGTCAAGGTACTGCGAGCATGTGCTGCTTTTTGTCTTCACATCTGCACTGTTCAGTGTTTAGACTGAAGTGTTTTCTAAAGGTAGTGATCTGTGTCCTTTTTGCAGTTGCGAGCAAATGCTCTGATAAAACGTGGCAGCATGTACATGCAGCAGCAGCAGCCACAGCTCTCCACCCAAGACTTCAACATGGCAGCCGAAATCGATCCAAAGAATGCAGATGTCTATCACCATAGAGGACAGGTATACTTCTTATACTTCTTATTCTGACATCCTTTCCCTTTCTTACTTGGCTGTGGGTTTTTTGAGAACTCTTATACTTTTGCATTATTGTACTGTACCAGTGCTTTCTTGGACTGTAACAATGGCTTGCTTTGTCCCTGTCAGCAATTATAAGTTATAAGCAGTTTTTAATTATTATTTATTTCAAGGTTTTCTTGGCCAATTTAATGGTTAATTTAACATTCGTTCATTTTGACAGCAGTTAGTTAGGAGTTCGACTTGCACACTTTTATTCTGAATAAAGCTTATTAAATAAGGCCAATTATATATTTCCCGAATCTTGTTTTACTGTGACCTAGTTAGCAATGCTTCCACACTCTGAGTGGAACGACTTTTGACTCGCATGTCACCCCTCAGCTGAAGATCCTGCTGGACCAGGTCGAGGAGGCAGTGGCAGATTTTGATGAGTGTATTCTGCTCAGGCCTGACTCTGCACTGGCACAGGCACAGAAGTGCTTCGCTCTGGTGAGTAGCAGCAGGAGGCGCTCATGATAAAACTGTCTGCTCAGAGAGCATGCCCTCAAAATCAGTTCAGTCAAACCTTGGCATTATAAAGTGCTATCAGACTAATTTGTTAAAAAATGAATTTGTGTTATAAACGTTATTTGTGCCACTTAATATATGTAAGACGATTACACCAAATATATTGCCTAAAAGTATGAAAAAAAAACATTGTATCTGCTTTGAAGGACAGAACTTTATGGCTCAGGATCATAAATTTTTTTTTAAATAATGTAGTCTAACATTATCAGGGTTTCATGGTATAAACTGACCATTTAAAAATACACAAGCCAGTGGTGAAAATGAAGAAAGGAAATATTTGTGTCTATTTATGTATATTTAATCCTTGTACAAAGTCTCTTTGCACGTACTCATGTATATGTATGTATGTATGTATGTGTGTGTGTGTGTGTGTGTGTGTGTATATATATATATATATATATATATATA
>CM075004.1:19543312-19585753 GCA_037576675.1 Pangasius sanitwongsei | reverse complement strand
CCAAGTCAAGATGTGCCATGCTGATAGACTCATACCCAAAAAGACTGAGTGCTGTAATAAAATCAAAAGGTGCTTCAGCAAAGTATTAGTTTAAGGGTGTGCACACTTATGCAACCACATTATTTTGGTTTTTTATTTTTACTCGGCCAACGTAAAAGATTTCAGTTTGTTTTTCAATAGAGTTGTACAGGTTATAGGTCACATTAAAGGTGGGAAAATTCATCACAGAAGCCTGGCATTTTAACAGGGGTGTGTAGACTTTTTATATCCATTTCTTGTGTGTATATATATCACACAGTCAGGTCCATAACTATTTGGACAGTGACACGATTTTTGTAATTTTTGCCGAAGTGTAGACTTTCAGCTTTAATTCAAGGGGTTTATCAAAAACATTGCATTAACTGTTTAGGAATTACAGCCATTTTTTACAGAGTCCCTCCATTTTCTTATGCATATGATTATTTTAATGAACAATCAGTGTGCTGTATAGTGTGCAATATTGTGTTGCTGGGAATGTATAGATTAAACTACAAAGTGTCTAAGTGAGAAGACAAGTCAACTCAGATAATGCGTAATGTGCAATTTAACCAAGTGTAATATGCATTTTATTATTATAATACTTTTATATATTTTAAACAATAAATTAATGTTGTATATCACTTTCATTGTATGTCAGATGCAGAGTAAAAAACCTGGATGCTGCAAAATGACATAAGAAGCTACATAGGCACAATACACAGCAAAAGAAAGGACATGACATGTACATTAATCTGTATGTGTGTAGGAGAACCAGAACCTGTTTGGCAGCAGTCTGGTGGCTCTGAAGGAGGAGGACATGGACCTGAGTCAGGCTCTATGTCTCCCTGTCTCTGTCCCTGAGATCCTGCAGGCCAATCAGCTCCAGTCTGTGAGTAGTTCAACTTCTGACAGTCAGTTCTATCCAAGCTCTATCCAACAGCTGCATTCCAGTATATGAGAGACATGTTGCTGCAGTAAACCTCAAATCTCTTTACTCGTCAGTCGCAGAGTAAGATGAAGTAAGTGTGTGTGTGTGTGTGTGTGTGTGTGTGTGTGTGTGTGTGTGTGTGTGTGTGTGTGCTTTCAGGAGGGAGTGCGCTTCTTTGTAGTGGACTGTCGGCCAGCAGAGCAGTACAATGCTGGACACTTGTCCACCGCCTTTCATCTGGACTCTGATCTGGTAACATGCTTGTTGCTGTTGTAGATTCTTCTTTGTAGTGTTTCTTGTTCTTATCCTCCTATTTCTTCCTGCTTCACACTTCCTTACTTTTTCTTCTTTTTTCCTCTTCTTCTTTTTATTCTTCCTTCTCATTGTTCTCCTCCTCTTCCTTCTTCTTCAGCTTGGCCCTTTCGTTGTTTATCATATTCTTTGCCTTCTTCTTCTTCTTCTTCTTCTTCTTCTTCTTTCTTGTTTCCTGCTCTCCTCCTCTCCTCCTCCTTCTTCCTTTTCTCTTCCACCCCCTTTTTCTACTCTTCATCTCTCCTTCTGTCTCCTTTTCCTTTTCCTCCTTCTTCTTATTCCTTTTCCCATCATCCTTCTTCTCTTCTCCTTTTCTTTTCCTCCTCCTCCTCCTCCTCCTCCTATTCCTTCTTCTGCTTCTTCTTCTTCTCATAAAATCCCTCAACACATATATAAAGTATAAAGACGTAAGGCTTTATACTTTGCCGCAGATGCACTGTCTTACCTCTCATCATCTTCCTGCCTTCCTCAGATGTTGCACAATCCATCCGAGTTTGCTCTGTCTGTGAAGTCTCTGCTGGAGACACAAAAGCAGTCTCTGGAATCGGGCTCAGTGGCCAGCGGTGAACATCTGTGCTTCATGGGCAGTGGGCGTGAGGAAGAAGACATGTACATGAACATGGTTCTCGCTCACTTCCTGCAGGTCAGTCACAAAAGTGTTTCTTCAGGTTTGAATCAGATCTAAAATAGAAAAAATGCTGTTTTGACACAGAGCACAGTTCCTGGTAGCTGATTAAGCTGATTATTTTCTTGTACCAGCATGTCCCAGTTTGTTGTATTGCTCTTCCACCATAGCAGTTTGCCAGTGATTACATTTTATTTGTTAAAGAACATCAAGTAATAGTTTACATCCATTTATAGTTACATTTAATATATAAATTTTATAGAAATTTATAAGAATATATTCTTAAAATATATTCTTCTTCTAAAATATAAAGTAGTCGCACTACTTTTTGTGCCTTTCATGCTGCATTTTACCAGTGATGATGATTATGATGTGCTCATGTGCTTCTTTAAAAAAAAAAAATCAAAAAGGAAACAAGGAAAAATTAATTGCTTTTGTTTCTTTTTTTTTTTCTTTGGTAGAAAAACAAGGAGTATGTCAGCATCGCTAAAGGTGGATTTATGGGTAAGTAGATGCAGCGTATCATCACAACCATTACATTTTTGTTCAAACACCAGTCACTGACATGAGCAGAGAGAAATCCTCTGACTTTGAAGTTTGTGATCCTCTCCTAGGCTCTCACTATCACTCAGGCTTTTTAGTCGCAGTGTGTAAATACAGCACTTTTTTCGCAGTTTTTCAGCGTGGCTGAGGACTGATGAGGGCTTTCTGCTGTGTTTTTGTGTGTGTTCAGCACTGCAGCAGCACCTGGCAGACATTAACGTAGAAGGGCCAGACAATGTGTATGTCCATTGGATAGTCAGCACTTCAGGATCCCACAGCAGCCTCAGCTCAGCAGACGTGAGTATAGTGTGTGTGTGTGTGTGTGTGTGTGTGTGAGAGAGAGAGAGGGATCTGTTTCACTTCAGAGTTGTGCATTTTCAGGTTTGTTCTCATGGGTACAATCTATGGGCTGTTGTGTCTTCTGCTTGAGTAATTTTATTGACCATAAATGCCCTAAAATCTTTCCATCAATCATCTCCTGGGAGAAGGCGAAAATCACAAAATAAGTGCTTTACCGCCATCTTGTGGATCTTACAATTATGGCAGATTATTTGCTTTTTCCTTGGCACTGATTGTTGCAGTCTATTTACTGATTAAACACAATCTGTCTTTCAAACAGGGGGAGCTGAATATCACAGGGGATGGCAGAGGCGTCAAATCCCTTGTCAACAAAATGACCTTTGCCCTTAAATCCAAGTCAGTTAATGTGAAAGAGAAAGTGATCAGCTTCATTGAAAACACCTCAACTCCAGTGGACAGGTGAGAAACTTGACCCATCTCAGTGCCTTAAAGTAGCCCTGAACATGTTATTCTAAACTATTAACAGCATATATCATGTTTGTCATTAATAAATAATAAATTGTTTAATACGTTTTAATTTAGAATCATCTACTAAATCTATATACACCACTGGACTCATTAAAATGCAGAGATCTATGAATATGTTCAAGAATATACAATTTAGAAAGATTCCCATCTCCACTTGCTATCCCAATAACTATCTGGTTAGTTAATTGTTGAACCAATTAATTGCTGAACCAAAGTATGTGGACATCTGACCATCACACCCATATGTGATTCTTCTCCAACTTGTTTCCACAAAGTCGGAAGCACACAGTTGTGGAGCATTACAATTTCCCTTTACTGGAACTAAGAGGCCCAAACCTGTTCCAGCATGGCACTGCCCATGTGTGCAAAGCGAGCTCTATAAAGACATGGTTTGCCAAGTGTGGAGTGGAAGAACTCAAGTGGCAGCACAGAGTCTTGACCTCAACCCCACTGAACACCTCTGGAACTGAATGTGCCCCAGGCCTCCTCACCCGACATCAGTGCCTGACCTCACTAATGCTCTTGTGGCTGAATGAGCGCAAATCCCCACAGCCACGTTCCAAAATCTGGTGAAAAGCCTTCCCAGAAGAGTGGAGGTTTTATGACAGCAAAGGGGGACAAAATCTGGAATGGGGTGTTCAACAAGCACATACGAGTATGATGGTCAGGTGTCCA
This sequence comes from Pangasius sanitwongsei, assembly GCA_037576675.1. Classification (NCBI taxonomy): domain Eukaryota; kingdom Metazoa; phylum Chordata; class Actinopteri; order Siluriformes; family Pangasiidae; genus Pangasius; species Pangasius sanitwongsei. Next base: position 19,581,824 of record CM075004.1, on the reverse strand, counting down.
CATATTTTTTAATCATATAGTGTACATAAGTAGATGTATATAGTTTACCGCAAAGGTTTGTAACCCCCATGGTGTCTGGGTGGAAATCACCTATCAAATGTACCTCTTAATCGGGTTGAATGAAAACCTGCAGCCACACTGGCCATTTGTGGATAAGATTGAAGACCCCTGCTCTAGAGGCTTGAAGAAGACAATGTGTGATAGAAATGTCAAGAAGAATGAGCAAAGACTGGCCAAGCAATCTGGTGAATATCTGAACTAACTGGTGGGCATACAAGCTATTTGTTTAAAAAACAAAAAACAAAAAAAAAACAAAAACTGAAACACACACGCATACACATTCAGGGGTTTGTTAACTCCCAGTGCTGTTTTTTCTTACCTTTTCTTTTTTACCTGTTCAAAGTCTTAATCAGTTTTCCTTTTATGGAATCATTTGTTGTCCTTTATGTAATTGTTGCTTTCTAGCAATCCAACAGTGTTCTAAACTGATTTCAGATAATGTCCCTTCATGAAACAATAATAACCTTTGTGTGGTTAATACTTAATTTGCTGCAATACTTGTGTTAATTCGCTTCTTTACCCATGCCTCTGTTATTCCACACTAGACTATCTTTCACTCTGCCCTGGCCAGAGAAGGGGATACCTGATCGGTAAGAGCCTGTTCCTGTCTGTCTGCCAGCATGAGCGCCCCCAGTGCCCTCGACATGCCCATGCAGGGTGGCACTGCCCTGCCTCACTCACTGCTGGGGGCAAAGGGCAAACTTCAAGCACTGCTTACTTGCGCATGCACTGTAGCAGACTAACACTCATGTTCATGCATTAAAGTTTAGAGTTCTTCTCTAGCAGTTTAGAGTTCTTCTCTAGCAGTACAGTCATTTTCAAGTTTATGCTCCAGGTCTGTCTTATGGTCATGGACTTTATTCCTCCTAGACTGTGTAGTGCTGATTAATTACATTTACAGTTGCTCTCCTGTTGTTTGTCTTGCACGTCTACCTGGAGGGGGTTCTTCGCAAGGTTTTTTTTTTTTTTTTTTTTTTTTTTACATTTTCCTCCTCTCTTATGTGGAGATTTTCCTTGTTTTAATGTAGAATTGTTAAAGGAATACTTTGCTGAAAAACCACATTTGCACAATTTTCCACATTCCCCAAAATGTGTGGCGACCTGGGCAAACCCTTCCCATTTGACAGCTGATATCTGTTTTAGACATCTTTATGCTTTAGAGATGTCTATGCTTTAGGTAGATTGACTGTTTTTACCACCATGCTTGTAAAACCGTCTCCTTACCCAACCTGATCTCTGTGGGAAGATATCCAAGACAAGGTTCAGTAGTAAACAAAAAACAACCTGTTTTGGTGAAGAATTTTCTTAAAGTAAAATTTTTACAGATTTTTCATCTTTTTACTTGGCTGCTTTTTAGAATTCAGGCTCAGCAGAACCCACCGGCTTTTCCCAGACCGCCACGAAAATGTACTCCATCAACCAAGCCATGTTTGGTGTTCAATGCTACTTTACTGTTTTGATGGCACTTTAGTTTCGCACTGGAGCTATGAGGACAATATCGCTTAGTAATGGTGGTCTATTCTCACTCAAAATCTCTCCCATAAATGGATGGCTGAATTTCAATATCATCCAATTAAGGTCTGTGCTAACATCATTATGCTCTGTAAACTCATTTTTTAATTAAACAATTATACATTCTCACCAAATACCTTTTAGATGATACCAGTTTGTGTTAATGAAAGAACTGATTTGTTTGTCCAAGATGGATGCCCTCATAGTGTTACAGCGCTTAGCTACACAGCAAACTGTTGTTCATAATCACAGATTATAGATTACAGTAAGCAACAATACTGTGTCTTAAGATATACAACATGACGAAGGGAGAGATGCTGTAGATTACATGTTAGCTGAAGTGCAAAACTAAAGAATCTAAAGATTGGACAGCAAACATTTGGGTTGAAGTAAGCTGAAAAATTTTACGTAAGTCAAATTCGAAGCTGTGAAAAACCTCGAGTGACACAAAGCTTGCACACATTTCTGTTTAACAGGACGCAAGCTGAAGCATCATCATGTCGGTCACTTTGGCTGTGCTTATACTAACACACATCTTGTGTCCCTCTGTGTGCGTTTAATGCAAAAGGCTCATACAGTGTGTCCCATTCACAGTGTTTTCAGGCATCTTTCGTTGCTGACAGTGTTACTGACCGGATGATGACCAGAGCTGTGGGTGCTCAGGTGTTTTAACCCTCTTGGAACCGAGCGAACATCTTTAACCCTGATCTGTTAAAGCAGACCTGTTTTGTCGTGTCTGTCTCCTGCACGTTTTGGTTATCATCTCAGATATCGTTGCTTCTTTTTTAACCCGCCTCTTCCAACTAACATAACTTATCTTTTACAATCCTAGATATGGTTTTGTACTGCCGCCATTTGGAAATGTGCACAGCTGCTGAATCTTATGATGATGTGCATTTTATTTGTCGCTCCAGGGTATGTGCATGTGTTTGTGTGTGCATTTGGTCTGAATCTCTCATACAGAGTTCGGTTTTCACCACAGGCATGTGAGCAGCAGTGACAGAGTGGGTAAACCCTACAGGGGCGTGAAGCCTGTCTTCAGCATCGGCGACGAGGAGGAATACGACACGGGTGAGCACACTGAAAGGAGATGTAGAAGAAAACATATGTTAAGATATTAGACAGTGTGTCATGATACTCCTGCCATCTTCATCATCAGTCCTCTTTGCCTCTTTTCAGATGAGATTGACAGCTCTTCAATATCAGATGATGACCGCAAAGAGATAGTGAACATACAGACATGGATTAACAAACCAGATGTGAAGCACCACTTCCCGTGTAATGAGGTGAAAGAGACTGGACACATGTTCCCCAGGTGAGACTTAAGCTCTGTATGCTCACCACTGCGAGTATGGTGTCTTCCTGAGACCACTGCGAGGTGGTGCAGTGGTTAGTGTTGCTGCCTCACAGCTCCAGGATCCCTAGTTCAATCCTGAGCTTGAGTTACTGTCTGTGTGGAATTTCACGTGTTCTCCCTGTGTCTGCATTTTCCAGTATCCTCCACCTCCCAAAAATGATAATAAATGATGAAACAAATGCACGGTTGTTGGCTTTGGACTCCGCTGTAGTTCAGTGAGGTTACTGACCTACCAAGCCTCCCCCACCAAGGGTGCCAATAATTTTACATGTGTCTGTATATGCGGCATTCAGTACCCATACTGGTCGTAAGCTTTATTGTTTGATCTTCCGCAGCCACCTGCTGATCACAGCGACACACATGTACTGTCTGAGGGAGATCGCCTCACGGAAAGGATTCGCCTACATCCAGTCCAGACAGGCGTTAAGCTCTGTGGTGAAGATCACCTCGAAAAAGAAACATCCCGAGCTAATCACTTTCAAGTTTGGCAACAACAACTCTGCTGGAGTGGAAATTATGGCTGTAGAACGGTAATTTGCACAAACAGGGTCATGTTAAATATTCATTTCACAATAAAAAAAAAATTGTTCTGGAGTAGAAAGTCAATAGGCCACTTTTTTGTACAAGTGTCATTAACACATCATGTATTTTAATTGCCGCTGATGGCACTTTTCATAGAGTGTGGTACAGCATGATATGATGAATAATTCAAATCCAGAGCTATCCATGCTCTGAAGAAGTGTTTAAAAAAAAAAAACAGCACTTCAGCACCCTCTACTGGTGTGTTTTGGTCCTGTTAATATTGCTGCAGTTCAGCACTGTATTGTTTCTTCAGCTGAAGCTACAGTCTATAGCTTGGCTGTGGACTTTTCAGTGTTGTGTGAGTGCCAAGCTAACAGTAAAGTGCCTTTCTGCCTTATAAGCTCCCTGTGACTGCTGCAGAGGTGCCAATATCGATGATTTAGCTGTAGCGTTTATGATTTTGCTCTTGCTACAATGATATAGGAGGCACCTGAAAACCAAACGCAAATAAATTTAATCTGATGGAAAAGCTAATTCACTGAAGGGGAAAGGACACAGGACGACACCCATTTGCTTCTGGCCTTTATCTGGGTGAAAACTTGTCCGTCTTGTGAGCCAGTAGAAAGCAACAAAGCAGGACTGCGGTGTCTATGGTCAAAAAAAAAAAAATTATATTGCTAATTATTAAGGAGTGGTCAAACTGGAATTTTACTTCGCTCTGTTTTTTTTTTACTCTTGCTTGGTGCACATCTGTATGAAAATTAAAACTGAGCTATCTCATGAACAGTGATGATGATGTTTTATGGTTATATAAAAGATTATGTTTTATATTTTAAATGAAAAATGAAGTTTTATAGTAGGGATATTGTATTTGGAGATGTTATGTTGTTTGTCCGAGCAGAACGCATCACGTTATGCTACATTAAGAGCAAAAGCGCTGAGGTGCACCCGAGTCACAGACCCTCCACTGAGAGAGATATTTGGATAAGAACAACCAAGAGAGAGAGAGATGTCCAGGTCAGATAGCAGAAAGTTTATAGTGTGCTGGGACACAATCAATGTGTGGATTTGGATGTTTTGACTGCATTTTTGTCAGATGTGTTGATGGAGCAGTCTAAAAATGCTTTACCCACGCATTTCCCTTTTTATTCAAGACCTACATTACCTACTACAAAGTGCACACTCACATACACATTATTTAGAATTACTTACTCATTCTTGACACATTCTGTGCTCTCTGATCTGCAGGTATTTGATCCCTAATGCTGGTGATGCCACTAAAGCCATCAAGCAGCAGATCATGAAGGTTCTGGATGCTCTGGAGAGCTCATAGAGTCGCCGTTGCTCTGAGGCTGCACTCTGGCTGTATGCAGTGAGACTGCCACGACTAACACAAGTCAGCACAACCGTGCAGAGGCATAGTCTTTCTTTCCTTTCATCCCATCTCTCTCTCTCTCTCTCTCTCTCTCTCTCTCTGTGTGTGTGTGTGTGTGTGTGAGAACGGTTTCCTGGGACAGTGCTGACATTCAGTGTTGCTGATCACATCCATGGGAGACACTCAAGATTTCAACAAAGCCGTCATTCTGTTTAGCCTTTGGCATTTTCTTCTTGTCCCTGTCAAGAAAATCTAACCCTTTAGGTGTAAGGTTGGACTTGTCGCCTCAGTCTGGATGTCTGTCAAGCCTTAATCCTGTCGCTAATCCACTGTTTTTTTATGCGAGGGACTCAAAGGCAGAGCCTGCGGTGAGATAAAGGACTCAAGCCTTGAAATGCTGTGTTTCATTCATCTTGTTTAATTTATGGATATTCTCATCATTCAGTCGTTCATTTAATCACTGCAGTACACTTTCGATGAGTTCTGTGCATATTTATCCGAGCAGTATTTATGCCTGCAAGTTAAGACCGCTGAATCGATGCCGTATTTATATTTGAAACTGCCGTGGGACGTAGTGGAGCACAAAAGTGATGCACAGGTGATGGTCGTCATCATGCAACATGTAACACATGCACTCTTCAGTCGTTCCCACGTATGTCACTTAAATAACTGATCTCGTAAATACAATGAACTCGTAAATGAGTCATTCCTCATGGCCTGTGCTTGCAGCCTTAAAGCAGAAGTGAAAGTTAAGAGAAGCAGTCTGTGGGTGAGTGATATTTGTATATACTGTGAAACTGTACCTGATGGTAGGCGCTGGAAAAATTTATTTATGAACAGACACTGAGAACGCTAACGCCACTAATAAGAGCAGCCTCACCGAGGATCATGTTTTGTAATTAAAGTATTTAACATTGTCATGGTTTGATGTGACCAGGATGATCATAAACAAAGCAGGCCACCGAGACCCTTTATCATAACTCCTAATCAGCGTTTTGAGTGTAAACACATGGTTCTGTTTATGAACTGAATCATAGGACAGGTGAAGAAAGAATAGACAGGTGAAGAAAGAGTTCATATCGCTGGTAAATTCATTAACCATTTGCTTTACAAACAAATCTCAGCTTTTTCAGCTTGTACACATTTTCTGTTGAAACTACATTATTGTTCTTTGTAAAAGCTTTTGTTTTAATAAATTTATAAGTAGCCTACAAATTTATTTGCTATTATTTGTAAAAGCGCCAGATTTTGTCACTGTTTTCTTCACGTAAAGTCTGTGATCAACAACAACAACAAAAAAGATCTATCCAATGGTGTAATGATATTTTATTTTTTTGGTTTATACTGTATCAAAATAAGCACCTTGCATATTTACAAAATTTATAGGTATGTAAAAAAAAAACAAAAAAAAAAAAACATCTGTACATTGCATAGTAACATTAAAATACTGGAAAGGTCACGTGAGTGACGGGTTTGAATTTGTCCAAGTATTAAAACTGATATGCCAGTGTTACATCAAGTAGTTTTTTTTGTTTGACAATAAAAAAACACAGACAAATGTTTTCACTCAAAACAAAGTATCACCAGGCTGAAACAAAGTGTTACAGCAAACAGATTAACAAACAGTATAATACTATGAATCCTATTGGAGTAAAGGTTCTTTACAATCCAAAAAGACACCGGGTACAAAAAAAAGCCCCCAAATATTAGTTCTTCTCTGTAGAGAATGAATGCCAACAGCTCAAAATAGTACCAACACTTCAGCATTTCTTAAGTGCTGTGTCTCAAGAAATTTTAAATGATAAACCAAACACGGCAAAGCACCGCTTACCCTAAAGCTACAGTAGCCTGCATCAAACTAGGGGCTTGAAATGACAAGCAGACCGAAATACACCCAAAAAAACACTAGCCGTTAAGTGCATTTAATTGGCATGCTTTTAAGTGAAATCAAACACTTGGTAAAAGCTGTACAAGTTTTGTGTATGCGTCATGCAGTAGTTACAGTATGTATGAAAGCCTGTGTGTGTGCGTGTGCCGCTCACTCTCCCTCCTCCTTGATGCGCTGCTGCTTGTTGCGGCGCGAGTCCAGGTCAAAGGAAAAGTCGGTCCAGTCGTCCCGCGGTGGGAAAGAGATGGTCTGGCGCAGGGTGAAACGCACGGCATCGATCACACGCTCACCGCGCGCCTCCGTGGAGCCCACACTCACCGAGGATGCCCCGCTGGACGAGCGCAGTATGTGTGCAGGGGGAGAGAACTCCATGCTCTGCCGGTGCTCCATAATCCCCTTCCAGATCACATGCTGGAACTCGGTAGGGATCTTCAACCTGGACAGGTCCTGCGGATGCAGTGACTCATAAGCACACAGGAATACAAAGGCACCACATTTGCACATACACTTACCCTCCACTTTATGAGGAACATGTACCTCTGCTCATTTATGCAGTTATCCAAGAGCTTCGGTTAAAGTTCACATCAAACATCTGAATGAAGAAGTGTGATCTCCGTGACTAACTGTGGCATCGATGTTGGTACCAGATGGGCTGGTTTGAGTATTTCAGTAACTGCTGATCTTCTGGGATTTTCACACACAACAGTCTCTAGAGTTTACACAGAGTGGTGCGAAAAACTAAAACATCCTGTGAGTGGAGGGTCTGCAGGCTGAAACACCTTATTGTATAACACATGACACATCAGACCTAGAGGTGGATGGGCTACAACAGCAGAAGACCACATCAGGTTCCACTCCTGACCAAGAACAAGAGGAGGCTATCATGGGCACAGACTCACCAAAACTGGAGAGCTGAAGACTCGGAAAAAGACAAAAAGACTCAACTGTCCAGTTTGGTCTCAGTTAACCCATGTTAGCTTTAGATTCCTGTTCTTGGCTGACACAGAACTGTCACTCACTCAGTATTTTTCTGTTTTTCGCACCACTCTGTGTAAACTCTAGAGACTGTTGTGTGTGAAAATCCCAAGAGATCAGCAGTTACTGAAATACTCAAAGCAGCCCATCTGGCATCAACAACCATTCCACGGTTAAAGTCACAGAGATCACACTTCTTCTTCATTCTGATGTTTGACGTGAACATTAACTGAAGCTCTTGACCTGCATCTGCATGATTTTATGCATTGTGCTGCTGCCACGTGATTGGCTGATTGGATAACTGCATAAATGAGCAGGTGTACAGGTGTTCTATTAAAGTGGATGGTGAGTGTATATACATTTATTTATATATATATAAAATATGTAGTGTTTGGGGAAAACCAGAAAACCATGTCGCTGCAGCTGAATTCTGGCAAACAGCTAAAAATGACAAAATATCAGGTTTTGGCCAGCATTGGGTTTTTCCTTCCTGTGAAATGCTTTGACGCATCTGCTTGAAGAAAACAAAAATCTCTTTCCCTGCAGTGATGTAGAAATGTTTTTATTAACTTTATAAACTTCCCCAAGCTATATACAGCGATCACTCTAGGTATATAAAGAGCCAATTTAACAAACACAGCAGTAAAAGCAGCTGTAGGCTAAGAGTAATAGCAGGTGTAAAGATATATATATATATATATAGTTTTCAAGCTCACTTCTATTAATTATATTTCATTCAGTTCAGTCAAGACATCTGTCTCTTTAGGTGGAATTGGAATCAAATCTTTAAGTGCAATTTCTCCCTCTTTTCTCTTTTGGGGGTAAACAGATTTTAAAATGCTATAACTTTACTTGTAGTTGAAATATATGCAAAAGAGAACCATATTTCAGGTCAGTACAGTAGCCTGGTTCATGTATCTGATATTTTATATGCTTTGCAATACTGAAAAGTGCATATCATTTCATTGGGTGAGACTTATATTTGTATTATATTTATAATATACAATATAAGCAATATATTAACGGATAGATTTTCTTATGGAATGAATTGAGCTCATAGACTTATCACAGTGAAAAATAACTTTCCTCTTATAATGTAGATTTTAGAAACTGATATCAGGGAAAAAAAAAACTACACTCTTAGTAAAAAGGTTCAGTCTAGCACCCATAAGGATTCAATAGTTAAAAGTGCTATACAAATAAAGGTGAATTGTTTTGTCTCTCTGATAAAACTTCTACTCTTTCAGTATTAATCCCTACAGAAAACAGTTTCCCTCCATGAAAAAAGGTTCTCCTTTAGTAGATCTCCTTCAGAAAGCTAGAAATGATTTTAGGTTTCGTCTGTCAGTATATTACATGGAATGATGGAATAACAGACCAATTAGCTCAGATTTTCTTCTCCAAAAAAAGAAAGGAATTGGATACAGAACAGAAGCAAAAGGTAGCAGGCAGAGTCTCACCTCCAGGTTGTAGTTCTCAATCTGGTAGATGCTGGTAAGGCCCTGGGCTGTGAAGTAGTCCAGACAGGAAGAGCAGCCCAACCGTAACAGGAAACTGAAATGTTGGTGTTACAAGTGAAAATGATGCCAACAGATTTTTTTTTTTTTCTTCTTCCAAGAATATAAACCATGATGACACTTTTATACGTTTCCCCAATCCAGTCATTTGTTTTAAAACCCGGATCTCATAATTTACCTTGCCCTAAACAAAATACTTAAACTCACCTTAAACTTTATAAATCATTTATATGATTCAATGCTTTTAGAGGAATTGATGTGATTGCACAGACCAGTCACAGTGTGAAAATAGTCACTGGAGCAGGTTTATTGCATTACTTTAGGAAACGGTGGGAAGGTAAAACGTCATTGGAAAATTACAGCTGAAAGTGTTATTGTATTATAAAATCTGAGTGCACAGCCTGGTCACGGTGTTATTTTACAATATGCAAATGCAGATCGTGTAACAGGAGGTGTGTGTGTGTGTGTGTGTGTGTGTGTGTGTGTGTGTGTGTGTGTAAGACTGGGCACATTTACAATCTGGCTATGCCCACAATCTGGATTTCTTGATGAGGGTGAAAGAGCAGCAGATTTTAACAACTTAACTATTTATGCCCCACAGCAAGTGAGTCAGTATTCAATATAGAAAATGTTATGGTCTTCAAAGCATGTTTTGGTTGCTTTTAAGGTGTTCATGATCCACTACTAGACTCAGTAGCAATGCTGTAAGAGAAGAAAACACCTCAATATGTTGTAGTTAGACTGGACAGCCCGGTTCTTTCAGTTTCTCACCCACTGCTGTATTGCACTCATCCAGCTACACCAAGATAGTTAGTTTCAGAATTTCTCAGACCTTTCGGTTTCAGTATTAACATATCCTCTGTATTAGTAATAAAGAAATTCCGATTTTGATTTCTTTCACACACATAAGAGCATCTGGACTGGATGTGGAAAAACAGTTGTACTGCATTCTTACTGAAATTGAATAAACATGTACCTGGAGATGCTGCTGTCCACAGGGTATGGCGGTGGGGGTGTGCAGTGAGAGGAGGGCACCATGGGTAACTGCGGCTGCAGGGCATGAGTGGGACTCAGTGAACTCATATCTGTGTTCATGGGAATGTGGGTGCTCATCATGGGGTTCACTGTAGCAAAACAAATCCGAGAGGAAGAGACTGTGAGACGCTTTTAATATCACACCAGCTGTGGTGTCTGTGGTGTAATTGTCAAGGCTGTGAAAAAGTGTGTGCTCGATCTGAACGAGGCCTGTAGCCGCTGGCGACAGAGGTGCAGATTAAGTAATAGTGGACAACTGAGCCTGGTTTCCTATATTATGACAAATACTGGCAGGAGCTGTGAGCCCTTAGGGATTAGGGAGATCTTTGTCCCACAAAGATCCAGTTCACTTGTGAAAGGAAACTGGCTGTCAAAGAGACACTGAGGCACAGAGTGGTGCTCAGCAGCTGCCATGTACAGACAAGCTCAGACCCTGAGGCGCACAGCAGCAGGGAGACCTACCCATCAAGATTCTGATATTAATTCTTACAACGGTTACCATCACTATAAACCAAAACTAAATGTATGCTAACTGAATGGATACTAATATATGTAATATAAGTGCAAGCTGTTAATTAAAATATAGTTAAGAAATAAACTGTTTGCAGTGAAATATAGTGTTCTTTTGGGCTGCATCGTTTGTTCTAAATATATGTATCCCAAAATTTTGAGTCTGTCTGTAGCAACGCAGTCTTCTCCTTCTAGACATGACAATGACCTAATGACTGATATCCTGATAGGAAGCAATGGTCAATGTCTGGTGTTGTGAAATCCTTACTGTCTGTGAGTCCTCCGGTCATACTGGATGGGGTGAGTGTGTTGCGTTGTTGTGGGTTGATTAGCTGGCTGACCGAGGGCAGTTTGTTCACCTTGCTGTGTGGAGGAGACGTGGAGCCGAACGGTGACTGAGGAGGCAGCGGGCTCCTGGAGCAGAGAGGAAGAGGAGGAGGACATGGTCTGTCATTCTGAGTAGAGCACAATTCCTGTCATATTCAACACAGGATCCTCTTTAGTGACTCAGGATCATGGGCAATACACTATGTAGCAATGTGAGTTATCTGTAATAGTACGTTAAGGTGCAAACTGATACAACAATGATTTCCAACACCAGTTGGAAAGTACGGAAAAATAAAAGAGAAGACAGAAGGGGAAAGGATGTCCTTTATGTCCTTTACTGTTTACTGTTCTTCTGTATTCATACACATGCACCACTCCGTGTTGTTGTAAGTGAATTATTTTGAATCCTAATTTTATTTTATCATAAGTAGATTGAATATAGGTGGAGAGCAGACTGACTACATTAATGTAATAATGTAGATAGTTAATGTGAAATGATACTTGATCATCTTATCTTAAAAGTATTGGACTACTTTGCAGTGACCGCAGAAGGATGTTTGGTTTACAGCAGTTGCATATCGTCTTCACTGGAAGCCCATTAGAGGAAAATAAAAGCAAAACAAAGAGTGTGATCCCACACGCTGAATAAAACGATGGCTGCAGTTACGAAAAATCCTCACTTTGTGCAACAACAGCATGATTATAGTTTTCCGGAAATATACTCATGGCACAATAATGTGATCATATCTCTGCGTGTGACTCAGACATTCAAAGCTGATAAAGATAGCTGACGGATACTCGCTTGTGCTGTTAAATTATAGCTGTTTGAATGTGAGAGTTTCATCATAGAGAAGATTGTTACAACATAAGAAACATTATGAATGGAATTGAACTGATTTTTTTTGTTTTAGAAAGCTTTTGGATCAGTATCTGTCATGAGCTATTATAAACAATATTTTAAGTAGACTTCACTTGTATATCCAAATAGTGGGAAAATGTCTCCCGCATAAGTTTTTTTGATGTACAAGAATTATTTACGTAGTTATTTATGTATGGTTCATTAAAAAATTCACCCACAGATTAGTTTACGGATCTTATTTCTCCCCTTTTCCTTCCGCAGTCTCATAGTGTGCTTAAGAAATCAGTGAGTGAGATCATGTGACAGGAGGCATAGTGGTGCTTTTTCCAAGTGTAACGGCTGCAGAATCGATGCTGTTCTTGAATCGAATTACATTAAGAAAACGAATCGAGATCAATATTTTTGTGCAACCTGAAAGAATATCTGCCTTTAACTATCTGCCTGTGACTCTGTGACCATTCTACTGTGCATATGTGATCTACATCTTTTTTTTTTTTTTTTTTATAAACCTCAGTCTAAAGAAATGAATCTGTATGATATATTGTCGGAGGGAAAAAAGACAATAATAAAGGAAAGAAAGGAAATAAGCATAAAGAAGGAATGGAATAGAAGGTCAAAAGCAGAGGACATTTATTGAAGAACAACAGACAAAAGTGCAAGAGGCATTAATTATACATCCATCACCCCCCCCCCCACACACACACACACACAAAAACAAGCAAATCACTTGCGAACTTTATAGCATTTGTTTCTCATTCTCTCTGACTCTCAGACACAAATACATTTCTCTTAAGAAAATGTCCATAGAATCCAGTGAAAACAACAACTGCCCTGCAGTGCACTTTATAAAACATGACCAGCATTATTAAAGGTATCAATAAAGTCCTTGCCCCAGAAACCCACAGACAATGAAATGAGCCCAGCTCCAATAATAAAAGAAAGACTGATGCAAAAACAAGCCTGAAACACTATCAAGAACATCATGAGTCCCATAGAAAAGAGAAAAAAAACATTAACATGTGCTTGGTTCCTGGTTCAGACAGTCAGGATTATGAGAGAGGGAGGGAGAGAGAGAGAGAGAGAGAGAGAGAGAGAGATGAGGCTGAGGTGATTGGCTGAGTGGCTGTTATTATTTCTGTGCAATGTAATTTCTGTGCAATACCAGCAGATATGTCAAACTAGTGCTGAGGCAACAGCCAGCTCAGTTAATAAGGACCCTTTAAAAACAACGGAAAAACACTGAATATAATGAAAAAGGTCACAAGCATAAAAAAAGTGACACAACATAAAAATACAAGGCCTTTCATTTCGATTAAATGTACACTCAAGTGTGAGTGCAGCATGATCAGAATTATACAAATGATCACACAGTCTGATCGGTTTGACGGATACATGAGAGCCATTCTTCATCTGAACACTTTGGAGGGAAAAAGCATGCAGTTCCAGCAAAACGTCTTTAAGCAATTGCTTAAATATGTGACAACATCTTCTGGGGAAGAAACCAAAATCCAACTTGACTTTATGGTCTCTAAAGTAGCCATAGAGAAACGCATGAAAAGGCAGAGGGGACTGAAGAAGAACTGAAGAACAGGGATGTGACAAAAGATCTGGAGGTGGAGAAGGAGGAGGCGGAGGAGGCGGAGGAATGTGTCTCCTGCTTTTAGGAAGCACTGAAACGTCTCTTCTGCTCACCTAAAGGCTCCAGCAGCTCAGAGCGCAGACGGGCCCGAAGGAGACTGTACACACAGAGGGAGAGGAAAGGAGGGAGGACAGAACAGAGAAATATATAACAGCGATAGAGGGATAAAAGGAGATGAAGGATGGTTTGTGAGGAAAGGCTGCATATACAGTAGTCCCAGTGAGCACCGACTGATCACAGATATTTAACATTTAACATCTTTTTTGGGCCATGTTAAGTCTGACACCTTGTATACAAGCACAATCGTAGTATTTTCTATATTTTTAAAAGACCCTCGGCCTAGTTACGTAGCCTAAATATTTCTTGCTCACTGGGGTACAAAGCAGAAAACAAGCAGAAAGTGATGAAAAACAGGGAGATGCTGCTAGTTAAGAAAAGTATATATACACTGCAGCTGTCCGTAATGCAGACTTACTAGCTTCACTATCTGCATTCACCCTGTCCATGTGTGTGTGTGTATTTACTGTTGCATCAGAAAATGTATCTACAAATCCTGTCATACACACTGAGATAAGAAACCTGAAGACAGCAGAGACTCCTGGTGGCGTCAGAAAAGCGTGGACTTGTTAATAAACCATGGATAAGCCCTAAACCTCAATTAGGTTATTATAAAGTGATGTCTGATTATTTTATTTCTTCACTGAAGATCTGACATTAAATGCTCTGTAGTGCTGTACAGTACCAGCCAACACGTTGGACAAACCTGACTGAAACTATGTTCTTCATGATCTCAAAGATATTTAAGAGTTGGTTCTAAGATGGTGATGACTATATAGAATTAAAAAAAAATGTTAATTATAGGTGAGAACTTCTTCAGTATTATTATTTAAAAAAAACCTGGTCATGTGACTGGCTGAATACCAAGAACTAAAAAACAAGAAGCTAAAATCTGTTGAATATTCTTTGGTGACTGGATGATATATGGATCATGTTATAGTTTTGTGGCCTTCATCATGGTTCTAAAATGTGGGAAACTATTATATCTGTGGACACTTAGGCTTTCTAGGAGTCTCTCTCTCTCTGCTACGTGTTTAGGAATTCCCAGAAGAGAAGCAGATTTGACTCAGAGATTAGCAGATTGGGAATGATGTCATCACATGTCAAGGATGAAAAAAAGTAGACTGCTGGAGATAATAGGGCAAGTCTGAGCCTATCACTTCAGTTGAACATATAAAACATCTTTATGGCAGCTTTGTAAATTGTGTATATAAGCTGCATGCTTGTACGTTTTACATATGTAAACATTTTATTAGCTTCATTGTACATATACAGCTAGAGATGGCATAACTTCCATAACTTCCAAGATAATTGTGTGCTCTATAAGGAACGGGAGGGTATTGTACTTTTCTTAGCAGTTTTGTTTGAAATAGGGATGGTACTTTAAAGATGGTACTCAGTCAGACATATTGTTTTGGCATCATTTGCTTTGAGTTGAACTCTCTGGCAATTTCTTTTTCTATATTCTTCAATATACTCACATCAGAACAACAAATCCGGTGTGTGGTCACGTTATGTTATGACCCTCTCTTGCCATTGGCATAATGAGCCTGGTGTTAACATCTTAGAGAAAAGAAAAAAACGGAAATGTCCAAACTTTTGACTGGTACTGTATGCAATGGCCACTCGCAGCACTAATGATGGCCACTGTGTGGCGCTACTGCACAGCCATGGGAAAGTGCTTCCAAAATACAGGAAAGCAGAAAGACAAACAAGAGGAACCACTGAGTCAGATAGCAGGAAGTTTTACTTTATTTGGGATGGGAAAAAAAACAAGGTTAGACATACATACAGAACAGATGAGAGGAAAGAAAAACAATGTCGAAAGAGAAGTGAGCCAATATGAATCTGTCCAAATCCATCAAAGCACTCAGGAGAAAAAACACCAGCTAAGTACTGTTAACAGCTAAGTGTGGATTTTGGTGTTCCTCGTCCAACAGAGATAGCAGTCTTTGGGTAGAGGCCAATGTAAGCACGTTTAAATGTAAGCTGTCTGACGCTTTGTGCTCTGTTCTTTTCCTAAGAGAGAGCAGTTGGGAAAATAATGGCTTCCTTCACCTACTCATTGTGTCCACACCAGAGAGTTTGTAAGAAGTCGTAAACCAGGCTTTAATTTTTTTTCAGCTGTGCCAAAATGGCCCAAAATAATGGCCCTCCCTAGCACAGTTTCTTACTCCACTTAGGGCTGGGACGAAATGACAGGCAAAAAAAAAAAAAAAAAAAAAAAAGAGCTGAACGGGGAGTGTATAGACACTACATCATCTGTCAGTTTCTTAATGAGAGAAGCAAACAAAAGCAGTAATTATCAAAGGGCGTCGAAGTGCATTATTCAGAGGTATAATTTTCAGCTGTCTCCCTTGCTTTTGTTTATTTCTTTACGCTGTGCTCTGACTGTAGCTCCAGAAAATTTCTGCCGTTGAGAAAGTACAGACCAGCCAATTCCTTAAACCTGGATGACGATGAAGTCTGGGTAAACCTGCCTGACTGTCCTGTAGCTCTGTTATTCAATAGTGCAGTTGGGCTTTATCGAACCTACCTGACTGCAAAACACTAACACAGCACCATGTGAACAAGGTACACCCCTTTTGTTAGACTGCTTCAGACCTCGTTTAGTGCTGGGAGAGGAGCTTGAAAAGCTTTGTGATTTTATAGAATAAAACCTTCGTAAATCCAACGCATGCAATCTCATCACAATGCAAACCTCATGCAATCATCACACTGTCAGTTTTCCACTCTATGCAACACTTCCAGGTTCGAAACCTTAAAACGCAAATGGAGCGTAACTGGGGTGGGTCTGCAGCGCATGCCTGTTCAAACACATGTCACAGTGAACTCAACTGAGAAAAGGATTAAATCCATGCAGCAAAAAAACTAAACACTCCAAACAAGCATCAGGGTGAACCTTGTTGGTACTGTGTGTGTGGCCTGCATGTGTACGCTGGCTGCAGTCTCTAAACCCGCAAACAGAGGGTCCCCCAACAACACCAATATACTCTTATTTAAAAAATGAGAGCAGGACTGACCCCTCCTTTTGCGAGCGTGGGCTAATCTCCCTGAGTGTGAGGTACTCACTGTTTCTGCAGAAGGCTCTGCTGCTGCTGCCTGTACGACTCTATGGTGTGCTGAGGGAGATACTGCATGAGCTCCAGAGACTCTTTGATTTTCACCAAAATCTCATAGATTTCACGGCCTTTAATCTGTTGGACAGAGAGGGAGAGAGGCGGTTGGTATTGATGCTTCCTTTCACTTTTTCATCATTTTAAACTCTGCCTTAAAAAAATTGCATTCAGCAAAATATCGATACTCACAGGCAAACAAAAAACTTCCTCATCGGTGGATCTTCTCTTCTTGATGGAGGATATCTGAATACTGTGAGTCTGGCGGAAAGCTGCAGGAGACAGAGACAAAAAGAGGGAGAGAGAGACAGAGAGATGAAGTGACACAGCACAGCTAAAGCAGAGGTGTAACATGCAGTTGGGTAGGACAGGGACAACGTGCAGGGTGCAATAAGCAATGAATCCCAGTGAGCACTAAATGACCACAGATGTCCATGCACATCTAACACCTAAATGTTGTTCGTTTTTGCCGCATATTTTTGCATATAATCAAAACTGTGTTTTTTCTTACCTAATTTTTTTTCCCCCCACATAAAATGTTAACCGTTTTCACTCTAGTCAAAATCTAGACACTTGGCATAAAGTTATTTTACATCGTTTAATTGCTTTTGTGGTCACTGGGTATATTATAGGGTTAGAGACAAGCGCCATGCAGTGTGTGTATGTGTCAGGGTCAAAGATGAGACATGTCTTTTTTGTATCTGAAAGCTGTGCATTTTACAGAAGATTATTAATATACAAAAATATTATCTGATATCATTCCACTCGCTTTTTTGTTGTCTTACACATTAAAATGCAAAACTCTCATTCAGATTAATGGTTTGAATCTCAATTCTAACATGAAATGTTTAGAAGAAAACATAAAAAAGTGAAAATAAATGTACTAATTAACCTCTGTGGCATATTTTTAATAATATTACTTTTTTTTTTTTGCTGTTTTCGTCTTTGACCCATAGCTTGGTGTGTGCCTTAATCTCTTCGTAAGCACCAAAAAATTGAAAATCTTTTCATTTTTTTTCAATAAAATTAAAAAAGAAATTAACATTGTAGACGTATGATAGACAATGATCCACAAAATGCAGAACTCATAAATTTAGTTTTCAGGTATGAGACTAGTCCCCACAGCCACACATAGGTCCATGCAAAGCTCCGTAAGTACAGTGAGTGCGTGCATGTGTGTGTATGTGTGTATGCATGCAAAGCCCCATCACCAGCCCCCAGCCCTACTTACGGCGTTTCGTACCCTCAGAACTTTTTGTGCCATCACTGACATGCTGCTTGCGGATGCTGTCCTCGTCTGCTTTGCGGTCGCGTCCTGGACACGCGCAGATACGAGCCTCAAAACACCGGCGACCCAAAACCTGACCACTGCGGAGGGACACACACAGACATTCGGTTTCTTAATCATGATGCCAGATGCTCCTATAACTCAGCGCGACTCTGTGGAATCGGAGATGTCAGTATGAGCGTCAGGGCTTACTCTCTGGTTTCCAGTGTGACGATGATGAGGATGGGACGTCTGTTCATTCCACCCACGCAGCTGGAGTTGCACATGAAATTGTAAAGGATGGTTGTGAACTCAGTTCCCACCTGTTGGTCAAAAGCAGCCATGTATATGAATATCATGCAAATGAAGTAGAAAAATAAAGTAAACCCACATGGATGTTAATTTTTAATATATGTTGTTTTGTCTGAATTACTATAGGTGTGGATGTTGTGATGTGTGTTGGTGTTTGACCTTACATTTGAATCTCTAGGAGGCCTGAAAAACTAGAAATTTGGCATATTCTCAAACTGCAGAACAAGCAGAGCTGTGTGAGAAAAGGAAACCTAAAAACAAGGTGTGTAGTGGGAGAGCAAAACAGGTGTGTGTGCGTGTGTGCGTGTGTGTGTGTAGGTGTGTGTAGGTGTGTGTGAGATACTCACCTGCGGGGGTTCGTATGGCACCAGAACACTCTGGCGCCCGGTAATGGAGTCTTCCACATACTGGGCGTGGCTGTTGCCCTCCACTCTGATCAGGTGACTTGGCGGTGCGATTTGGCCTGTACAACAAACGGAAGAGTAGTCAGACTTTTAAAAGCCATTCTATATTATATTTGAAATCATGAGCATGTTTTCAACATGTGGCAGGTTTGCTTACCATCATTGAATTCTCGGCTGAGCTCATGGTTGGGGCATCGCTTGACCACCTCAGTCACATGCTCAGCTTTTTTGTAGACAGGCATTGCCCGGATGACCGCTCCCTGAGGTGGGCTGGTCAGAACTTTGATCTGAATGGGACATGTTTTAGCGATCTGACAGTACAGCTTCTTGAGGTCTGTGGAGTACTGGAGAGGACAGAACAAAAAGGAAAACTGTCAAAAGGCAATATAAAGTCCTTTGTATCTCCTTCATCAAAACCTGTGCAATAAAACTTTCAAAAGCAGAGAGGATGTGGCCACTGGCTCAGTAAAGTGAAACACCTGCATCATCGCAGCCGTTTAGCTGAACAACAGCCATAAACCCTTAAAAGAGGAGCAGCATCTGGCTACTTCTGCCTCTGGCCTCAAGCAGAGGAGGCTCAAATTTGAAGCCTGGAATTTTGGCCACACAAACAAACACAATAAAAGAAGCAACTATTTTAACTGTATCAATGTACACCATGTATCCTACATCACAAAATTGACCCTAGCCTAAAGATGGGCCATCTGTTCAGCATTTCCCAATAGATCCCCGATGACGACAGCCTGATGCCACTTGACAGAGTGCCGTATCACCAACCACAAAAATCATTCTTGCATCACACGATAGGACTGACTCACCCTAAGTCCCACAGACTAACATTACCACCAACAGACCTGGGCTTACTCATACACACTGCATCACCTAAAGACTCTCCCACACACATTCACACAGGTTGCAAAACATCCTGATCGATGATGTAGCAATGAGTAAGAAAAAACAAGCTGACTATATTTTAATGTTGTAGTCCCCAAAGGAACTCTACAGAACCTTACCAAGAGAATCTGAGATTAAAGTAATTGGTAGAAAATTTTGACGTCTGCATTAGAACGATCAAAATGCAATCGGGCCGCACTGGTTAATGTAGTGCGCTCAGGCATTGGTTTATATTTTCAGCATACTGTTTTATACAGTTGTGCAGCCTAAGGGTCAGGATGGATTCCAGAGATGGTTTATGTGAAGAAATCCAATAACATAAAAATTTGGATGCCAGGAAATCAGTGCAGGATAACAACATAGGGTAAGTCTGATCTAAGCAATTAGTTTGCTCACTGCTGGAGTAAATCTACTAAATCTCTAAATGTTCATCTAACACCAAATCAAAATGAAGAAAAAAAAAAGGCAAAATGGCACTGAAGTCAGTCACTATCAGTGTATCATTAAATTGACAGTGTACACAATAAACCCTCTTTAGATCCAGTTTCAGCTCATTAGCTGTGAAAAGAGACGAAGCTTTATTGGCAAGCGTGTCAGTGTCCTTCTCCAGAACTTTTCTAACCCTACCGTGCTCATGCGCATGGAAAAAAACTGCAGTGAAAAAGTTTCTCTTAAGTTCATTTCTAAAGCCGTGGAAGGAAGGAGGGGTAAAAAAGAGAACATTGCCCCTGGGCTGATTGGAGGAACAATGGGACATTAAATTCCATTTCTATTAACTTTTGATTTGAGGTGTTCTAGTGAGAGGAGCCCATCCCAACACCTGCCTATTATCTCTTTGAGTATTACACAAGCTTGGCAAGGACATGCATGCACACACACACACACACACATATACACACACACACACACACACACACACACATACACACATACACACATACACACATACACACACTTGCAAAAATCCCTGCCATTTCCCTTGGGCTTGTAATTAACGTCCCTGAAAGACTGAAAAGAAACAAAAAAAAAAGGAAAAACAAAGTTACGAAAGGTGTGTCAGTCCACAACAGGGTGTAAGACTAGACTAACAAGATTACTTTAGCTATAAGACATAAGAATCTTTTATATCATCTGAATGACCAAAGAGGGGCGAGGCATCAGTGTGAAGTTTATGTGTAGATGTTACCTATATGCTCCGGATTGGCTCCTTCAAATTCATAACTACATACTACAGAAAACTGGAGTCAAGATCTAACCAGTCCTGCTCTGACCTACAAATTAGGCTTTCATCAGTGAAAACATGGAGGTGTTTAAGGTTTTGGAGAGGTCTACTATTAAAAAAGACAGTTGAATAGCTGTAATTTTCCTGCTGCTCCCAACCATATACATGTTGAAAACTTGACATTTTCCGAAATTAAAACTAAGAAAATATAACAGTATTTATGTTTTATATTTACATTTAACCGGATGTATAACAATATAACCATCAGAGAAGGACAAAAAAAGATTGAAAAGACACAACCAAGATGAACTGCTGAAAATAGAATCTAATTAAAAATAATCTTTAAAATGTCATTTCACAGCAAAGATGCCCTACTGTCAACACAAAGCAAAACAACTGTAAAAAAAAAAAAAAAAACAAGCATGACTTTCTCCCTTCATACAATCAATCATCCCCACACACATATACCCACACACACACACACACACACACACACACACACACACACACACACACACACACACACACACACATGCACACTGCATCAGTAGGAACACCAATCCCAGCCCTGAAGCAACACATTTCAAACATTAAAATATGTGTGGCGGCTGCTGTGTTTGCTCACGGCCAGGCATGAGCTGCTGCTGAGAGAGGGAAAACACACACACACACACACACACACACACACACACAGGGTGGAGCTGTACAGTGATCTGATTGATGGGAGTCAGTGACTTTTTCACAGGGAGGGGCATTTTGGTGCTAACATGCAATTATCTCCCATTCATTGGCCACAATGTGAATTACACAGCTTGGGAATGTAGCACATACAGAAGATGTAAGAATAACTCTTTGAATGGGGGGCAAGGATTTGTTCAAATGACACAGCCTACAATAGGCAGAGCTCAATAGCGGACGGCTAAACTGCTGGTCTGACACAAGAGAACAACACATGAAGCTCGGTGTGTGGCATTTCTTTCAAAGCCGCCAGCAAACACCTGGTGTTCCTGATCCAACAGTCTGCTGACGTTAACAACGTCTGACGTCCTGCTATCCTCTATTTATTAGTGCATCAATGGAAATTGAAAATTAAAGGATAAAAACTGTCTAACTGGCCTACACAGTAATTCTTTTCACATACAGCACATCTAGGCAGTGATCATTAAGCTCACAGTTTACAGAGACTGTACAGTTCTGCACACATATATGCAGAAACACTCCTGCACACACGCGCAAACCCCCTGCGTGTCAGGGCAGGTCTGCAGCTGCAGTGCTGGTGTTGAAGTGAAGAAGAGCTGCGGGTTCAGGCAGGATGGGGCGGCTAGGCCCAAAGCCCTGGCGCCTTCAGTCTTGTCCCCCTTCATAGCAGACATGTACCATCACGCCCCAGGCCGCTCGCAAAACCGCCTTCATTGGACAAAAATGCAGAGCTGTCCCCCCCTTCCCACATACGCACACACAGCAGGAAGGAAAAAAGAAGGGGGAAAACACCTGCTTGCTGTGATGGTGACAAAACAGACTGGAAAAAAAAAAACCCAACATGCTTGAAAATCAAGGTTGTAGAGATGATGTGGATGAAATATGCAGAAGGCAGATTTAATTTAACGTGAATTAAACAAATGGGCCTACTCCAAGTACAATGAATCCTTATAGATTCTCTCAGTATTGTTGTGCCATCACCTGTTTCTCACTGGATGAGACGTCTAAATGAAATATATGCAAAGCTATACTACAGGGAGACATCACACATGGTGCTAAACACTGATGACTTACTGACAGGACACTTAGCTGAGGTGCCAGGATGATAAAGTGTGTGTGCGCAAAAGTAAAGCGACACACTTCCTATATTGTGGGACGCCTAAGTGTTAGCACTTCAGTCGCAGGCGCATGGTAGCACCTATTTACACTTGGGTGTGACCGTCTGTGTTTACATTTTCAGTAAAAACAGAATGAAAGCAAAAATAAGACCACTTTCACTTTTTTTTACTAAAAGATGGTGCCGTACAGCTGAAGATGGAGACGTTTGCTATACTCAAAACCGCAGGACATTTCATCGCTTGTAGAAATACAAAGCCGGTCAGTTGTGTTCTTGGCTTGAATATCCTACGCGGTTTGGTAGATGATGCTTTCTTCATACTTATACCTTCCTTACGGATGCAAACAGAAGCCACTGTGCTTTCTGTCACTACTTAATTCCCTTTCATTAAATTATATGCTTTCGAAATGTGATCTTTCCCTGAGAAATGTGTGACAGCTTCATGTAATTATGCTGGATTTTCCCAGTTTCCTTGAATGGTTGCCCTGAGCACTGCCAAATTCTTTCCACTCACAAACCCCTTTTCATGTCCTTTCTAGAGCTTTTCTTCTGCATCTGTGTGCTCATTCAAATACATACAAAAACACATGGCACAAAGGCTGGGTTTTAGCTCCTGAAAGGGTCAGGAATTTAAGAAGCTAGTGTCAGCTGCAGACGAGAAGGTGGGCTTTGCAGAGTTTTGGTGTGAGATGATAGCTAGAGGAGGTTGAGATTGAGATCATGACTATGTGATCTGAAACAAACATGGCTGCCAACAAGTTGACAGCTTTTCACTGACTTGATCTAGTAATTGTTGCTCTCTTCTTTTTTAGGTGCTGTAGAATACACAAAATCTCTCACTGTACAGAAATCCCTTCTGGTACAGTGTGCTTCTCAGAAACTTACATGGAAATAAATTCCTTCATAAAAACCTTTTCAACCAGAGCTCATCTGACATGAAAAAAAAACAAGCACTCCCTCCTCTTCTTTCTTTTTTTCAGTAGGTTTTAGAACTTCATGCTGTGGAGTCGGACGAGTCCTGACAGGCTCCTTGACACAAACAAGCCTTGGCTCCATCTCACGAGGCATGGGACGGGCCTGCAGATGTTCCCGGACAAGCTGCATCTTGTCACCTTTTGCTGGAACACTCGCTTCTTTGAGAGCTTTTTCCACCCCCCCTCCTTTTCCCTCCACCCTCGCCCCTCCTCTGCCTTTTCCCCTGGTGCAGTACGGCATAAAGTCAGAGAACTTAATTCATGGAGTAGGGTGCAGCGATTGGCCCTTGAGCACGATAGGGTTCAGAAAGGAGGCACAGAGTATTTACACAAGTATTATAAATCCATTCCCCTAATCCCCTGTCCTTTGGTTTAGACTACCCAGGATGCCTGCAGTGGGGTCCAATGGGCTCACGGCATGCTAGTGTTTGCGGCAGACGCGCTAAAATGCAAACAAAGCTGATGGTTCATCACACAAATGCACTGGTGACAAGTTGACAGTGGATTTCTAATGAAAGGCTTTATGCCCAAATCAAACAAATGATACGTCAACACCTTGAAACAATCATTTCTCTTGAGTCCCACTCAGAAAGTGAGACTAATCAGTGGAGTCATCTTACAAAAGACAGTGCACAAAAAAAAAAAAAACAGGATTGCAAAAGCATTCCTGTAAGTGAGGTAGGTTGGATTCAATACCAGGAAATGCATGAGTGTGTTTTTGTGTGTCACCGAAGCCTTACTTAGGAAGACGTATCTGGGATAAAGGTGTGTCCGCAAGAAGCAGGATTTATCTAGAAATCTGAACCTTCTTATTTCGAAAGGTTGAAGCCTCAAAAGCAAAAAAAAATATATTAGATGGTGAATATTAAAATTTTACAATTGAACTTGTATGACTGATTATAAACTTCTCTCTCTCTCTCTTTTTTTAGATAAAAGTCAATGTTAAAAGCAGAAGTGTGTGTGAATTTTGTAAAAGCTAAATCTTCACTACACTCTGAGTGTATCTTGCCTACAACCTAGAGACAGTGGGGCCCAATTGTCAGTGCTCATGCATCATAAGCAATTCTTACCACTATTACTGTACACTGGACAGGTAACTGTGGTGCTGTGAGATAGGATGAGCCCGAAACAAGACAATGGAGTGTGTTTTTCTCACACCCAGAAGCTTTCCACTGAACACTGAGGTCAGGTACCTGCTGTTTTTTGGTGGAGTATGCCACATGAGCGAGGATGACACGGGCTGTTGTGGGAATCGGGCATATGTCACTATCCCACACACCTCTGCAGCCAATGAGCATGAAGGGACTGTCTGAGAAAAGTTCCTTCCCTCCACTTGTTTACTCAGAGGCATAAGGCATTAGCTTTTATCATCAGTGTAACGGAAACACAGGTTTTTCCAGCCTATCTTGTGCCAAATGGCACATCGTTCATGATGCTTGAAATCAATTCCCATAGAATCAGAAACTTGTTTTCTGAATTAACCCCTACGATTAAACGGCTGGAAATTCTAGACCTGCATTAGCGTAGAAGAGCTAGCCAAAACCAACCGTTCTTTTCACACTGCCAATACACTAGCCTTATTCTTTAGTTAACCTCATAGCAGATGTAAAGCTTAGCTACAGATTAAAGTTTCTATCGCCATCTACTGGCGACTTCAAATTCAAAGTTAACGACTTTCCGCTGGGGTGCGCTGTCCCTTAAGATGACCGCCTTGTTGTCCCATTTGGTTGGCAGTACATTGCATAGTGACAGCCAGTATGTTTACTGCCTACACAGGACAGCCCCTGTGAACCACTAGAACTTGACTAGCTGGTTCTGTCGGTTGTCAGTTTGAAGTGGCACAAATCTGAGCCAAACAAACATGACACTGACATATAAGTAGCTACTGTAATATTCACTGATGCATATTATTGCTGCCATGCAGCGATAACGTAGCAATTACCTCTAAAAAAAAAAACCTCGCACCTGGAGCTAACCAACCAGCAGGAGGCAGTCGTGAGCATCGTGCATTTCGTCAAGAAGTACTGAAGTTCATTTAAAAAACACAGATGGCCCTTGGTGACCTGGTGGATTCATCCATCCATTATCCATGAAATACATTTTATAATAATATCAAGCATTTAGGAAAACTGAAGAATATTGTGGAACATAATACATGTACATGTAAACAGGATCAAAATTTAGCGAGGTCTACATTGCAGAACTGTGTCATTGTTAATATGTGACAAATGTGTACTAAATCAACTGCTAATTTCTAATCTCTGTTATGTTACGCTTGCATTATTCCATAAACTACTCGTTCTTCAATTAGGCTGCTTCATTTTCTTGGATCAAATATGAGGGTGAGTCAAATGAAAGTCTTAAAACTGTGACTTAAATTAGAATTGAATCAATTTTTTTCTAGAGGAATCTGGATGGTTGTTATGCACTGGAACACTTGCAATGAACAAAATGGAGATTGTGTAAAAAAATGAAAGTTTAGTGACACCTATTTGCAATAAACAATATAAAATTAAAAAAAATAAGGTTTTCATTTGACTCCCCTTGTAATTTGGTTAACATGATGGACCTGTCAATTTCCGAATTACATTACATTGACAGAACATTTAGGTTTTCTGTCAATTATAAACGCTTACAATTATATATATGTTTTTGCATATTTTCACATATTTATATCATAACTGTGTCAGAGGTTATGTTATACATTATGCGTGTTGCATACATCGCAACAAGACTGGTAGTGTAGCGTCTCATAAGAGTTAAACATAATTGGTGATTAAGTCTATGGGCAAACCTAATGTCCTCCTCCGCTGCGAGGTCGGTACCTCGGAGTCCTCATAACCAGTAACACCATGCTTGTAAATAAATATTTAACTGGTTACAGGTAGAATTTGATTCACTCTCACAGATTTGCACTGCAAAACCCTGTGAGGCAGAACCAAAGTTGTAGTCAGCACTAAGATTTAGTGTGGGAGAACACACCTCTCAGTAAGAACAGGCCAGTAAAACCTCAAGGGCTTTTTCCTTCTGACAGGTGCAGTTTGGTAATTAAGACTTTCATACAGATCACAGAAGAGCCTAGAGCTGAGATCAGTCAAAGACTTCTCACTGCTCCAAGAGGAATAATCTCCCTTCTAGGAGCACATAAGAGGCCGAACCTGGGGCATTTATCTGCAGTAAATGAATGCATCGTTTTAGATAGGAACAGATATAATGCGCATTACATACAAATGGAAATGTACATTTTCTCATACAGAAACTAGACTCTGAGAGCTCTGAAGCATGTCATAATCAGGCTGTATGAGTTCTTGGGAGTGGTAATGACTGGAGGGCACCATGTTGTAATTTCTGAAGCAGAGAGCTTCTGTTGTACCCTTTAAATGTAGGCATTTATCCCTTACAAGTAATTATGACTTTTGCCATGGAAAATGGGGATTGTATTACTGTGCTTGTCTCTGGGTTAATCAATGCTATGTAGTGACTCAGTCATAAGTTTTCTGTTTCATTCATATTACATTGAAATATCTGCTGTTTTTACTCATGAACTAATAAAGCATGCATTCGGATTTCTGTAAAGCTGCTTTGTGACAAGGGTCCATTGTTAAAAGCACTATATAAATATAATAGAATTGAATTGAACTGAATAAACTGAGTTCATGTGTCTTACCGTCCAGGTGGCTGACTTGGCTGTGCTGGACTGCTGGAAGGACACGTCAAAGGTGTGAGGGCCAGCATAGTCTGTGTTTGAGGGGATGGCAGGCGACGGAGACAGAGCCTCGAAGGTTGAACTAGGCTGGGCGTAGGGCGACGGTGCCGTCACATTATTCTGAGCGTGCTCGTTGTTGTAGGGGCTGGTGGAGGTGGAGCCGCCATTTTGATCCATGCCATTGAAGGGCCCCAGAGTGGTGTACTGCGACTAGAGAAAAAAATAAATGTTTTAAAATTTTTGCAATTTTTAAAATGTAAATTTTTTTTTTTTTACATTTTCTAAATTGTGGTCAGATAGAAATATTATCCAAGACGTTGTTCTCTTTGGATGTCGTCTTTTCTTACTACTGTAAAGTACTGTGTACTTTTTGTGTCAAAAACAATACCAAAGAAAAAAATACAAAGGGAATGCATTCTCACTGGTCAGAGTCAGTACATAATGCAAACTCATTCTTAGATGAGCAAAGAATAGGCCAAAGCATATAAGTAGCATGGTGAATTAGCTGGTCTGGCAGTACCACAGGCATCATTGACAATGAAATTCACCAGTCTGAAAATTGCTTTCTGTGGTCTTCTATTTGTCTTGAACCTGAACTTCCATACAGGTTAAAAAAAAGACTACTCTCTACACATTTCAACTGTCCCTACAACACTTACACCCTACCAGCAGGCACACAACAACTCCAAATACTTTGTAATGGACCAAAGGCAACAACCACAACTGCTGAAGACATCTAGTTACTCAAGATCTAAACGAATGTAAAGGCCCAGTGTGAATAATAAACTAAGCAGTGTCCCAATCTAGCACTCCTACAATGGCATATCATCTCTAAATCAGAGGTCTGTGGATGTGAATGGAGATTAATCAAAGATGTGAATGGAGCCTAATTGTGGATCTGAATGGAGAATACTTGTATTGTTAATAATATGCCAGGGATTAAAGCAAGGGGCAACCAGTGGATGGACGCTACACTGCTCCATCTGCATTGTTTGAGAAGAGGAATTAAAATGGCTGTCAACTGAGAAGAAGGAAAATGTCCTGGAACTTAGCCAGCCTTTTCCTGCCCCAGTCCTCTGGTGGCCTAGTCAATTCCTTTCCCTTTATACATACCACATTCCTTTCTGAAGGAGCATGGTTGGGTAGCTATTCAAGCTGTCATTAATCTCTACTAGAGCATGTGTTTATTTCAGGACAGAGTCAGCTGTCCAAGCAATCTCACACACACACACACACACACACACACACACACTGACATACCAGATGCTGCTAGTGGCCCAGGTGATTAGTTAGTTCACATTTATTCA
Organism: Pangasius sanitwongsei; assembly: GCA_037576675.1. Classification (NCBI taxonomy): domain Eukaryota; kingdom Metazoa; phylum Chordata; class Actinopteri; order Siluriformes; family Pangasiidae; genus Pangasius; species Pangasius sanitwongsei. The sequence continues at coordinate 19,553,173 of CM075004.1, read as the reverse complement.
CAGATAATAAATTGAAAAATAAATATAATGCAAATCTTTGTCTACAGTTATTTCTTTGTCCAACATAATTCATTCACATACAACTGAGTACACCTGAAAGAGGGTTAGTCCTCTGACCTCAGCATACCCGCACCTGAGGGGAGTGATGCATTTCACCTGTGCAGATAGGGGTCAGTGTATGTGTGTGCCATGAGACTTTTCAGCGCTGTAGAACCAATGAGACCCATGTTTTAAAGACTCTGTCTGTGAGAACAATACACCAGCTCAGCAGGTGTAGAAAAAATGGTGCAATATTAGAACACACACAAACTCACTGCCTCGAGCCTCCACAACACTACAGCTCTCAGACACACGCGCTTCCACAATAGAGCACTTACAACATAATGGAGTCCTCTAGAGACAGAGGGGCGTAGCTAGGCATGCTCTGTGTCTGTGATCCCACAATGCAGCTGTGGAAGATTGACACAGCTGGATTAGACTTTGATTAAAAAATGGACAAGAGTCAGTTCAATCTGCTGTGGATTGGGAAGGGCCCTTACTGAAATTTCGATACAAAGTGTAACAAAGTGGTAAAAAGTGGCACAGGTACAATTGGTGATTTTATAATTGGCGATTTTTTTTTTTTAGCAGTTTTAGCAGAGCATGAACTCTGAGGCAGTCACATATTACTAAAACCTCTGTGGAATTAAAACATACAGTGATAGTGGGAGAACCAGCTTAAGCATCCAATGGGGTTGGATATTTCCCATACACTTTGAGCCACTCTGACCTCATGGGATCTGGATTTGTGGCAAAAAAATACAGGAGCCTGAAGCCAAAACAGCACAGGAGTGAGAGAGAAACGCTACCATACATCAGAGGTGTGTAAAAAGAAAACAAGGTCCAACAAAGCCATGATGAACACACTTGAACAAAATGTATATGCCAGTAGTGTGGTTTAATGTTCTTGTAGAGAACATACATGATAAGACAAGATCTGGATTGGAGTTTTCTCAAAACATTATTTAGTGGCGTGATTATTTCAGACCTGAATACACAACACTGAGAAGATCAAAACACACACAACAATGCATTACAATTGTTGGACTGCATGCAATCTTAGCAATTGTCATTAGAGAAAGCCTGTGTGACAGAGTGCAAGAGATTACACTGCCTTCCATCTTCTCTTTAATCAGGTATTCCCATAATACAACAGTCATCTAACAACTACTTTAACTGCTCTTAAAAATACCACTCTGTTTATAGCCTCCTCAGACTGCAGGCCCCTGGGATATCAGAACGCTAAGGAGAGGAGCTGTAAATCAGACACCCCTGACGGGTCTGGCAGCCTTTAATAATGCTGGTGCACAGGCTACAATTCTTTCACTGTGGACAGATGCTGGGGTAGGCAATCCAATGGCAAGCGGACAGAGCAAAAGAGAAAAATAACTGACCTTCGGAATGATAGCTTCTCAATGCCACCCTTGGAATCTTAATAATGCAATAGCACATTGCAAAGATTTTTGAAATGCAAACAGCCCCTTAGCTAAAAGGTCACAATCAATTTCAAGCTGATTGCATAAGCTTTGGTTTGGCATAACGACTGGGATGAATTAATTGCAGAAATGCTTTTACTGATAAAAATCTCGAAATAGTTGGTTTTGGCTAATGTTCTAAGACAACAAAAGGAATATATCCGTGTCATGCCTCATTTACCGCAGAGAATGGTATCAAATATTGACATTAACTCCACTCTGAGATTTTCAGTCAATTACATAAGTTTCATGTAAGAAATGCAAGGACACGAATACAGAATGTCTTATTCATTTTCAGAGTCCCAAACTGTTCATGATATTTAAAAACTTCAGCAAATGTATAAGCTCTATGCATATTAGGACTCTTCCTTATTTTTACATTTGTCCTACTACTATTACTTTAAACAATCCTGTTAAATATGTTGATTTTACCTGATATATAGTTAGAATTTACAAGAGATATAAGCAACTGTTAACTTTGCATGTTTATACAAGTTAGCAAGGATCAGAGACCCTTTTAAAAAATTTTTTAACAAAGTACGAGAACATGCGTTTAACTCACGTATAGACTGGGCTAAAAAAAAAAAAAAAAGTGATTACATAGCTGAGTATGGCACTTTATGGCTGGTTCCAATATATCACTCATGATATTATTATGCCACACAATTTACACATTAACACATGAGCGCTTAATTCCAACACATTTTACACAGGAACACACGAGTACTTAATTCCAGCATAACAGCATAAAAGAAATCTACTCAGACTATCAATCCTTATGTTTCTGTCTTGATAACTATCACCAAAAATTAACTAGTTAGGTCAAAATTCCTGATAACACAAGCAATAAATCACAGCAACCTCTGGCTAGGTCCAGATTTGGATAAGGTGATAGATAGGGTAGCCTTGCTGTCCGGATCTTTGAGACATTCTAAGCTCTAGCAAAGAGACACGAGTAGGGGGAGACCTGGCCTCGGGGGTAAAATAGCTGCTATTCTGATGAGTGCTCCAGTGACCTGGGCAGTGTGTAGGTGCTGACAATCTAAGACATTCTTGAGTGACCTACAGGGGGAGAGTCCATTAAGCACTAAATTGAGGAGCGGTGGAGGAGTTAGGGGAGTAGGGTGTCGTTCCTTAGCTTTATGCCCACTGGGCTAGGCAGAGCAGGCGATTGTATCTGTATCAAAACACTGTTAAAACAATTAAGCCTTTCACGCCCGACACCCCTTCTCTGGGACACTATGGACACATTCTTTGAGGAGACTCTGCCAAGCGTTGCATAAACTAGGGGTCTTTAACCAGATACCTTCCCCCTCCTCGTGATGAGAGAGACATGGACATCACTCAAAGACCAGCCACCACTCTACGTGAAACCTAAAGCTGCTCCTAACACGACTGATCTACTCCTAACACATGCAATATATTTTGCCATCTTTATGTAACTGGAATAGCAAACTCACAGGCAGCGTCTGAGTGAACAAACATTTCTTCTACCTACCATCTACCTCTATGTCTCCTCTTACAACCTTTTACACGGGTGACTCTGGAGCCCTAACCCCTACCATCATCACAGAGGGAGAGAGGAGATGAGAGGGAAAGAGCATCTAAGAGCATTAATCAAAGCTGTGTGAACTGTGGATTGGTTACCTGAGCTTGGCTTTTAAAAACTCACAGGTAATTGGGAGGATTGGACTGTGTCTCTAACAGCACTCAGGTCAGACACTGGGCTAACGGTGTTGTGTTGACAATAGCTTTGTACCAAAGATTGGTGACTCTGAAGTCGGCAGTCTCAACTACCACCTGCCAATAAAGAATGGAGGGGATTTTGGAGAACAAACAGGACAGATCCACACACCATCTTAAACAGAAAGGGGGGATTTCAAAAGAGACTCAAATCCAAATCCTGTCTCCAAAATCATTGAAGAAAAAATGTTTGGCATAATGTTATATGTATAATGTATCACTGTGATTTACAAACTGTCAAATACTCGCCTGGATAAATAAAGTGAAATACACATCCTGTACAAATGAACAAGAAGAAATGAATCCCTCTAAATGCAAGCAATTTTTAGAAATTATTTTGGATGTATAAAATGTAATGATCTGAATAATGTTAAAATGTTAAAATATTTACTGAACTAGGTGTGGAGTTCAAATACTTTTCTGAAACCTTTGATTTAATTTTCATTTATCCTAAAAAAAAAAATAAAAAAAAATCACTAAACTAAATCAAAGCTGCAAATTGACCGCCAGAAGACATTAATTAAAATTTTAAAAAATTTGAAAATATGTAATAATTATCAGTTTAAACTTAATTTCAAATTAGTTTACAATTTATAAAAATTATTTTTCTAAAATTAAAATTCATATTGATTAAAAACAAAATTCTGCCAGTCATGTTTCCAGTTGTTTTTTAGACCCTTTACAAAATTACTAACCATAACCCTAGATTCTTCTGGTAATTTGATCCTATGAAAGTTAGTTACTGTAAATTAAATTACAGTGATTTAAAATTAGATAGAGTGGGCATACATTACAATAATAATTGCAAAAATAAATGCTCCAAAATTTTTGGGGCTGAAAACACCCCTGACACAAAACCGCACACTTGTTTTTCTACTTTTTTCAGCTACTGCTCTGAACCATATGTTTAAGATGCCTATACTAGTTGTCCTGAAGCTTTGCCAAACTGTAGCACAATTGTTCAGTGCAAATACACTCAGCACTCTTAAGCAAACTCACATTATTTGCGGAATGCCTCAACTCAAACGCAAGAGCTACAAGCCAACAGACATAGCAATAGTTAAACAAACATATTTGTGTTCCCCTCCAATAAACACAACACAAATAAGGAACAACAGGCGACTGTTTGAGAAATGAAAACCTCATCACACACAACAAAGCATTTAGTAAACACCAAAGTAAGCATCTTAAAGAAAAAACAAGTATAAAACTTTTTTCTGACACCAAAATTGGAAACTACGCCCAACTACCTGAGCACCCGTTTCAAATGATTAACTAATAAAATTAGTGCAGTGTTTATAGTTTAAGACATAGTTGGTCCAATTTTGCCAGCCGCTCCATGGGATCCTGCCTAAGAACCCAGAGTGAAGACTTGGAACCTCCGTCTATAGACGTGGACTGGTATGGGCCTTACCTCGCTGTATGATGCTGGGTTGTTGGTCTCCAGGTACAACATGTTGGCGCTGAGATTGAGCAATGCAGCTGCTGTTTGCTCCACAGACTCCAGGATTCTTACCCCTTATTCTTTATCTCTTTCCCCCTAAAACAGTGGTGATGAAGACTACAGATGGGAATGGGACAGGCTTAGAATCTCTATAGAAATTCTATGGTATTGCCATATATACCTGGGACACCAGGGGGGAGGGCCTGAGGAGCTACCTGTCCACACCCTTTTTTGGGAAGGTGCTACCTGTCTTCAAGCCAACCCTTAAGAACAATTCTGCAATGATCTTCAAAATATAGGAGACTTCGCTGCTGGGCTTCTTCTGATCTCGGTTCTTCTAAAGACCATCTTGCTCTGTGCCAAATGGAACATTCTGAGTAACGATCATCTAGACAATTCGGACAGATAATCCTGAGATTGTATGGAAAATTTGGACATAGATTTGTTTGTTCTCTGGTGAAAAATCCAAAAGCACTGATAAAAAAAAGTACTTAAGATTTCTCAAGTCATGGATTTAAATATGTGTGGATAGTATAGAAAGCAACCACTGCTTCAGTCTCCAACTTCTCTAAACAGCAATTTAAATTTGTCCAGTGAGTTGGTATGAATCTTAATCATTTTAATCATTTTCAAAGTTTTAACATTTCAAATGACAGTATAAACCTGAATGAAACATGAAAAGAAATTATGGAAGGCATAACCTGATAGATACATCTGCATTTTGAAACACAGACCAGAGACATGCATGTCTTAAGGACGCTATCTTTTTAGAATCGTAAGCTGGCCTTAGAACATGGAATTCAGTTCACCATGAAGGCTCAGACCACCTGAAGCATTTTCAGCCATTATCTGCATATGAATGGATGCCCTCCCACCCCCAACATGCCCCTAGCACTGCCTCTATTAGTGTCACAAAGGACTGGCTGTAGACTGCTTGTATCTATCAAAGATGACTGGTGTAGATGTGTTTTGAACACATAAATGTTGGTTCAGGCCAGGGGAACTGACTCTCTCTCTTTTGTACCCAAATTAACATGCAAAAAGGACTGTGGTGACTAAATCCAAGAGTAAGATGAGAGAGAGGGAAAGAGAAAGAGGCAGGGAGACAGGGACAGATCAAGACAGAGACAGTCCGTCCTGTCTGATACCTTCTCAAACACAGTTTGAAAATTATGAAATCAGTTTTTTTTTCTAGGTTTTTTTTTTTTATCCTTGGACTTTCTTGTACTTATTTCTGAATCAATTGCTGATCTACAAAGAAAGTCAATCAGCATAAAATTTCTGCTTTCTAGTACAACCCAATATCCTGATAATTTAATCATAATTTCAAAAAATATCATATGAGTAAATACATTGTTTTAATCTTGAAGAGACAATATTAGACAATATCCCATTTAAATACTGCTGCATTTGTGTAATTCTAACATGTTTTCACATCACTTTTGCGTATTTATCATAAAATATTATAATGCAGTTGGATAAATGGACTTGAGACTCCTTTGATAAGACTCCACAAAACATTTAAAATATAGTTAATTCTAAAGTATTTGATTTTCTAAAACGGACTAAAAAAACGTTCTGAGTCATAATGCATAACCATGGGTCTGAACATGGTACTTTAAGTCTGAACATACTTTACTGGCTGGTCAATTGACATATTTTTGCATTTAACAGCTATAAGTTTGATATTTTTTTTTATATCCTCTGTAGATCTTCCTATGATTCCTCAAGATGTGAACATTTATTATACTACTAATATTTCCAATGAATCGGAGAGCAGTCAATCATTTTTAATAAAAAAAAAAAAGACTCTTTATAATAATGTTACATCTAAATACTGGCTGATATACAAAACCTTGTTTATCAGATCCAAATCTTGGAACAAGAGATGCACTAAAGACTTTTGTGCACATTTAACTTCTCCATAAAGTGTGCCTGGACTGCTTGGACTTTGCGGCTAAGTGCAGCTTTGGGGTGGGAATACTATTAACTCAGGTCAAAAAGAGAGAAAACTAATAGCTTTAGGCCATGAGGCCCTAAAGAGCTGTCACCACAGTCAACCCCCTTCAACTAGCTGTAACTACTACCGTCTCCAATCAGTGGCCCACACCCTGTCTTGTTATTGGGGGCATTTAGCCTTAGGTCACCTGGTCCAAGCACAGCCCAGAGAGACAGCACTACTCCTGCATCCAGGGATGGCAGTAGCTCTTATTCACAACCTTTTGATGAGGGCAATTACGTTAGCTAAACAAACTTCTAATTAGGTTAAAACAACAATGGTGATGGTGCTGAATAGGGTGCTCAACTAGTGTTTCTTTGAAATCCCAGTAGCCTACTGCTACTGAGATTTTGTGATAGTAGTGAAAAAAAGTAAATAAAGCTGTAAACTAAATCATTTTAGTGCCCCATGTTTGAGTGGGCGTGGACTTGGAGTGTTGTTGCATGAAACTGCTGAAGAAAACCTTTCGATTTATTAAATTAGCAAGATGGCAGGCCCCTGAAAAGTGAACCTGGAAATATTCACACTTGGGCTGAATGCAAATGATAAAGGCCTTCTCATGATGTTTTGCATAATATACACTGTTTATAACAAATCGAGAGGCAATGTTCTCTGATCTTGGTAGCATCCATGTTAATAAGATGGTTACAATGTGGATTTCTGTGGTGAAATTCTTGTCTAGGGGTAATGTTTACATTTTTCACTATGTGGTAAATGTCTTTGTATCTACTGAGATATACATCACCTGGCCTATTTTGAAATGTATTTTTAAAAATATCAATGTGAGCTCAATGTTGACCACACAGAGCAGCTGAATAGTGATCATTGCTGCACTTGTTAAGTGGTACACCTATTTCTGCAGTGAAGATATATTAGGCAGAGAATGTCAACACACACTAGACAAAACATTTGTCTCTGAATTAGGTGAGGTTTGTGAGGCAATAATCATCAGCTCTGAGCCAAGAGAGGAAGTAAAGCAAACACCAGCTTTTTGGTGCTTTAGACAAAAGATGCACTTAACCGAATGTGCCTCTCTGGGGGCTGTTTGGGCTTAGAGCTGCTGGATTAGTGCAGTATCGTGTGTCAGGTGCTTGGTGTTCGGGAAGACACCTGTACAAGGAGCTGACAGTCACCATCACCTTTCTTTTGAGCAAAAAAACAACAACAACTACAAAAAAAAAAAAAAAACATAAAAAAGAACTTCTTTTCAAAATACCTTTGGAGAGCCACCTAGGCCTCATCGGCTCAGCTTTGCCCTAGATTTGTTTACCATATTAGCATAAAACACTTACGCTGAACTGAAAATGAGATTAATTTGTTCTAAGAGAGAGACTGAAAAAGAGAGACAGGGAGAAGACATAGAGAACCAGGTGAATCGTTTAATGTTGCCTGCTTAGCCTGTTGAGGGCATGGATTTGTGCTCCTCTTTCTCCTCTGACAAGGGGATTTGCTCTTTGATGAGGATGCTACTCCCCGACCTTTGATTGGAGCTACCAGAGGATCTATAAGCAACCCTGGCTGAATGTAGAGGTGCAATGTCTGCTTATGGTCTGAGATGCTCGCTCAGGTAACATCCTGGACCAGGGACTCAGAGAATGTGCACACCAACTCACAGAAATCCACACAAATATCTCTAACACCTTATTTGTACATGCCAAAGTACCTACATTTTTTGAGTCAGCCATCATCATCCCTGTTCAATTCAATTCAATTCAACTTTATTTGTATAACGCTTTTAACAATTTCAGGCTTGAAAGACTGCCGTCCAGTAGCACTTACATCAATAAAGATAAAGTGATTTGAAACATAAAGGACTCAATAAGCATACAGACCAAACCAGACAGCATGTGAGCCCTAGCTCACCTAGAAAACAAGCATGCCAATGCCTGGCTGCTGTTGCTGGATTTTAATTCAGAAATTAATATCATTGTTGCATAAAGCCTAAATAACTACTATACCTTGTTCTGAATATAGCCCTCTCACCAAGGTGCTGGACTTCCTGACAAATAGGTCCCAACTCAATAGGATGTATAACTGTCTGGCCCACCCCACAGTAATCAACACAAGAACCCCCCCCACCCCCCACCCCCCACCCCCCGGGATGTAGACTCTGCCCACTACTGTACACACTGATGTCACATGACGTTTTGGCCAGACACTCAAGCAAAATTACAGTCGAGTTTGCAGATGATTTCACAGTGGTGGGTCTCAAGACCAAAAGGAATGACGCAGAATTACACAGCCTACAGAGAGAAGATAAGACTGTACAAAGTCAACAGCCTTTTCCTCATGAATCCTGGAGATGGTGGTTGACTTCGAGAAAACATGCACTACACACTCAGTGTGGAATTGGTGAGCAGCTTCAAATTCCCAGGGGTACCATTCCTTGTCCCAGAGCCGATCCTGCATTACTAAAAAGGTCCATCAACATCTCTACATTCTTAGGAGGCTGCAGAGAACTGGGATGAGTTCAGCAGTCCTCTACTCCTTCTACAGATGCAAAGTGGAGAGTGTGCTGAGATTCTGCATCATACAGCAACTGAAACACTGAAGATGTGGGTTCTTCAACTGCTATTGAAAAAGCTGCTCAGTGCATCACCAACACCAGGCTTCCCACCATGGAGGACATTTACACCAAAAGGTGTCGGAAGAGGGCCAGGGATATCATGAAGGGCATGACTCACCCCTCCCTTTAATTATTCATCCTACTCTCTTTGGGAAGCGTCAGCTACCAGAACTGGGAATATTATTTTTTCCACAAGCCATTTAGCTCATCAGCAATTTAACTGACTACATAATGACCCTCCCTTAGCTGTACAAACTTTAACACGCCTTGCCAGTTCATAAAAAGCCAGCACTACCGAGATTCTGTTCCTGTCATACATATATATACACATATATATATATATATATATATACACAAACGTCTTAGGCACATGCAAAGAAGTGCTGTAGAGCAAAGATGCCTTCAAAAATAATTAAACTAAATGTTTCTACACTAAAAAAAATACTACAAAGAGCAGTAAACAGTAATAAATGAAACAAAGTCAATGTTTGGTGTGACGATCTTTCGCTTAAAAAAATAATAGTAGTCTCAGGTACAGTGTGTGCAGTTTTATAAGGAAATGAGCTGTAAGTGTTACTGAGCATCTTGCAGAAGC
>CM075004.1:19516209-19543212 GCA_037576675.1 Pangasius sanitwongsei | reverse complement strand
AATGTTTTTGTACTGAATCAATAATGTAGAAGTCATAAAATAAAAATCTATAACAAAGTTTGTACTAAAAAAATAGGATGCCTAAGACTTTTGCACAGTACTGTGTGTAATATATATATATATATATATATTTCTGTAAAGCTGCTTCGTGACATTGTCTTGTTAAATGTGTTATACAAATAAAATCGAAATAGAATCGAATAGAACTGAATAATGTTTGCACCACCTGGACCAGTGAACTGCACATAATTAAATATTTTTCATATATTGTGTTGCTTTTAAATTATTAACATATTTAATTCTATCCTGACTTGTTACCCTGCACTACTGAGCCAGAGTAAATACCATTTCATCTGCTTTATACTTGTGTGCTGATGAATGACCATAAACAATCTTGAATAGTGTTGAAGGTCAGGATAATAAGCTGTTAGCAAAGTCTAAAGGACCAGACACCTGTGGGCTCCTAAAAACAAAGGGTAGGTTAAAAGTCAACACCTGTACATGAAGATGTGGAACTGCTTTACTACATAATTAGTTTCAGCACATGCTTTTTTTCTTCCCCTGTTTGAGCCAATGTGCAGACCAAATCTTCAAATGCTTGTAGACTCTCAAGGGTTCTTTGGATAGTTTAAGGTTTTTACATCTTCTTTAAAGGTGTTCTACTTGGAAGCCCATTAGGAGAAACTATCAGACTATCAAGCATGTACATTTTTCCAATATATAATTAACATAATTGCACTTTTGTAATAGTTACAAAAAGGTATGAGTTACTGCAAACCACTGGCGAAAAGATCTTCCAGTAAAATATATGTACAAAAATGGGTGAACAAACAGTAATTTTGGAAGGGGTGGCAGCGTGTAAGCAACACCGCTTCTTAACGCTCTGTAACCACCTCATGCTGAGTCAGGGTCTGGCTGAAAAAAGCACTTCAGAAGACCAAAAAAGAAGGGAGACACATTGTAGACTAAACAGTCAATACAATGCAAGTGAAAGACATTCCTATATTATGAAACAAGCTACATTTTTTTTTTGGCTTGACGGAATCCACACCCAATGTAAATTTTAGTCAGGAGATACTCTCTCCAATCTCTCAGCACCTAATTCAGGTGCTGCCCTCTCATTGGATCACAGGGTGAGGCCGCAGTGTCTGGGCCCCACCAGCACAAACATTACTGATGCACCAAAATCACTGACAGAATTTTCCAGATACTTTCTGAAACTAGTTGTACTTAATGTAAAATGTCAAGTAAACAGAAAAAAGACATACGAAAAACACCCTTTAACACATAAATTCAGGAAAGAAAGTAAAACTTGAGCAATTCCACAGGATCCCAGAGGAAAATATATAATTAAGGAACTGAGCTTCTCCTTTGGCTGTCACTCTCTCAATGTCCCTTATTCATTATCCAAAGCCTGTCCCTATCTCCCCATGGACAGTAAGCTTGTAATCCTCAGCTGATCAACAGCTCTGGCTTGGTATGACATCCATTTTTTTTTTTTTGTAGTTGAATACAACACTTTCTTCCGTCACCATTTTTTGTCACATTCCTCTATGTTATTTGATGCCACGTTCTTGGCTCCCGCTCAATCTTGATTCCACCTCCACCATCCCCCTACAGTGTGATAGAGGAGAGGGCCTGGAGCTCAAAGCTGCACGGCGGCAGGTGCTGCTCTAAATAGTTGCCCTGCGGCTAGTGAAAAAGTACGCACCTCCCAGAGGAAAAGGAATTTCAGATTTAAACATAAAACCCCTTCACAATACAAACAGCAATCCCTGAGGGTGCTAAACGCAGCGCGTACCGTCTAATGACTCATCAAGCAGGCACACCCCTGGAATGATGTGCCAAGTTTTTTTTTTTTGGTGCCATCAAAAAGGGGATGCTGGGATAGTGGGTCAGTTCCCCCCAAACTCCTTCCTCAAACAAATACTCCTCAGAGTGCTCCAGCCCACCACGGCTATGGCATGTCTGGCAGTTCAGGCAGAGGTGGTAGCGTGCCACGCTCACTGCACCACACCCAATATTAAAGGAAGGAAGGTGGGGGCGGACACCGGGAGGCAGGGTGCAGGGTGGTGCTGTAAGTATGGGGGGCATTAATCACCAGTTCAAGAGAAAGCAGAGCCCCCCCCCTCCACTCAGCACCCCAGGGTAGAGGATAACAGTGATGTTTGTGCCTCTCCTTTTTATCCTCCTCTGCGTTACTGCTGGACAACAGCATTCCTGTGCTGGGAGGGGACCCATCACTTCACCTCCCCGGCTTAGAGACCAAACTGCAGCTCTATCTGGAACTCACACTCTCAGATGCCAGACTTTCCACTGTTCTCTTGATGTGTATTTGCTGTAGTTAGGCACTTAATGATGTAACTATTCGTGACAGCTGAATTCTCACACACCCAGTATTTAAGGAAAAGAACAAGCTTTTTTTTTTTTTTTTCCAGAGAAAAGGACAGGGAGAAAAGATTTACTCTCAAAAAGGTGCTAAAATAAAAATGCACAAATAGAATTCAAAGAGCTACATATTTGACTTACATCAAAGTAGAACATTTCTGATTGATAGTTTTGTCGCAGATCGGCTCCATGTTCACAGTGCATGAGTCCAGTCTACGCACCGATTTTAACAATAATGCAGAGTTCAGTTCAGCTGTACGACTCAGTCCACATTATCTGAAGCATAAATAGCAGCACGACGACTGCTCTATTTAACACCGGCGACATATTATTGGTACGCAGTCATACATGCATTCAACCTAATTGTTAGAAAATCCAATCAGAAAAGTGGTTCCTCAGTTGACCAGGGGAACCCCACACCAAACAACGACCCCAGATGTGCATGTGGGCAATAACGGCTTTCACTGGAGTTTACCACTGAATTCCCCCAAAGCCAAATGATGCACTTCAATGGTCACGCCAAACAAAGCAAGTTTCACTTGCAGAGAGGTAAAAGGAGTTTTTTTCTTTTTGTGTCATCACATTTTTATTTAATTGACAGCAATTATCCTTTCACCAAGGCAGCCTGTAAATTAATTTCTGGATTATAGTAATAACCTTAATTTCCATAAAGCAGTCAAAAATGTTTGTACATTTTTTTGTGGCTTTAAAGGAAAATATTGGAACATATAATGGCTATAATTACAGTAAGAGGTCCTTAGCAAGAGATCCTCATTATTTATATAACATTGAGTTCGGTTTTTAACCAGTTCTCTCATGGGGGCACAACCTGTAAGCATTTTCACTGCAATATTTTAAACTATTATTTAAATAGTTTAGTGTGTTAAAACGAGAAAATAAAATAAGCGGGTATGACCTAAAAGGACATATTTAAATCTATGGAAAATTTAGATAACTGGTGTACTTAATAACTTGATTCAGTCTATACTTTAGAGCAATTACAGTAAATCAGTAAAAAAAAAAAAAGGAAAAAAAAAAAAAAAGAATGCCAACGAGTGCGCTGAAGTTGCGAAACATTTCTTGGTATTATGAAGAATATCACTGTATTAATCAGAATTGGTTTCTTCACTTCAGGCACTTTTTTAAAAGCCATTTAGGAAAAACAATCCTGATGAATTACTAACATCTGTCTTTGGAAATCACTTCCTGGATTGCAAAATATTTGATCTGCAATAGAAGTTTTAATGCTGAGGACATGCCGCACGAACATTATACAATGAGAACAAGAAGAGCTTCTTAAAAAAGATCACAGTGTTCAGTGAGGCTGCAAATTCTCCTAGTTCAGTGAAGCAGGGACATACTGTACATTGTCAAGTGCATTTCACTGAAGCAAATAAAAGTAAAGTGAATAACAGAAGGCTCTCTGCATTGAAAACGGACTGCTGGTTCGTAATGCTTTAGGACACTCACTGCGAGGTGGTCGTCAGAGCCATGCATGGTGATGCAGTCCATGCTGATCTGAATGGTGTTGGATGGAGAGCTGCCCGTTGCACCTTCTGAGAAGTTCAAAAGCTCAATGGGCTGAACAGTGTGGAACGTCGACCTGAGGAAGAACAAAAAAATACCCAAGGAGGATTTTTGGGGAAATTTTCAGCACGCTATAAAAATTTTTATAAAGTCTTTCATGTTGTTTTTGTGCAGTGCCCATTCCTATGTGTAACAGAAACTGTGTTTGTCCGTAGATTTTATGTGTTTGTGCAGTTGTACATACTGGTCCAGCATCTCCAGCAGCTGGTTGAAGACGTCCGGCCCAAGGATGTCAGTTCCCTGCGAGCTCGGACTCTGAGACATGGAGGCTAGGAAAGATCCCTCAGCCCATGAGAGACATGCTGCTGGTTCACGCAATCTGCTGAAAAAATAATACATATAAAATACTATCTACTGCAAGAAAACCTAATTATTTGATTTGCCTATATAAGGCTGGCTTAAGCTGTATTTATGTATTTACATAGGTATGTATGTAATTATGCAGTTATGAGTCACAGTCAGAAGAGCTCTGGTCATTCTGTTTTGCTATTGTTAAATATTTTGCCATTGTTTAAAATTTGTAAAAAATTATAGTATTTTTGTTTAGTAATGTACACTGCCACAAGGCAACTTTGTACAAAAGTATCCACATTACTAAATCTGGCAAGTCCACATTTGCATGAAGATGATATGGCTACAATGTAAAGATGAAATGCATTATTACATTTTTACTTTATACAGCTTTCATAATAATGATTTTTTTTATGTCTTTTGTTCAGAACATGGATATGGAAAAGTGCATGACCAGCGTATCAAAAGGATGACATTGGTTATTAAGGGGTGGACCAATAATATAGGAAGTGAGCAAGAGTCGGTTGTAGTAGACACTCAGGAAGAGAAAGACAGGAATTTGCTTTGAGGAATGTTCAGATGGCATGCAAATTTCATTCAGAGGGTTGGATTCATTTTGAAAGAAAGTAAACATAGCCCAGTGTGAAAGCAGAAAATTCCATTTAACAAAAGAAAAGTGCAAAAATCCTAGTTGCAAAGAGATAAATAGTCCAGCAGTCACAAAAAGAATGAAAAAAGACCGGATATATTTGAGCGCTTAATATATATATATATATATATATATGATTAGTTCCAGCATACACAGAGTTTAAGATTTGTTTTAACTCCACACTTCACTCAGAAGTCAATCAAAGTCATGGTCACCTGAAATGCTGGTTTGGACTGTACTAACAAAGCTTAAAGGCTGAAAACATATGGGTGGAGTATAGAAGTGAGGCAAGAAACACCCACACAGGCATTGCTGCTCTCTAACTGCTTGTAAGAGGAAAGAGAAGCTTTTCTAGAAGGCAAAGATGATCATCAAATAAGAAAACAGACAAAAAAAAGTACAGACACTGTACTTTTTGAGGTGGCGCAATGTTACGGTTGATGAGCTTGTCAGAAAACTGATACAGGCTAGTAGTGTTGTTCAAACGCTTTCTGGCTACAATACTGCAAACTTTCTACCTGTGTATGTAGTTCTAGACTGGGGCTTCTGGGGACCTGAGCTTTTTACTTCAACAACCTACAGTATGAACCTATAATGTAAGTCTAAGTGCAATTGTTGGGGCAGTTAATAAATGTTTATTTGAAGCATGTTTTCATGAATTCTAGAGTCGAATTCATTTGTAAATTAAGCTCTAGACCTGTATAGTTTACACTGTAATTTGCAGTTACATTTTTCCAACATAGACACATAAACAAGGAAATGCTACTTGTCATACAATTTCCTTTGTGAAAGTGTAAGTAACCACAATCACTATAAAACTATGTAAGAACAGCTTTGGTAAGACAGTCTTATATGTCTGTTTCACCCCAAGACATTTATTGTTAGAATGTATTGGTTGTAGTTTTGAATTTGCATTACATAAAATTTTCCCAGTGCAAGAAAAAACGTTGAAATGATTGTTACTGGTATTTGTTTATACACAACAGATGCCATAGCTAAAGATCAGGTTAAAAAATTGCTGCATTCTTCTTATTTTTTAAGCTCTGTAAGCTGAATCAGAGATGATTTGAGGTTCTGAAAGAGAAAAGAGAGTATGACTGTCAGCGCAGACATTGTGACCCTTCTCCCTCTGAAATGTAACACCAAGCAATGGCCCGAAGTCTCATTGTTCCTGTTGAAGAGCAGCGCATGCTGTGGGTCTGAGCAAAGCGGAATTCCCCCCAAAGTCTATATGACAGCAACACGACCACTGTGATTTGCAGCATGCAGAATGTGTGCAGCTGGACTGGGCTTGGCAGTGTAGAGTGTTAGGTTATGTGTGTGTGTGTGTCTGGATGAAATAGTGAGTGTGTGTGTATGCGCCTGTCTGTGGCTGGGACTGGGGGTATCAAGCTATAATGTGAGGCGGGTACTTGGGCGTAGAGCCGGAATTTCCCCACATTCTGTGAGAGGGTGATATTAATATGCTGCACGACGCAGACATACCTAATGAATAACTTCGAAGCAGGATGTGAGTTTACCACAGTCTAGAGATGAAACCCAACCACACGCAGTTTTAACAGGAGTGTCAAACTCAGGTCCTGGTGGGTCACAGTTTTCCCTTAGTCCACAGAGGACACGGTAATCCAATCAGGTGTTTAATGAGGCAAAATGCTTAACTATTGAGTCTGATACTACTGGTTTAAAACCAAAGCTAACAAATGCCCTCAAAACCAAGAAGAAAATTGTCAAAACATACTTTTAGCCTTGCTGATAAGAAATGAAGAGCATTTATTATCAGTAAATTGAATTCTATACTATTTAAGACTCTGGCTGCATTATATCCAATACATATCCATATTGATGTAGAAACCAAGAGCCGTATTCAGAGTTGAGTTAAGCATGTGCAGTGAGGATGTAATAATGTGCATGTTAGTATTCAGTCCTCAGACGTAACTACAGACTGAGAGTTACGCACACGGGCCGGAGTTTGCAAAAAAAAAAAAAAAAAAAAAAAAAAAGTGGCATGTCAGTTAAAAAATGATTCTGACAAACAGCTTGAGCGACGATTTTGACGTAACCACAATATGTCACAATGAAATTTACACTGTGGGCCATTTGAGAACAGTATTAAATATATAAAAATGACAATGAGATTAAATTGATAATATTGGCCTTTTAAATCTGTGAAAGTTTTTTTTTTTTTTTGCACTAAGGACAACAGAGGAGACAGCTTCTTAATTGGAGACATTGCTTACACTAAGGAGTGAATTTTAATGTGTAAATTTATGAATTAACTTAAAGAGAACCCTAAATGTAGTAGATGAGTGCTTGGTCAGTTTATCCTTTAAAATGTGGGCACGTTTTTCTTTACAAGAGTTTAGCACAAAAATTTGTCATTACTTTATTAATCTGACAACTCAAAATAGCAAATTAAAAGCATGATAAAATAGCATACATTCAGTACATCTTTTGATTTCTAGACCTCAATTTTGTATCTGGTGTCTTCATTAAGTGGTGTGCACAAGTAACTGTCACAATAGAAAAAAAGAATCTAAAAGGATGTGCTAGATCAAGTGCTATTTTAGAAGCTTCCAAATAATAAGGGTGGAAGCCATACTGCTAGACTGAACCAAATTTACTGTAATTAATGTGGTAATTATTACTAGGACTATTCATGCAGAAATATACTGGCAATATACTAGACTCCTATTGTATGTTTATTTCAATGCTTTTCATCTTGTCATTCATATATCATCATATTAGTCTTTTTTTTTTAATTCATTTTAAATGGTCTTTTGTGTTTATGTTACATTTGACAGCAAAGGGGGAAAAAAATGCTAGTTCTTTCTTCCGTCCACAATTACTTCACATGTTTTTTATGGGTTAAAGGCAAGTGCTTGTGTTTAAAGGCAGTGGTCTAGATGATGATGTAAAAAAAAAAAAAAAAAACATCTCGGATGCTTCTACTCAAGAAAATTTATCCAACCACAGAGGTATGAACTTCATGCAATTTGCATAATCTGAATGGTGCACCCACAAAATTCTTTTTAAGCATGTGCTGAACCCGTCTCTAAATATGAGTAACCTGGACTTGGCAGGAGTTATAAGCAACAGGAAAACGTGTTCAATTCCCACTTTTAATACCTTGCCAAAGAGGTGTAGCACAGGCGGGAATTACTAAACTAACATTAATGCATTCATGGATTTTAAACCCATGTTAGTGTAACATGCAGTCATGCCTGATTCTGAATGTCAGAAAAGTATACACATTAAGGGTTAGGCCTAAGACTGGAAATACGACAGAATTAACTCTAAATCCTAAATGATGAAGGGGTGAAGACCGGTGGAGCAGCTTCAATAACACTCAAAATGCATCTTTCTTTGCTTAAAAGGTTCCCTCACAGAACAGCTCAATGAGAAAAGCATGGTCAATCCCCCTTTTATGTGCAGCCAAAGAGGTGTGGTGCGGGGTGAATGCTTGAGCTGATTTACTTGGATATTGTTGTGCCGCCAGGCCTGTCACAAGAGAGAAACCATCTTTTACTCCTAATGTGTGGTCTAAGCCCACAGATAATGTCATTAGGTCTTGTGAAGACTCACATATGCCAAACACAAGCAAGTCTATTGTCATACATTATCCATGATTCCACCACTGAAATTTCCACTTCCATTTTGAATGAACTGAATGTACTGAATTTATTTTATTGCACTCATGCATGGTAGATCTATTTAATGTAAATCAGGGAAAACATGTCCACATATCCACACAGTGTCATGCTAAGCAACTTATGAATTCTCCTGATCACAGACACTTGATTAAAGTTGTAAGTTTGTGGCCAGGTGTGTGGAAGTCACATAACTGGATTGTTGCCAAATGAATAATTTTGTTGATAGATTTGGAGACTCCTTTAGTAAGTTTTATTTAACAAAAAAAGAGACCTTGTCAATATTTTTGACAACTTCTTGCCCCTTTAGCGACTTTATTTCAGAAAAGAGCCTAGAGACAAATCTAGTGACATTTTGAGTAGACATTATTGACTGTCCTGCACTCAATACGACTCTCCAGCTCACATCACAACTGCTGGTTATAGGAGTTGAGAGAGCAGGTTCACTCGACTCATCGCTAGTGTGTAAAGCCTGACTGGGTTGCGTGAGCCTATGTTCCCAGTGACCAATTACTGATCACCATTGTTTGTCCCACCTATGCTCTTTTTGTGTTAAATTCTCTTCTAGCTTATATTTTCAATAAAAGTCAGTAATCCCATCCATAACCATTTCCTTCATGTCTATTTCACAACTATTCACTACCACTACTTCTTTTTGTCTGTGTTCTGCATAGAAATTATAGTATTTTGTAAATACATGAATAGTTGGTTTGACTTTATATATTATAAAAATAGTTTGTGGTGCCATAACCAAAGCCTACTTAGTTATAATTGAGTATTTGAGTATTGTGATAAAATTCTATTCTATTCTATTCTATTCTATTCTATTTGTATTCAGAAAATCTTCATGTTACATACATGCAAATAATCATGATGATTCAGTGAATATGCAAATTATTCTAAGACATCATTTGTTGACTTCTAGCAACTTTGTGGGCATGCATTAGCAACTTTCTCCTAAAAGAAGTTGGCAACACTACTTGTTTCTCCTTACTGTAACTTGTTTTGCTAATGACTCAATGAATATGTAAATTAGTGCATGACATTACATTTTGTTCATGTGTTATCTGCTTCCATTGACAAGAGATGGGCAAACTGTGCTGGACGCATGCAGATCTATTTTACTCATCTCTGTTTGTAGTAAACACCATTAGACAGATTTTTACTGATTAAAATAGTATTAAATAGTATGTCAATATACACTATATTGCCAAAAGTTTGTGTACACCTGACCATCACAACCATATTCCAAATTTAGTCACCCATTTGCTGTTATAATAAGCTCCAATCTTCTGGGAAGGCTTTCCACTAGATGTTGGAACGTGGCTGTGGGGATTTGTGCTCATTCAGCCACAACAGCATTAGTGAGGTCAGGCACTGATGTCGGGTGAGGAGGCCTGGGGTGCAGTCGGTGTTCCAGTTCATTCAGGACTCTGTGCAGGACACTTGAGTTCTTCCACTCCAATCTTGGCAAACCATGTCTTTATGGACCTCGCTTTGTGTACAGAGGCATTGTCATGCTGGAACAGGTTTGGTTTCTCCTCCTCTCTGTCTTAGTTTCAGTGAAGGTAAATTAAGCCCACATACGGGTGTGATGGCCAGGTGTCCACATACTTTTGGCTACAGAGTGTAGTTTAAAAGTAGCCTAATCCATATAGTAAGACCTTCCTAGGGAGCCAGTACCCAGCATACTTTCTATTTTCCTGTTCTAACACACCTGACCCAGCTCATCAAGCCATTCATCAGTTGGATCAGGTGATTTGCAAAAAGAAACTGAAATTGTGCAGGGTACCTAGCCCTCAAGACAGTAGGAAAGAAACTCTGCATTGTGGTATTATCATTTGACATTAATACACAACTCAATCACAGAGTATTAAGCAGGTCTAAGCAACTTAAGCATAGTGTTTATATCACATGGAGACGATGTTTCATTTATAGTGCACAGAGAGCTACTGGAGTAACCCTCCATTCGACTGGATCCTGAATCATATCTGGACTCTATACTGCAAAACAAAATGATACTCATATGCCACAGGATGTAATGGCTATTAAATGGCATGAAGTCCTGCACTCTAGGGATTAGGTGTCCATCTCTCATTATATATTATTACACGTAATATTATCAACATTTTAGGCCAGTGAGAGCATGTGGAATATATATGTCTTCAGCAGGTGCAGACTCGCCACTTTCTCAGGTCACACATAGTGCTGAGCATGTTTCAGATCCACTGATGGAGATTTGACAGCTCAACTGAAAGACCACTTTCATGACATCATCATCAGCCTTGAATCGAGAGAGAGCTCTAATCAAAGCTAAGAGGATTTATGTATTGCAGCAAGGAGGAAGTGTTAGAGGGCTGAGTTGACCCGTGTTACTCCCTAAAATGCTGGGATGTCGCCAGAAACACAATCCAGTTGACAAGGAGTGTTGGCCAACAACGACATCATGGTTCCACAAAAAGGCACAGCACCCACACGTCAAAGCATCCAGGCCTTTTTCATCCAAGTGTTGAAGCTGTGTGATTTACAAGAGCAGAAATGACAGAAGTTTATGGTCAGGTTACGTGCCGTGGTGAGTGGTCCACAGATAGCTGTTTCATTTATATTAGACAGGTCATGTAGACACACCAAAGGTTTTATTCAGTGCAATAGCTCACAAACAGACCATATGGCCTTGCTATGACCTTATAAATCAATCAAACCAACTGTTATCTGCTAGTGCATTGGGTATGCTATTTATTTCAATTCAGTAACATGTCTTATAGTTTTGGCTGCCAAATCCATCACCATCCCAAATTGCATATCATCTTCGGCTTAGGCAATCTGCTCCTGTCTTTCTAAGAAGGAAGATCAAAGTTTGTTTAAGAAATACTTTGGGAAAATCCACTCAGAGCTATGTAAAACTTCATGCTTCACCTGTATTTGAATTGGTCTACCACTTTAAAAAAAAAAAAAAGGCCTGAAACCCTCCTTGGAGACAATAGTGGTCTCATCTCTATTTTTTCATTGCGGTTATTTTCTGCTCTGCTCCCGAGTGTGGTGGGTTTGATGTTTAGTGGATCTGGTGTGTGTGTGTGGGGTGTGTGTGTGTGTGTATGTGGGGGGGCTGTGGGCAGCCGGGTGTCTGGTTACCGAAGGACTCATGTATGCAGCCTAAGGGGGAAGGTGCACTGCATCCACTTAAACGCAGACCGGGCCTCTCGCAGACGGAACAGGGTTAAAGGTCAGAGCTAAACAGGGCTGCCCATTGTCTCCTGGCAGGTTGGGCACATCCAGCGATGAAGATGCAATCAAAACAAACAGAGCCCTGCGATCTGTGAGGGTGTTG
Source organism: Pangasius sanitwongsei (assembly GCA_037576675.1). Lineage (NCBI taxonomy): Eukaryota > Metazoa > Chordata > Actinopteri > Siluriformes > Pangasiidae > Pangasius > Pangasius sanitwongsei. The sequence continues at coordinate 19,531,322 of CM075004.1, read as the reverse complement.
GGGGTCTTCTCCTGTGACTTCATTAATCAAAACCAAACGGTGTTCAAAGAGAGCAGTCCCCTCCCTCCCTCATCCCTCAAACCAGTGGCTGCAGAACAGACATGAAGGCTCAAACAAAAGAAGAGTGGCCCTCCAGGTTTCTCCTCCTCTCTGTCGCGTGCTTTCATTGTGCCTCATTCTAGTGAAAAAGTCTGAGTGATTTCAAATAGCAACTTCCACTCACTCTGCAGGAGTGCTTTCTTCATGATTTATGGTGTTTATCCAAGTTTTTCTCCAAAGCAGTACTGACTATGGCAAAGCAATCAAACAGGGAAAGTCACTCTTCCATGAGACAAAAGTCATATTTTTCACGTGAAGTACGAGCACATTACACATGCCTGTTACATTCCAAATAATGATTTCTTAGCACAGCATTAACACAGAACAAATAGAAAAAGATGATTCTCATATAAATATAAATCAAAAAGAGTTTCCCAACCAGTATCTTATGATGATATCGCTATTCTATTTTGTATTCTAGATTTTAGGTTGGTCCATTTATTTTACATATTTGATGTTTACTTTAGGCAACATTAAATGGATAATCAGATGAGTGTGGTACAATCAAGCACCTAATTATTTGAAATAACACTTTTATTTGACATTATATAAATTAGAATACTTTTTATACTGAAAAGTTCAGGTTTGAAATGATCTTTTGTAATTTTGTTTATAACATTTATTTCTAAGAAAATAAGCAAAATTATTTGCCAATAGAATAAGTATTTTATATTTTAAGCTTGGAATGGTTAAAAAGTCTAGAAATGATCATACCATTATAATTATTCAACATTTATCATTTTTAATGTATATATAATTCTTTTATTTATAATCATTTGCCTATTTTCAAGGTGCTATCACTAGCTAAGATATTAGAAGAAACATGAGAATCTGAAGAAATTTGTTATGCCTAATATCAGCTCTTGTACATGTCTGCTACTGATCTCCTTTCCCACAGAGGAGGTTAGGTCGACGGATGGCTAATAGTCTGGACTGTAAAACAACAGCGATGGGTTTATGCACCTGTGATCAGGGTCAGTTACACTCATTAGTGCAAGCACACAGCATAAATACACCTGTGTCAGTGATGTGGTGCTCTGAATAGTGTACTAGAGTGACTGGATTCCTGTTAGACTTTCATTCACAAACACATATTTGTTTGTAGTGGATCATCACTCATTGTCAGGGTTTTGAATGACATGTAGAACAACAGGGTGTGATCTTTTATCAAACTCCAATTTCCATCATGGTATTGCAAAAGATGAATCAATATCAATAAACCTAAAAACAATACATTATTTTTACAGACCAGAACTCACAGTGCTCTTTCAGTCCATACCTCCAAAAAACTATTCAAACAGCTGTTTTGCATTTTTACTTAAAATGGGTCCATAGTCATTTTTTTTAACATGAACAATTCCTTTCCCCCAAATATTCATATTACACAGGTTATGCTATGACCCAAGAATGGCTAAAAATCAATTGCTTTTACAAAAAATAAAACAAATAGGCAGATTTACTGTTTCAGTGTTACATTATCTCCATGTTCTATTTGTTCTTGTACCTGATTATGCATCCCTAGCCATAAGAAGTGCTTTTATGTGTCTTTACTGTTCCCTAAAATCATAGATGTATTCAACGTTGGTCATTTCAAGTATTATTTTGTGTCTCAGCTGCCTGAAGGCAATATGACCCGCGAACAGAACACAAGAGATAACATGGATATAAGATGAGCACAGCAGTGATACAGCAGTACTGGCAGGGAGTTCAGCCCAGTTTAACTCTGCAGTAAAGTGTAAAGTGGTGTGTGAATAGTGAGGAGGTTCAAGGTTTCAAGTGTCTTGTCTGACTGCCCTGAACCCTGGACACTCCCATACACTTGCATTGTTACCATAAGAACACGTGTCTATAAATATCCGAGCCTGGCAGCAACTGGACCATTAGATCCAACTGTTTGCATCTCCAAACAGTGTTACACAGTCTCAAGCTGGACAAGTAGAACTGCAAACATTTACAGAAATTGAACAAAACTGGTAGTTAATACCAATGGCGTGACATTCCAACGCAGTTGTGTTTGTAGCATGGCTAAATATACTCATGCAAAAGTGGGCAAAATTTCACTCAGTCCTCTGAACAACTTTGTACAATGATTACCAACATGACCTACTTGTGTTACTACCTGAAACCAGTATAACTAAAGATACAGTCAGACTCTGGGTCATGTGACAAAATTTCCGTAGTAATCTTGGTGACTCAGACTTAGCACCTGGCCATGAATAGAAGGTCATGTCTTACCGTTGAAAGGCGTGTTCTGGGCAGAACTGTACGGCCGCATAGGGAGACGTCATACTGCCACACTGTAGTCTTCTCTGAGCCTTTTAAAGCTATCGGTAAGTGGCACAAGCACATCGATCAAGGCGAAGGAAGAGGTCAGATGTATGATAAATATTAGTAATGAATAAAAAACAAAAATATTAAGTACAAGTAATATCAGACAGGGTAAAGTGCAGTTAAGGTCAAGTGCACAGGAGTGAGTCAAGTGTGGTGGATGTTTTGATTTTGGCTTATTCTTTCTACAGAGCCTGGGCTGAGGGGGTGGGGCCAATGCCAGAGTGCTGACCAATCCCTGACAACAACTGCATGAGGTATCGTACTCCCTCAGTTGCTAGGATATTGATATTAAGCAACAACCCCCCTCACCATATTGTCCCCCACCTTCTCCATTCCTGGTCCATGTCCCCAGTGATGGCTGTCTAAGCACTGCTGAAATGTTCATTCCAACTTCCCTTTGCTGCCTGAAATTTCCTTTGACAATCAGTAGAGCTGTCAGCCGGGCATTTGCAATTGCATCACTCTGGCTGCTAACGCATCGTTCTGGATTGATCAGGTGAAAAAACATGTCTTCTAAAATGGTCCTCTCTGTCTAAGGTGGCTTCCTGATCTGTCAGTAAGACTAAAGACTGAGGTGAAAAGCTCTAGCTCTTTACTCTTGCTGCTGACATACATTTAGGATGTATACTCAGAACGTCTGTAGTGCATTGTAGGAAAGAGACCTGGCAATTTCTAATGTACGAGTTCATGCTGGTGCTCATAGCTATACGTCTCATTTGGGACACTACACAGGCAATGTGAGATTTCTCAAATCAAACATACCCTTCTTTGTCTTTCAAAGATGCGTAGATTCCAAAAATGAAGTAACTATTGAGATTAGGACTAACTAAAACATATATAAATGCAGACATTAACCCAGTCTTGCTGGAGTGGCCAGTGGCCAAGTGACTGTAAACGTAGAGGCGTTTTTGCATTTTTAGGGGAATGAACAGCAGATGAATCAGAGTGCTAAATTAAAGAACAGGGTCGCAGAGGTGGACAGATAATAAATAGATGCTGAGTATCCAGGGAACATGAGCTGTCACGCAGAACTTTTGTACTTTTTAGAAACCGAGAGGTCCCTCTAGTGCCCTCTTCTCTCCTTGGCCTTACCATCGACAATGCACCTCTGAGACCTTGATGATGTCAGCATAGTATGCCAACCTAGTGAGATCAGGCTGCAGACCGGCTGTGTCTTTTTAATAGCCTATTCAGAGGGAAAGTGACGTGGAAAAAAAAATCCCCCCACAAGTAACCAACCAGCAGCCCTCTGCAAATGTCTACTTTACCTCCTCTTTGCCACACATGCTAAAGCAGCAGAGTTATTTTTAATCCAACCCTCATATCACCAACCCAATGAACATGAACTACATATTGCACACATTCAGACAGATAGAAAGCTCTACTAACATCTGCAAACTGTGAATCCTCATTTTGGAAGTGCCGTTCCTGAGTCAAAAGGCTATGCTGAAGTGTAAGCCGCATTTAGATTCATTAGTGAGTGGCACAAGTCCATGATCACAGGAGATCATCCAGTCTGCTGCTATAGACTTAATTGTTATCTGACACTAGTCCTGTTACTAGTGACTGTGCAAACTTATTAACCGCTGAGTATTATTGAACTTGAATACTGGTAAACTTACTTAGTTACATTTCCAAGAAAGAAAACATACTTTTTTACTCCTTACATTTGTTTAGACCTTCAAAGTAGTTTTTAAAGGTAAATTTCAAAGGTATCTTCTTCTTCTCTCATCCAGCCAATGACTGTACGCTACACATCAATAGAATGGGCTCCGTTTAGCATCCAGTCATTTCAGTTTAGCATCCAGTCATTTCAGTTTAGCATCTAATCATTTCAGTGTTGCATCCAGTCATTTCAGATCATCAATGCAGAAAATAACTACCAAGAATCACAACAATTCATCAATGGCAAAATTAGTTAAAGCTATAGCTATTTGTGCATCTGAATTTGGATAAGTCACAGTGTTGAACTTGTTGAAGAATGAGCGCCCCTGGCCCGACCTCAGTAAAATGTTTCAATATGGCGGAGTAAGCAAAGACTTGTGTAAAATGAGACGTCACTTTTCCTTCCTAGAAGACTTTTAACTCCACTGAATTTGAAAAAGCATCGTGAAGTAAGTTTTGGTAAATTGCTAATCTTAAATGGCTATACTTAACTAAGGTAGCATGTTTTCTTTGCTAATGTCGTGTTAGACTAGCATCAAATCCAGTGGCTAAAATAGTTGGATATGCAGCAAGTCAAATTCTAGCTTATGGTAAACAACATAGTTACTTTGGAACAAAATTAATTTTCGAACAGTTTTAGATAAGTAATAAAGTTACTTTTCACATGAAAACATTAACTTAATTTCATCAGTTGAAGACATTCACTTTTTACTTTTTAATACTTCGGTACATTGAAAAGTAGCAACTTTTTTTTAATTTATTTTGACTTGAGTAAATTTTTTGGCTGGATACCTTCACTTTGAATTGAGTAAGATTGTGACAAAGTATCTATATTTTCACATAAGTATAATTCTCAGTACTTTGTCCACCCCTGGTTAATACTATTCCTACACGTTAAAACATGTTGCGTGATTTCCTACGTGAATACCTCATTTACTGAACCTAGCACAGCTGAGACAGTTCTAGAAACACGACTGCTGAGCTGAGCTCCTTGAAAGTGCTTGGGGACGGGACACTCTGTGGCATTGCGGTACGCAGGTATCATGCCTAGCCTACACAAAAAGCATCCTATTTGAGGAAGGTAAGTTCACATAAGTTGTGAGATTAATGCACAAAATGCACACTCAACTCAACAACCACACCCATGCCCTTTGGATAAGCACACCAGTTCATCCCTTCTGGAAAGAAATCACTCAAAAGCTGTGACAATCTGGCATGTAACCTTCCACCATCTCCCTGTGTGTGTCCACGGCAACTAGGAAGGACAAGCCAAATGTAGATGGTGTTCAAGTTTCTCTCACTACTCATCGACTGCTAGGACCTCCTTTCTAGCAAGATTCCAGGGGAAAAGAGAAAGTTTGTAACTGAGGACATCTTCAAATGGCGTCATACCTGATGAAGCGAAGAGAAAGTATGTCACTCCTTAGAATTTTCCTCCTCACTGCCTCTTTTTTCTGTTTAGGTGTGTGTATCACCCATCGGAATGGGGGAGAGGGGGATTGAATGTGCCTTGAGGTTGTTGGTTGCTGGTGACAGACGGGCTGGTTTGAGCACTTCAGAAACTGCTGATCTCTAGGGATTTTCACACAACAAAAAACATCCAGTGAGCAGTGGGTGGCTGCAGTTGGTGGAGACACTTTGTGGATGAGAGAGGTCAAAGGAGAATGACCAGACTTGTTTGAACTGTCAGGAAGGTTACAGTAACTCAAATAACAAGTCTTTACAACCATGGTGAGCAGAAAAGCATCTCAGAATGCCTTGAGATGTTGATGGGGTCTTAGGACATTTTTACCAATCATTTTTTATAATGTGAATCAAAGTGGCTGTTTTTCACACACAGACAGCGTACAGACAAGCTGTTTCAAATAAAAATAAGTATTTTTGCACAATGCTGTTATGGTTTATAATTAGAATAACCACAAAATACGATATTCCTGCTATACCAACAAACCCAACCATTTGCTAGCACTTACCTATGGGATGCAGTGTTCAGTGCCCTTATGTGCGTGAAATCGAAGTAGTGATCTAGGTTGGATGTAACAGCCGAGATGAGATGTGCACTACTGATAAGTTGCAGTGAGACACACAAGCCCAGTCTTTTCATTAGATGCAGTGAGTGCAAAGTGCCTGCAGTTACACTCACACACAACGGGGTTCATAAAAGCATTGTTAAATGTGTAAATATAAAGAACTCATGTGCATTCCCTCTTTAATGTGTAAGGATTAAATGTGCTGCGTGATATGTTTTTAATATTGATGTGTTAAGATCAATTACCTAGCATTCTAACAAATGAGGTATCTCTGTTTGTGCTTAAAAGTAATTTACCATTGCCGTGTTTACCTGTAAATGGTGCTCAGCTGCTAGGCAGTTTCAGGGTCGTCCAAGTAACATGACAGTTCATGAATTATCACCCCTGAAGCACTGTACAATACACTGGACATTCTGACTCATTGGACATCCCCTCCATTACTCTCAACATACACTCCATGCGAGCCTTGCCATGTGTGTATATCATATTTGTATGTTTGACCCGTGTGTTGCGAGGCAGGCCAAAGCCCAAGACCCTCCCGCTTGGCCAGCTGCTTCCCCCCCGACAACTGCTTTTTCGGCTATATGTAATTGAAGGAATCTAATAGTGCATAAAGACAATTTAAGGAAGATGATGTGTGTGAAGGCGCATGTGCAATGCTCTCGGTCTACACAACCCAGACCTATACAGTTACAGATTAATGTGGGTTTAACACCATAGCTCAGAGTTATGATGCTGCATGTTAAACCCCAGGCAGGGATAATAAGCGCATTAGAGATGCGGGCCTGGACGAGGCAAAGACTGACGTAACTGTTAATGTGCGAAACGAGGACATGCATCTGATGTGAAGTAATAGGACAGTGGTGAGTGACATGCTATGCCTGCATATTAAAAGCAATTAACAGTGTAGTGACGTAAGGGTTTCATGTGTCGTTAGGAATATCATCCGTAATCAATCCTAGGTCGCATCGGGCGTGTGTAGGTAGCGTGTCCTTGTGCTAGAAGGACGTGTATGGTCCGAACCACAAGGTTCAACCTGACTGGTGTTTCTAAACATGGTCAGATCAGATCATAAGGGCTAAATGAGATTTAGTAAGATCTCAGCACAATGGAAATACAGAAATCAGTTCTGATGATGCTGCACAAGCTCCCAAAGTCAACATTAAAGCAGTTTGAAGTATTTTGCTATGCATGTACAGGTGCACATAGCATCTCAGTTCTTATTTCATAAGACGACAGCTGCCTGTCAATCTACCTGAATGCACCACACACATGCTCGACCTCAGGATTAACCGTCCAACTAGTTCAGGAAAATGGCATATTGATGTTAGATGGACATGCAGTAGCAGCAGTTGTTTCTTAGTAGCCTTGTCATTAAAAGCCCCAATGGGAATGTCCATATACAATGATATCCAAGTGGGAATTTTTTGGTTGTCAAACCTGCCACCACCCCCTCTTCGGAGAACAGTAAGGACAGTTAAATACACTCCTAAGACAGGCAGAGGAAAAAAGAGAAGTAAAGAAAAATGAAAGACAAGAAAAAGAAAATTATTAAGCATGTGTGAATGTGCACATCAATCACTTGAAAACAGAACATAATTTAATGACAGGAATAAATACTTTGAAGACAAAAAATGACAAAGCAGAAAAATATATAACATTTGTGAGGAAAATTCAAGAGAGTGAAAAACACAGAGTAGCAAAAATGACAAGATAGAGCAGTGGATCTGCCAGAGATGTGCAGGTTGAACAGTAGTGAATATTGTGGTACTGGTGTGCTATTCAGCTAGGTGTAGGTTATGTGTGTTCTCATATAAAATAATAGTTTCAGTGAACCTGTGCCCACTGTAGCTTCAGATTCCTGTTCTAAGCTGACAGGAGTGGAAGCTCATCCAATGGCTCATCCATCTCAAGGACATCATCAAATTCTGAGTTTCCTCCCTTGAGATGCTTTGCCAGGACTTTACTGCTGCCGCCTTCAGTTGCTGCTTGTTTGTGGGTCTTTCTGCCTTCAGTTTTGTCTTCAGTAAGTGAAAAGCATGCTCTATTAGGTTGAGGCCATTGGATATTTAAGAAAATTCCATTTCTGTGCCTTAAGAAGCTCTTGGGTTGCTTTTGTGGTGCTTTTTTGGTCATTATGTACTGTGAAGCACTGTCCTATCAGTTTTACAGCATTTGACTGAATCTGAGAAGAAAGTATAGCTCTATACACTTCATCCTCCTACTTCTATTAGCAGTCACATCATCAATAAACACCAGCGACCCAGTTCCATTGGCAGCCATACATGTCCACGCTATAATACTGCATCCACATGTTTGGCAGATGATGTAGTATGCTTTGGATCATGAGACCTTCCTTTCCATTTCCATACTCTTCTCTTCCCATCATTCTGATACAAGCTGATCTTGCATCAAAACTGGTCAGGCTTTTTTAAAGGTTTTTTTTTTTTATGATACACGTACCTCCTCCAGAGTGTTTGTGACTTGGCTAGACGTTGCGAATGGGTTTTTCTTCAACAAGGAAAGAATTCTGCGATCATCCACTTTAGTTGTCTTCTGTGGTCTTCCAGGCCTTTTGGTGTTGCTGAGCTCACCAGTCCATTCCTTCTTTTTAAGAATGTACCAAATTGTTGATCTGGCCACTCCTAAAGTTTCTGCTAATCTCTCTGATAGGTTTGTTTTGTTTTTTTCAGCCTAATGATGGCCTCCTTCACTTGCATTGACACCTCTTTGGACTGCATATTGAGTTCCCATGAACAGCAACCAAATGCAAATTCAACGCTTGGAATCAACTCCAGACCATTTATCTCCTTAATTTGTCATGAAACAACGAGGAAACAGGTCACCCCTGGCCAAGAAACTGCTTATCAGTCAATTGTACCATTACTTTTGAGTAATGGCTGTAATTCCTAAACCGTTAATGCGATATTTTTGTTAAACCCCTTGAATTAAAGCTGAAAGTCTACACTTCAATCACATCCTGATTGCTTCATTTCAAATCCATTGTGCTGGTGCACAGAGGCAAAATTATGAAAATTGTGTCTCTGTCCAAATGTGTCACTTATGGACCTGACTGTATATAATAACAGTCACTGTCACATCAAAAAGAGCGTTATATGACCTTAAACCTCACTATTAATAATTTTTTGCAATTGCTGTAAATTTTGCATACAAACAATCCAACTGGGCACCGAATGCAGATTTGTGATTAATAGTAAAACATGAGAAGGTGTGTTCCTCCTTTGACATGGTGCCATTTGGAGGTTGGTTGACCGTGGGACTGTGACATATTAGTCTAATAAAACAATGTAGAACCAAAGGTGAATGTTTTCCCACGCTGTGATTCAAACTTCTCTCTCTTCACTTTTGTCACAGTGACTTCTCCACCTAACATCGATTCATGGGAAAATTTCACATCACCTGCGGCAACCAATAAACAGGCAGAATGCCAGAGTTTGGATTATCCTGAAGGACAACTTTTGGTGGGAACCAGATTTGTTTGTATGTTTTTTTTTTTTCTTGCTTTGTGGCATTCATCAACAGATTACATGTTTTATTTTTTTCACCTTGCTGTCTGCTAATGCACATTACTCAGATCTGGTCATAGCTGTTAGTCCATAGACTAAACCGGTTTGTTATTTGTTACAAATTGCTGAGCTATCTTAAGGTGGAGTCAAAAACAGTCATTCTTTTTGTAAACTGAAAAAAGAGTAACGTAAATATCTTTTGTTTGATAAGACTATAATACATGTGACAGTGACATCACTGTATTGTCTTTACTATGTGTGTAGTAGTACAGCAGCAGTAATGGAGCTGGAGTCATACATTCTGCAGGCTGTTAGTCTGTTATTGAGCCATAGACATTATTTATATTGATATATATTATACAACTACATTTAAAATGAGCAGATATGCATTTAACAAAATTCTACTGTATTTTCTTTATTTATTATTTAAATCAAGTTCCTCCTTTTTTCACTGAGTAATGTGGAAATGAAAATAAATTGAAGGCTGCTGTTCTGCCTTAAGCAGGTGCCTCTATGAGTGATTTTTCTTTCAAGTCAGAAAAAAAAAAACCATTTAACGTTCATGCCAACTCATTGCCTCATATCTAAGGTTTCCACTTCCAAATAAACCCTTACATCCACAACCTATCAGTAACTGAGATCCAGTTTTAACTTTGTTTTTGCCTTGGCTTTCTGATTGCTCTGCAAATCTTGGCAGCACATTGCTGTTTGTGGTTCTTTTGTTTGCTTGAATTAACAGAAGTGAAGATTTTGTGTGTGCTGTGAAGCTAATCTCACTTTATCCTCTATCGTTTAAAATTAATGCTGCCCTTAATACTAACATTAATCATTCAAAAACAGGTTGAAGGCTCATACATTATATATATATATGCATCAAGTAAATTAATTAAGTTAAATTCGTCATGTATAGCAGTCAAACAGCGTTAGGAGTTCAAACAAGTGTGTTCAGTGGGGTGTGTACAGTACAGAGTGTGAAAAGACACCTAGTTTAACAGCTCTCATACACATATGAGCAGGTGTCCCAAGCTCAGCACTTCTATGGCGTAACCTTATCTTGGATATTCCAACTTTCAGAAAAATAGCCCATGATGTAAAACGTAAGGCCTGGTGTTTAGCAACCAGGAGAGCCGTATCCAGGCAACGGAGTGACAAGTGTGATTGGTCTGAACCCTCGACCTGTGAAAGTGGACGTGTGTGTAGCACATTATGATGTTTGGTGGCATCCCAGTGACATTTTATCCTGCGCGCATGAAGCAGCACCCATCTGCGGGTAATCTAAGAGAGGCCTGGAGGTGCCCTTTGTCACTGGATAGCTCTTAAAAATAAAACATGGTGAGATGATATGACGGGACGCTGGAATCTGAGCAAGTATTTTTCAGGGGGCTTGAAAGATCAATTTAATAACAGATTGTTGTGGTAACTTGTCAAAGCAATAAACTAGTCAAAGCATTCTAAAAGCTTCTGTCTGTGAAAGCTTACAAAGTGTCTGAAGGTCAAATTGAGTATTGAGATCTGACACTGTCGTGTACTTGCATAATTTCAGTTATCATTTAATTCTCTGTGAACCATGCAAAATACAATCCTTACATTTCAAAAGTTTCACCTGATGGAATGCGTCCACATGAACTCAGAGCAGCTGGCAAGAGAGATGTGGAATTACTTTAAAAGGTGCTCATGTTGCAATGTTAAATTTCCAACATGAGTCATGCTAAGAAAACAGGACGCAACGGTGTCAACAATAACTTGGTTTCCACTGGTTCTCAGTAGGCCCAAGCTGTAGCAGTGAGATTTAGACTGACTGACTCAGATGGAGGCCAGAGTCATGCCATTTGCACTTTTAATCGGTTAAGGAATCACACAGCAACTACTGTAAATAAAAGGTTTTCAAGGAAATTGTGTGTGTGTGTGTGTGTGTAAGGAGGTTAGCGTGACTTAGTGTGTGTGTTTCCACTGAAACAGAACAAGTTGTGAAAGCAATTCATTCTTTTCCACTTTCAGTAAATTCTTGTTGCAGGGGATCATCGCCTCACTAAAAACATTCTCGCGTAACTGCTCCTTCATGCAGAACTGGAGTGGGCTCAGTGCTGAGCAAAGCCGGATTGGTTTTCAGATAGAGGTGCTCAGGCTGAACAGAGTTATGTGCGTTTAATTGAACTGACGCTGACTCCCAAACGGGACATGATGAACCGAGTTCAAGGTAATAAACACGTCATCTGCTCAATTTACACTGCAGCTCAGTAACATGGCCTGTCACACCTGGTAAACACTTCTCCAAAGTTTAAACAGATTCCAATGGACTTCCTATATTAAAATCCTACAGCATCAACTATAAAACAATCATACAATCAGATTTGATCTTAAATACCATGGATCTGTACTCATGGTAAATCTGACATAAGTACCTATTTTTTATAAAACCTGAACCTGCATGTTATCATTTCACAATGTATCAATATCTTGACTAGGGTGTGACTTTCACATCACTGGTCCAATACTGTTAATCACTAATTATGTTCAAATACAGTGAAGTGCAAAATGGAAAAAAAATAAAATAAAAAAAGTGAAAAAATACACAAAATTAACAAAAAATAAGTTTAATTTTTATTAATTTTAAAATAAAAAAAATTAAATGCAAAAATAGGGGAAAATATTTGGAAGTGCAAACTTCGTTGCGGAAAATATCCAAAAATATAGTGAAGTGCAAAAAAAGAGGGAAACATTGTGAAGTTAAAAAAGGGGGAAAATACAGTGAGATTAAAAATAGGGGAAAATATAGTGAAGTTTACAAAATTTTGAGAAAATATAGTGCAAGTAAAGGGTGGGGGGGGGATATAGTAAACTGCAAGAAAATACAGTGAAGTGCAAAAATATAGTGAAGTGCCAAAAAAAAAGGGGGGGAAACGTATTGTGAAGTTAAAAAATAGGGGAAAATATAGTGAAATTAAAAAAAGGGGGGATATAGTGATCTGCAAAAATAGTGAAGTGCAAAAAATCAGGAAAAGCTTTAGTGAAATTTTAAAAATTAGGGTAAAATATAGTGAACTTTCATGAACAAAAGTCTAATCCATCTTGGATAAAGCACTCTCTACATGCACTATGGACGAGGTTCTCTAACAAAGCAAGTACAGCTGCTTTACTATTCTCAGAATCTTGCCTATATTTGTTCTTTTTGCTCCAGTGTTGCACTTCACCTGTAATATTTGGGGTTGTCTCTCATTCACACGTGCACATAATTCTAAGATGATTTGTGATTAATAAATAGACCAGAGGGAAAATTTTTCAATGACAAAACCTTTTTTTTCCCCCTCAGATACAGCATATGTTCACATTTAGGGTTGTTTTACATGTGTCTATAAATAATACCTCTAGTTTATCCCTCTTTATTTAACCACTTAAACTCAGAATGCTGAGTTATTTAGAAACTACACTTAAACTAATAGAAACAGTTTGTATTTAGAAATTCCCTGTATTTAGTACAGGGATGCACAGAAGTGTATTCATTTCTATACTAAATAAAACAGGCATAAATCAGGGAACAAACACCTGCTTCTCTTTCTCTCTAACCTCCTGAATCAGTTAACTGGAATTTACTTAGTACAACAGACTAAAAATGACAAACAATGTCTTTGTCTCCTGTCCTCCCAGCCATGTTTAGGGACTCTGTGGCATATCAGTATAGCATCACTAGAGTGCTGGTGGGAATAAGGGTTCTTATGCTGGAGGAATGTAAACTACAGCCATGGTCAATGGGACGTATTAACTACAGCCTTACTTCCTGCTACCTGATATATGTATCTGTGATTTTTTTTCTGGATAAGAAAAGGGTGAGTGTTTGGGAAGGTTTTGTTCTTATCTGGCACAAAGAGTAATACATATTTGAATGCCTACAATAAACTAGGCTTGATCTTTAGATGCTGTATCTTCGGTCACCAAGTGTGCCACCAAAAACACATCCTGTATGCTGTACTGTTTCCAAACAGCAGTTTGCTAAACTGGGTTGAGTTGTTGGAGTAAACACTCAACGGGCCTCAGTTATCAAGCTGGACATGGACAAGTGGATCTGAAAATTGTTCGCAGGTGCATTTACACATGGCATTCATGAAAATCCTGTAAGTTGGGGAAAACGTGTGTATCCTAAGAGAGCTCCTGAGTTTGTGTAAATGTTTGTACAGCATAAGGAGACTCCTTAATGTGACCCTCAACAGATAGGTTGCAAATTGTATAATTAGTGAGTTACTGCAAACTTCTATACAGATTATGTTGGCAAGGTTAATTAGCTTGTTTATTTCTATTACGCACACAAATTTAATGAAAATTGTGTGTCATTTCATATTAATGACTTGAAAGAAAGAGATAAAAACAAATTCATAAATAAAGACAAATAAGACTAGCCATTCATTTAGGACAAAAGAACATTTCTTTTGTTTCTTTTTCTTTGTTTTCTAAATGAATGGCTAGTCTTATTTGTCTTTATTTATGAATTTGTTTTTTTATTGCTTTCTTCCACCCTATAAACAGAGGAAGAGTTAGTGTGTGTCTATGGTAGCCAAGTCGCTGCAGTGGCTGAGCTGCATTACTGGAGGCACTCTTTTGCCATTTAGTCATTTTGTCTTTTTCCAGCTCTCTGTGAGCTTTGCCTTTTATGGAGTTTTGTGGGCGTCAATAAATGTAACTCAGCTGTGCCATGAATGTGCCACATATGTGAGCATAAGGAAATTCAGTGTTACTGAATCTTAAATTGGCCAGGAATTTTTTGTTCAGCTTGGCCTACGAAAACATTTACACACATAACTTTACTAAAAAAGAACACTGATCACTGAGACCCAGTGTATGGCAGGTAATAGAGTTACTGTAAGAAATGGAGCTGTTGGAGTAATTTCTAGTAGCTTTTCACTCTGGTTTATGTATGGGTGTGAGTGCGAGTGTCTGGGTACTGTCTATGTTTAAGAATGACGAGATGCAGAACAGATTCGCTTAAGGCTTTAAGAGCTGTGGATTCTCCCAGACCTCTCTCAGAATGTGTAGATCTGTGCTGTATGCCTTTAGGACTGATTCCACACAAGACAACAGCAGTTCAGGAGCAATCAAACCAGCTAACCTACAATGTGTTCTGCAATGTGGTAACTACAGAGCCACAACATTAATAATCTGCTAGATACACTGCACACGCAAATACTATCAATGCAAACGGCATGAATTTCTCAACTTTGTGTTGCAACATCTTTTTTATTTTGCCATGCAAACTAAGAGCTTTCCAGCATGCCCTGATCCAGGTGGTATGTTTGCAACTAAAATAGTGTGAAATGACCTCAAACAAAGCTCCTCACTTAAAAAAAAAAAAAAAAAAAAAAAAGTCTTTTTACCAGCTTCCACCATATCAACATGTTCTGCTCTGAACTTTCTTATCTGATTTTCCAGATGTTGCCTGAAAAAAAAAATTGTATATATATATATATATATA
>CM075004.1:19495327-19516109 GCA_037576675.1 Pangasius sanitwongsei | reverse complement strand
GATGCTCAGTAACACTTACAGCTCATTTCCTTATAAAACTGCACACACTGTACCTGAGACTACTATTTTTTTTTTTATAGCGTCACACCAAATATTGACTTTGTTTCATTTATTACTGTTTACTGCTCTTTATAGTATTTTTTTTAAGGTAGAAACATTTAGTTTCATCATTTTTGAAGGCATCTTTCCTCTACAGCATTTCTTTGCATGTGCCTAAGACTTTTGCACAGTACTGTATATATAATATAAACTAAGTATGAAACATTTTGGAAGACATTTTGTTAATTTCACATTTTGTGGGAAAAAAAAAACCATGTTCATATTAACAAACATTTTAAATTAAGGGCTCGATTTAAGTGACTTGAACTAAGAGAGTAAGGGAATACAGAGGAATGTCACAAGTAATGTTGCGCCTGACAATCTAATCCACCCCCCCCCCCCCCCAAAAAAAAACAAACAAAAAAAAATCCAGAAAAGTGGAGAGAGAGAGAGAGAGAGAGAGAGAGAGAAAGAGAAACAGAGTCAGATGATGAGCTCTGATGGCTTTCTGGTTTAAATAGTTGGATGTAGGTTGGGTTAAGGAGCCCATGTGCTGTATTCTGTAGCCTCAGGCAGTGTTTTACCTTATCAGGGTGGAATGTAAGGAAAATTGCTCTAAAGATGATTAATCTAACAACTCCTCTCCTCCATATTGCCCATAAAATAACACCACAGCTATTATTGCAGATGCTTATTCATCCTAGTCCATAATTCTTTGCATAACCTTTGATCTACCTGTGCACTGTTCGTTAGAAATGTTAAATGACCAAGTGCTGTCGCCTGGAGCAAACTGAGATCATCCCAGTTCCAAGTTCAAGCATTTGGAGGATGTTTAGAAGATAATTGTATTTATTTTAAATGAATAGGTGCCCTGCCTGAAGTGTTTAACACTGAATAACGTTAAATGATCAGTGAAGACTGAGCAAGATTAGCAGTGCCTGTTAGTTAACAAAAAAAACAAAAAACACAAAAAAACAGGATTTTACCACATTACCCCTAGAGTATGTTCATGGATGGGATCACTCCATGCATAAAAATAAATAAATACATAAGAAATTAATAGTGATGCAGGGCATATCCTACTCTGCACTCTAATCTGTTCATACAGAAATGCAGAATACTTGTTTATATAAAAACAAGAAAGTGCATTCCAAATTTTTGCCTACAGTTAACTGATCTCAGTTTACCGCACTCATATGCAGTCAGACATTTGTTTGAGAGCATGTAGCCTGATTGATCAGGTGATACTGCTGATTTGCACGCATCAGCAGTATGCTGGCTCTGCCAGGTTTGATTTTTGAGAGAATACTGGGCTAACATTAGCTAGCAAATTTATTTTTCCATCGGGATGTGTGCCAAGCAACAGTACGAAAATAGCAAATGAATAATTGATAGCATCTCCAGTTTTTTATTGACCGAAGAGATTACGGTCCTGCCTTCGTGTTTTCTATCGGAGCTCATAAATTCTCAGGTCAAAGGTCAGTCACATAACGTGTGAGCAAAGTAAAACTCCTCAGAAACAAATGTGTCATTCACACCTGTTCAGTGTTCGCATCCTTTCCCCTTCAGTGAATCAGCCAAATTTTATCTGAGAAAAAGAAAAGCGTAGTTTTCAGGTGTCTCACATATTGGCCTTGCAAGAGGTCAAAAATGCTACTGATAAACCATAAACACTGGCACGTCTGTTTAGGGTTCAATTTCATATTTGTTCGTTTTTTTTCAAAAGGTATTCCAAGATGATGTCAAAATTGCTAATGTTTGACATGCTGGACAGTAGTGACTCACTTTTTATGAGAAAAGTGAGTTCCACATCACCGCTGACTCAGAATCATCACTAGCGCCTCCTTGGAGACATCCAAACACACAACAAGATGATTAAACAGATGACGTAAACATGCTTACAAAAACATGAGGAAAAAAGAAACAACAAAGCAGAAGGTGAGTTCATTACAATGGCTGTTTACACAAGACAAAAAGATTCGATCACCGGGATCCCATCTTCCTATCCTATTTTTCCTCACATCCCTTTTTGGGCTTAAGTCAGTACCCATGGGCAAGTCAAAGAAAAAAAAAATCTGTGCAGTTAAAAGGATAGTTTATCAACTAATGCTAACATGGGTAAAAGAATAATGGACAGCTGTGTGTGAAACCCAGAAGGTAACATGGTACGTACTTCTCACCTCATTATTAGCTACATGCCTTTTTGGGGAAAATCTTTGGCAATGTCATCAAGTGAAGCACCATTTTATTGTGAAATATTTCCGCATCACACTCCAAGCACGCTGTTGTGAAATTCAGCTGCATGCCTGGAACACGGTCACTCCTTGTTTTTTGGGCCCACCTCTGTTTTAACAACTAAGCTGGCAGTTCACCCAGTGCTTTCTTTCAAAGATTAAAAAAAAAAACCTTCCTGTGCTTAAGTAGAACTGCAGATGTATGCTTGAGAAAGTGCTCCTCCAGGGCACAGTAATTCCTGAGCTTGGGTAATGAAACGCGTCCAAGCTCCATCAAGATCCACATTAACACACTGACTCCAGTAACACACACATTTAAGAAACAAAACAAATACACAGTCCTCTTCCCTACAGCTTTTTTTTTTTTTACAGTGTAATTTATGGAAGGATTAAAAACAAACTTTTGGAATGGATATTTTGGAATAAGATTTAAAACAGAGGTTCAGAGTCGCAGATCCATGAAATCTCCGTACTGCAGTTTTCTCCACTGTAACACAGCTGACTTAACACACAGTCAGCTCCAGAACGACCCATCATTGGGAAAGATTGCCCATAGTAATGCCTCACAGCTCCCCGGTTTGATCCTGAGCTCAGGTTACTGTCCGTGTGGAGTTTTCCACATTCTCCTTGTGTCCATGTGTGTTTCCTCCGGGTTCTCCGGTTTCCTCCCACCTCCCAAAACATGTGAGTAGGTGGAGTGTTGACTCTACATTTCCTCCAGGTGTGAACGAGTGGGAAAATGTGTGTGTATGATGGACTGGCATCCAATCCAGGGTGTGTTCCTGCCTCACCCAGTGTTTCTGGGATAGGACATGGATCCACTGAGAATCTCACCAAAGCAGTTACTGAAGCTGAATGAATTAGTATTAAAAAAAAAAAGAATAAGGTCTGCTTAATTAACTTAATCTCAAACAAAATAAGAGAGAAACTTTAACCTTCATCAATGTATGTACGTATATATATATATATATATATATATATATATACACACACCCACACACATATACACACACACACACACACACATTATATATATATATATATATATATATATATATATATATATGACAATTAATGGTGGACTTTTGCATTGCATTTAGTGCAAAAGATTTATTTATTTATTTTTCAGAGATTTTTTTTCAACTTGTCCAGACATAAGTGTCGGAAATGACACTTGCTAAAACGACGTTTGCTAACAGGGCCTTCGTCGAAGTCCCTACAGTGGCTAGCTAGCAGCTACTTAATTAAAACAAAACTCCACTGAGTGAAGAAGTGTGTGTTTTCATGACTAAGTTGATTTGTTGAAGTTGGAAAATGAACTGTTACACTTCTTACACAATTTAGTCACTTCACTGTAATCTGTTACAGCGTTTAGCTAACACTAGACAGCTAAGGACGGTAAGCAGTTAACTTAGCTAATTAGCTCGGCCGCGAATGTAATTTACCGGTCTATAATGACGACGTTTATTAGAGAACTAACAAGGTAGTCTGTCAAAATATAACCAAATAGTTTCCTTAAGTAAAAATAATATTAATAGCCATCTTTCTTACCACAGGTTTTTCTCTGACGATTAATGCTAGGAGTCGATTCCAAAAGAGTCGATTCTCCAGTTCCAGGCATTGGGAATCGGGAGTCGACTCCAACAGTTCTGGAATCGATAAAGCTTTCTGCAGAGGTAAAGTAGAATACAAGTAGGGGCGTGTCGTTCACGAACGAGTCGACCTTCTGAATCGGTTCTTAAAGTCGGCTTTAATGTAAATAATGTAAATGGTGATTGGACAGCTGAAAAAATGACAGTTGAAAACAACTATTCCTCCCATTTTTCCGCCAGGAAAACGTTAACACTGTACATTTATCAGAATAAATTTAACAATTTCAATTCAAATTCCAATTATTTTTGAAAGGATGGCTGTCCAATGTGTAAGATTGAGATTAATAACTCCATTCTGTCTCACACATGCACACCTCTGCTTAGCATGATAAAACGGCTCTTCAGGCATTGACTTCTGTAAAGTACCAAAATATAGTAATTGCACTATATAGTAATTACTATATTGATATAGTAATTACTGAAACTTTTGAAGAATGAATGAATGAATAAAATAAGTTTATAATTACCTTCTAGTATCAGTGGCCTGTTCCATCCATACCTGTCAAAATAAAAATGTCCAAACCCCAGGGTAATAATATACAGAATATCCTTCTGAATAATATATTATGTTGTAATTCAACAAAATATTATGATGTGTTAAGGAGTTTTACATTATGCTGTGCATATATTATTATTATTATTATTATTACATAATACTATATTTACATGAAGGTCACACAGAGCACCATGTTTTCAGTATTAATGTGTATGATGCTGCACACCTTGAGCATGTAAGCTGATAATGTGGGAGGCCGCTGAGTGAAGAGAATGCGCACATGTACACAGTGGCGTGTACAAAATCTGGTAGCAGGGTACACATTAACAGTGGGCCATTGTGTAGAGTCTCAAAATACAATCAGATGAACAAGAGCGTAATGCATAACATGCTGTAGGCCAACCGTATGGTGTATGCTTCTTCCATTCTTATCCATTTCTCATGCTGAACCAGGAGAGCAGGCCTCCCTTTTGCACCCGATAGAAAGTGCAAATAAACACCGGCAGCTGGAAAGAATGCACTTTATTACCCAGAGCTTGTATAGTGTATTGAAACGGTTTTTATAAAAATGGATCACTACATACATACAATTGAGATTGAGAACACACAATGCATGTATTTCACTGTTTTAATCATGTGGAATGAATGGACTGAACAAAAGGATAGGCTGCACACAGGCAGTGATAGCATCATGGGATGCATTTTAGGATTTCTGAGTGACTCCCAAAATTCAATGGAATGTAGAATCAGTTTCTTCATCAGCTGTACTCAGAGATTTGTGTTTAATCTATTCACTTTGCTGAAGAAATAAACAAGCAGAACTGCAATTACAAAACCGGGAGAATTCCAGCACAATGCTTGACTGTTAAAAACAAGATTCCTACCATCACGCTAATATGACATACACCTTCATGCTTCAGGGAGCCTGTAAGGAGCATTGCATTACTGAAGGGGCAGCAAATGGTAGGACTGATGACAGAATTGTTAAAGAGTAAATGCAAAGAGAAAGAGACTCTAAGGGGGGTGGTAAATGACCTGCTGTACGAGACACTCCTCATTGTACAGTCATGGGGGATTCACTTGATATGCCATGGATGGTAAAACACACACACACACTCACAGTGTCATCTGTTTTGTATCTAAAAATTTATTCTTCATTTATTCCTTAATTCTGTCCATTATGTTATTCAAACCTTCATTAAACTGTGATCATGTAAAAATATTTGCATTCTTCAGGAAACCTCCTTGACAATGGTATGAAAAAAAGTGAGAAAAAACAAGGAAGACAGCTGTCCTTAGACTGTTTTCCAAATCTCAAGCGCACAAACGCCACCTCCCAAAACGCCAACTATGTAAGCAGCCTCCTTTAAAGCATTGAAGCATCTAGAAGAACAATATTCTGCAGTTTGAATATCATGATACTGTATCATTTATTAGTGGCTAATCGCCTGTTCTTACAGGAGTAGGAGTGAAGGTGACATTCTTTTTTTCCCCCTTGACTCATTTTCATGGAAATGATAATGTATAAACATCAAACTTAAAAATTTTACCATTAAAAAGAACATTCTGACAAAAATATATTGGCAAACATTTTAACAGAGAATGCTACATGGCCTTAGTTTACCGCAAAGTGGATCATTTAACCACAATTTAAATGTGCCAGTGATCACATTGCTTTGATTTGTCAACATCTCTGGAGATGCTTAGCTTGAAAAAGGGACAGTATGTTTAGAATTAACATACTATAGAATTAACATTATTAAAAAACATTTAAGAACTATATCAAAACATACAACTCTTAAGTGTCTTTCACTCCAATAAAGCTGTTAACTGATCAAAGCAGAATTTCCATTCAGAAACCAACGTTGCCTCTTGCTAAGCAGTAGCCCAGCTTGTTCTGGTTGCCAAGGGTTGACATGAGGCCTACGTAGGCCTCGATGAGGATGGGCTGGTTCAGAAGCAGAACACCATTAGCTTTCCCTGGGACTGGATTCAGACTGTGGGCTTTCTGTGCTGCAGCAGTCAGCTGCTCCTTGAAACTGTGAAGCTATAAGGAGAAAGCAGATATCAGAGGTCATTAGGTTAGTCCGACCTGAGTGTTCACTGCTCACTTTCTCTAGATTGTCGAATCTACTCACAGCTCGTTTAAGGTAAAGTCTTTTCAAAAGTAGCATGGCAGCTAGAACTTGATACGCTTCTTTAAGCCTGTTTTACACGGTGCAATATCTGCAATCTTTTAATACTACTATTTATCACACTGTATGAGATGATCCGTATAAAATCTTGGCCAAACATACTGGGATAATGTGTTCTCCATGTCAGATTATACAGTGATGTTCCTCTAACCATAGACCTGTGATAGGCTCATGCAGAAAATGGGGACACACAAACAAAAACAAGCCCTCAGTATAACAGTTGCAACGTAATGCCTAGAGAAAACGCATTTAAAAGTCACGAAGAAGAGGAATTTGGAGCTGGGTAAAAGAGAACAACATGGAATGACCGATTGGTCAAAGTGGTTTTAAGGTAATAAGGATATTGTTTTCTGTCCATTAGCATTCAAAGTTGCTTAGCATCTCCCTGTACGAGGGGTCAGGCATGTAGGCTGGTTATATTAACTAATGTGAGCAGTTTAGTATTTTAAATGATCGCTTGCTCATACATAAACATTTCATCTCGCATTTAAAGTTTTGCGTTTTGCGTTAACTCACGATCAAAGAATTGTTCTATGATGTGAGATTTTTGTTTTGTGACGAAATCAGGCCAAAAATCACATAGCCAGCTTTCGACGGTTGATGCTCTCTGCTTCATTTCCCTCCTTCTTCCTCTCCTTGCTGCTCACCTCCATGGGCGTGATGGAATGTGAGGAATGGTATTGGGGCTGAAAGCTTTGACACCCTGCCTTGCTAAATGAGCGGTTATGTGATCTGTGCGGTCACCTGCAAGGACACTGCAACTCCACCCATGTCCACCCCGACCTGCTAAAAGCTGCATCATTGCTTCACAATCACGAAAAAGGGTGCCTCAAGGGTTTTTTTTTTTTTGATAGTTATAGAGATTTCAGCTTCATAAAGAGGCTGGTTGAACTCAAAGCTGAAGAACCCTTAAGGGTACTAGATGGAATCTTTTTTTCTAAGAATGCCCTTTATACACTGAAAAGGAAGTGTCTAGACACTGACTAAAAAGAAAATGCCTCAAATTTTAAAGGCCATCCTTACAGAAAATCCACATAATTTACTTCACTATGTAACTTTGTTTTCCAAATAATTTATATATACACTGTTTATATTGATCCAGGGGTTCAGGCAATGCAAAGAGCTTAATTAATTATCAAAGACATCATCATCACCATCATCAACAATGATAATAATATTGAATGTTTTGACACTTTGCTATAAATTGCCTTTAAATACACCTCACAATATTAAGAAATTTATAAGCTTTAACATACAGAATCTACAGAGATTAGCCTCCATAAAAACACTAAACATAAAACACAGATATGGCAAGAATAAAGTTTCTCCACTCATGCAATGTCCGCACTTTCCTGTATACTTTATATTACATGTAATTGCCTCAAATTAAAGGACTTAGTCACAGTCGTGTGCATGTTGTTAGCTGATGTAAACAGAAGACTGTTAGGTAGAGTTTTCAGTCTACTCACCTCACAAAGTTTGGACAGCTTCTCATTAACATTTCGAACTGGGTGGTAGGTCAGTGTACTGTAGGGGAAATCAGTGGCGAAAGGGTTCCAACGTGATGCTAATGAGGGCTCTCGGAGCTTGTCCCAAAACACACGCACTCCCTCTCCCTCTCGCCTGCAACAATGAAACAAAAACAGACACATAAATACCCATGAAAATAGTTTTATTTCACCCCTCGTTACCACCAGGGGCATTGTGAAACGTGTATAACTTCTTGTGCTCGGGCTAAGATAGTGATGATGATGATGTAGCGTTAGCAATAAATACTGCTGCCATAACACAATCATTCCCTTTTCTCCTTCTCACCTCCACGTTAACATGATATGGAGATATCCGTTTAACAGCTTGTGACCGCGGTTGGAGCTACAGCTGTCTTGTCCTCCAAAGCTGGGGATATCATGTGCTTGCTCCTTTCTACTTTATGCACATTTGTCTGTATTATAGGCATTTTTAATTTTCTCTCATTAGCTTTACTGTCCTGCAGTAGCTTGTCACACACTGTCCCTTGTCAACAGGCTTTGTCTACAGTTCTTGCTGCGGTAGCACAGTAGCTCAGTTTCTGAGCGGCTTAGAAAAGAATTTTTAAAATGAATGATTTTCTATTCACCCCACAGTTTTTTTTTTAACTTCTCAATTCTTCTCCCAATGAGTGGGTTCCTCTATCTGTGTTTCTACCTTCAGCCTTTCCCTATGACAATTCCACATTCTCTGCCAACTAGAAGACTTGTGTGGCTATGACTAACACATTGTTATGGTTAGCATGGTAAAGTGGTATTTCCTTGACGCTTATCAGGTAGCTTACAAATTTTACCTGATTTCAACTAAAGTGCAACTCCTCCAGTTCTACCTCCAGTTTTACCTCCACCTTTACCTTTTTTTTTTTAATTCAGCTTGCCCCTATAGTATGCGCTATACAGCGGGAGTAGCCACAGTAACCATGCTACAAGACTTGCGCTCATGCAGCCAGTGTCTGAATCTCTTGGAAAGCAGCTATATGCTTACTGGCAAATTTGAATTTAAGTTGCAAACTCCCAGGCAATGGCCAAAACTCTAGCACTGGCCAAAAAGCACAATATGAAGCCCAGACTGAGTTACTTTCTAGAGGAATCAGTGATATGGCAGGAAACAGGGCTCTGCGGAAGACAATTATCCAGGGGCTGTGACTATGCAGCATGCAGGTTTGTATTTCCCAA
Organism: Pangasius sanitwongsei; assembly: GCA_037576675.1. NCBI lineage: Eukaryota > Metazoa > Chordata > Actinopteri > Siluriformes > Pangasiidae > Pangasius > Pangasius sanitwongsei. The sequence goes on along the minus strand of CM075004.1, from coordinate 19,506,791 downwards.
CAGAGCCCTTCTTATCGCTCGGTGGCCAGTCAGAGGAAAGTGAAACATGCAATGTCTGTAGCTGCATGTAGGAGGTTCTTCCAGGCTGTTATTAACCTACTAGCTGAGCTGCCAATTTCAAGAGCCTGAGCTCCATGGTGAGCCAGCGCAGCTCCCGCCAGCTCCATGGTGTGTGCTCCAGGTTAATGTGATGATGGATCATGTGCAGTTTGGGTTTGGCCAGATAGAGCACTATGCCCAGATGAGAACCTGGAGGAAACCCACATGGATGTGGGAGAACATGCACAAAAACTCCAGACTGTAACCTGAACACAGGCTCAATCCAGGTAACCTGGAGCCGTGGGCCAACAACGCTACCCTCTCTACCATGCCACTACTAATACTACTTCTACTACTACTGCTTATTATTATTATTATTATTATTATTATTATTATTATCATTATTATGACCAGTGTCATCCATCACAATGGATGGCACATGTTGAATTTCACCTAAACTGCAAGTATTTTTTAAAAATTTCATTTAATTTTGGCAGGACTACAGTAAAACGTTTAAAATGATGGTCTTAAAAAGGAATACGAAACAGCAGTTTATCAGACAGAATGCAAAATATCCAAGTGCGCATAATTAAGAACACTCATTAGCTGCTCATTGATTCACATGCACTTGTGTTTTCAAATAGGTGAGCTTGACCTCTCGAACCCCTCTGTTCTCTTCCAACAAAGCTCACTCACTGCCAAAATCAGCACCATTCCTCTTTAGGGCACCTCCTTTATGCATGAGCCAATCTAATGTTTACTAAGCTTAAAGGCAATTCCCAGTGTTCATCAGATTTTCTTTCACTCCCCCTTCTTTTCTTTTTGCCATTTTAAGTAAATAGATTTTAATGAAATGCCCAGGGGCCATGTCTTTATTTTCCAGGCTGATGAAACCCCAGAAGACAAGTGTGTGCCTGGCAGCAAACACTGAGCTTTAAACCTGCTCCACATTCAGGCTTTGAAATGATCTTGGCACACTTCCATTTTCACTAAGATCTTTCACAATGCTCTATTTACAGGTTGCCCATCAATCACTGTTGGGGAGGCACTGATTTCCGTACATGGCTGTAGGATGTACTCCAGTACCGCACTTATCTGACATGCTAATGCATTTGAAATGAATGTCTTTCTATAGCCTTATTACAAATACCAAGAAGCAAATTATTAGTCAGGTCTGAGTGTGATAGTAGAGAAGGCTTTCTTATATTAAATGTAAACTTTCCTGATGTTTGTATTTTCTGGATAACAGGTTGCTCAGGTGCATACTGTCAGATCGATCCTCCTAACCGCCTAAAGAACAGCTGTAGGTACGCTGATTCACTGCATAAGTCACACTAATGTACCAGGTATTCTTATGTCTCTAATCGCACAGTCTAATTTAGTTTTCATCCAGTTAAAGTAACAAAAAACAGGATAATAATCCAGAATAACCAGAATAACAAACACAAGTCAAAACCAGGAAGTATAAATGAGGACATAGAAAACTAGATAACAAAGCCCAAGGAAAACAAAGATCAAAACTGAAAGTGATATGCTCATTATGTTGCAGACAAAACAGAAGACACAGAAAGAGAGCTAGACACAGGTGAACAAATTCAGGGATGTAGCCAATGACGAAACAAGATGAGAAAAACAAATGTGCTGTATTGTTTACTGAGACTAAAACCTTTGCTACAGACCTACAAATATCGGCGTGTAAATACATCCTACCAGACGTTACTATGGCTGTTGGGTTTTCAGTGCTATGTTAGCACCAAGCTAAGAGCCGTTGACATTCCTGTAAAAACATTACCACAGAGGGAAATTATGCGAATACAAAAACATGCTGTTTTGTGGTACGACTTGCGACACGCTAAAAGAGGAGAAAAACGTGTCATATTCTAAGAAATATAATACATTTCCAGGACTCTTCTACATCAATTCTATATGCATTCACAGCTGTTATTGTGTAAGGATCTATGCACATATTGTGTACGTCTAGTATTTATTTTGTGCTGGGTATTGTTTGTTTACATCCTGTGTATCCTGAATGCAGCACGTATGGTATCCTGTTTTGTAAGTCTATATGCTATCGTCACTTGCTTGTAGCAAAGCCTCAGTCCAAAGTCAATAAAAAGTGTTGTTCAGCTTTTTGCGCTGTGATTCATTTTTGGCTGAACCAACCAGTAATTAGCAACCAACTTCTTCAGAACACATTAACTTTCTACTGAATTTGTGTTAAGTCATAACTGACTCTTACAGGAAGAGTCTCGACTTGTCTCTACCTGCACAAAAAAGAAAGTTATATGCAAAAAAAAAAAAAATTCTTATCAAATTGAAAGTAGTCATGCTCTGCGTCACTGAGTCTTCAGTCACAGTTGTCCTCCCACCTCACACACCCCTTCTGGCATTAAGCATTACACCTCTACTGTGTTTTGAGGAAACTGACGTGCCCTTCGGCTTCAGCTAAACTGTGCAGTGTTAGCACAACAAAGCACTCACAAGCGGCTGCAAGAGCCCTCAGCGAAAGGAGCTTTTTTTTTTTTTTTTTAAGCAGATCGACAGACGCATTCGGCTGCAGGGCTGTATCATCTCCTCCCTAACCATCTCTCTTCTTCTTCCTCTGTGTCTCCTTCCTCTCTGCATCACACTGTTTTTGCCCTTTTTATACCCCGAGTCTGTGCTCATGTTTTAACTGACGAGCATAAGAGCTAAGTACCACATCAATCTCAGCTTTCACTGTCAGACATTTCTCTCTCTTAAGCCACAACACACACACACACACACACACACACACAGCTCACACATTAATACACTGCAGGACGCTGACGCACTGAGAGGCACCAAATCTCTTTCCAGCTGTACTAATTCAGAATATAGCACAAGAAAAATCTACAACCACCTCTTTCTTATAATAAATAACATAAAATACATCATTAACATTGTTTTTATTAACATATATTATTTTATTAATATTTATTCCTCCCCATTATTATTATTATTATTATTATTATTATTATTATTAAATAAAAAATAAATAATTTTTTTCTAAAAAAAAGTTTTAGAAAGCATTTTAGTGTAAGCTAAAAATAATTTTTAAAATATGAAAAAAACAATAACAACAAAAATAATAATAATTTAATAAAAGTAACAGTATAATTAACTATAAATAAAGTAAGTCAATGGGTTTTGAGTTTAAAGTTTAAGTTTCATATGCTAACAGACAGTGTGTCATGAATATCAAGAGGCAGGACTGCTTTGAAAAAAAAAAAAAACAACAAGTGGAAATGGACGGTATTTTGCTACAAACAAAAATGCAATTGAGAACATAATCATCCTTAACTGTTCCAGAAGAATAACGTGATTTTGAAATCTTTCTTACTGGTTAAAAATGTTATCTTTTCCATTCTGTCTCTCATTAATTATGTCTTAACACCAAGCTCCCATTATGTCTTCATTCAGTGTATACATTTACACACTGTAACATTACAGTTCGTGGATGAAGAATGAAGGTAAATTAAACTTATTATAAACTTTTTCTCAACATAAAACCTTTTCAGGAAGATAACACCAAGCTTGGTTGTAGTTGTGCTGTACTCATGAAGATGTGAGCTTAACCAAGACCAAGGACAGGCATTCTGATTAATTCTTGCTAGCTAAATTTATATTCGAATGCTCGAACACAAAAACCAGCAATCAATTATTTGATATTTGACATGTAACTTTTTGCTTTACTTTACAGCCCTAATTCAACAACCCAACAGGGCTTTTAAATTTAAATAACATTTACATTTTTTTTTTGTAACTGTGCAGAACCAGACTGGACCAGCAGTGCCATTCAATACAATTCTAGGCCTTATAGAATACTACAAGTGTTGATTAAGCTACTTATATGTAAAAGAAACGAGAAAAGAGTTGTAAGGGTTCTTCGTACTATCTTAGTTTGACTTGAAACCTTCTCCAATAGTTTCTTAGAATAGAGTGTACAATAGATACCATGCTATGTACTGTACATCTCATGCAGAGGGTTAATTTATGTAGAAATTGAAAAAAAAAAACCCAAAACAAACAAACCATCGATACTACGTCTGTAAGAGACTTAATCTAAAAAGCCACCGATGGATCTGACTCACCTCTGGGCTATAGTAAAATGTTTGCACTTATTGTTAACAACAGATCGGTTCATTAATTTCTCTCCCCTTCACTGATTCACAAGCTTTTTTGTTTTGAGTGTACACAGAAAGCCGGCACTGCGCCGGCCGATAAATCAGGACTCTGAGACAAACATGAAGACAGATTCGCTTTTCCAAATGCAGCAAGAGTGTGTTTGCATTGGGAGGAGACCTGCATGCACCGTGTTTGTGTGTGTGTGTGTGTGAGAATGTGTGTGTCACATTTGTGCAGTGTGCCATAAGCCTGACCAGAGCAACAGCATCCTGAACACACCTTAAGGGGGAGCATTTTCTGCTAAAGCAAACACATGGCCCAGGGCTACACACACACACACACACACACACACACACACACACACACAAATCCTCATAGGAGCAGCAGCAGTCCTGCTGTTTACACTATGCTTTCAGAGCGCTGACAATGTGTGTGTGAGACTCCACCCTGTTGAGCTTGGCCGTGAAAATGAAGAAAAGGTGAGGCACAAAGGCCGCACTTGGAGAAAGGGCCTTAAACAATAAGTGTACATTCGAAACGGGGGTGTAACCTGATGGAGGGGATTTGTGTTTCCGGTGCCAAGGTTTGTTTTGTGTGCATGCACATGTGAGAGACGTAGATGCAATATGTGTGTGTGTGTGTGTGTGTGTGTCATCCTGCATAATCATGCAGAACCTGCATGTGCTAAAAACGTGTTTGTCTAGTGTAATCTGTGCTGAACCACATGTCATTCTGGTGTGTGAATGAGAGGGGTGTGTGTGTGTGTGTGGATGTGTGTGTATGTGTGCGTGTGTGTGTGGAGAGAGATCTCCAGATGATTACAGGTAAGCTATCAGAATAGGGCCAGTTGAGACAAGTAAGAGAGGGCTGGGCTGCAGTCGCCAGTGCACTTACACACTCACTGTTTATGGTACAAAGCTGAGCTTTCACTGATCACCACACACACACATACACACATACACACACACATTTTATATATCACACCCATTCTGACTCTCCTACTCCATTATTCTAGAAGATTAACCGAGACAAAAGGAGAAGTTGGCGGGATGGATGGGAAAAAAAAAAAAGAAGAAAAAAATCATACTCTTTACTGTATACGGATGAATTATGAGCTTCCATATGACACCCTGCATGTAAAGGATGGTTCATAAAATCATATATCAGAGGACAAAATGCAAATATTCCTGCCATAAAACAGAAGTAATGCTCATTTCATTGCCCTCCATCCAGCAGACACACACTCACTCACACAGACGGAGGCCCACATACCCCAGCGTATTTTTAACTAAGCTTCACGACAGCGTCTCGAAATTCCTGCAGCGGTTGAGTGCTCTCTGTGAGGACGAGGACTAGTAAGTCAACACATTAGATAAATATCAGCGGCCTGCTCCAGCTGTCATGGCAATTGGCTCATACAGCCAAGCTCACAAATCCCCCTGATTGCTCAATGCAGCTCCAGAGCCAGCTTACTCCCCGGCCGTCACAGCATGCCATACACGAGCCAGCGGCCCCGCACCACCATCTGCACGTGTGGAAAAGTAGCAAGAGGACATCTTCCGGAAAAGGAAGACAGGCGAAAGAATGCGAGAATGGAGTATGGTGGATAAAAGTACACGTGCAGGAGGAAAAAAAAAACGGCTCGTTTTTTTTTCTCCAATGGAATAAGTCCACATGCACTCAGACAAATGTTCATAACACACACATACACACACACACACACACACACACATGACACTTCCATTAATCGAAAAGATTATGAGAGACATACTCATGAGAGCATGCTGGGAGAGAGAGACATTTCATACAATACCAAAGTTCACCATCACTGAGGGATTCTAATATATACCATACAAAGCAAATGCATGAATGAAACGGAGAAATTATTCAGAAATATACTACAGAGGTTCATTTGTGCTTTTATTGCCATGTTGCTTTTCTTTGTTTTTCTTTCGTTTCATTCAGTCAAGGTTGCGGTGGATCCGGAGTCTATCCTGGGAACACCGGGCACCAGGCAGGAATACACCCTGGATGGGACACACACATTTATACACTCATTTACACCTAGGGGCATTTTTATTGTGTACACAATCCACCTACATGCGCGTCTTTGGGAGGTGGGAGGAAACCGGAGAACCCAAATGAAACCCGCACAGACATAGCGAGAACATGCAAAAGCACACGGACAGAAACCTGAGCTCAGGATTGGAGTGGGGACCTTGGAGCTGTGCCACCTTTTTAAGATTTTAATTTAGAATTGTAATACGGCTTGTTATTCTGAATGTACTTTTGAAATAATCCATTAATGTGTCATCTTCCTAAGGCAATGATGCCATCAAACAACATACTGCAATGATACTAGCCAATATGTATGCATATTAATATATTTCTGTAAAATCAACAGCTTTTGAATAAAAAAATCTTATCTATTCTCTATAAACAGAATATGTATGGGATCTGTTATACATGAAACTCAAACTTTCTCCCTACATTGTAACCTTTGCGAGCACATTGTCCCCATGCACAACGCAGATGTACTTCAACACTGTGAAATGTATGACAAGCAGCTGCTTGCTGAAAAGAAATGCTTAACAAATCCAAACACAAGAACGGTTAATCCCTGCCATTCCAAATCAGGAAGTCGACGCATTCAACACTGGGATCGTGCTTCGCTTTTGTTGCTTTCTCTTACGCCCCACCTCCAAACTTTGTGTTGAACAGTAAAGTTTACTGTATGGCTGGGAGAATTCTCAAAAATCAGGACAATGCCACAGGCCAGTTAAGCAGCTGCGGACATCAAATCGATGACAATGTAGATGTATGAATAGGGGTACTGGTGGTCAGTGTGCAGCTGGGTGATGATAAAGGTAGAAATGGAAACGTATGAAACATCCCCCTCTGTTGGTCACACAGGAAATGACAACTACCTACAATTCAAACCCCACATCAACACAATTCAAACAGATTAACAACTCTTCAAAACAGCTATCACAATCTGACTGTTGTGTTTGGCTATGTGCCAAGGTTTTTAAAAAAAATAAATAACTTCAGATCTATTTGTCCAGCCTCATCCAAATGTTCAGAAATGAAATTATATGAAATTAATACACATATGGTATATTAATATATACTGTAATATATTAATATATAATATATATACTTTAATATAAAATATAGTCACTATTTAAATAAACGCCTCATGTTTTTGACATCTTAATCCGTTTGTCTCAGAGAGTGAAGTAAAAACTGGCAATATGAGGTCAGGGTCTGTGTTGGTACATTTACATTAACAGCATATAGCAGACGCTCTTATCCAGAGCAACATTTGGTCTGCATCAAAAACATACTGTATCTTCATGCTAGCACACCAGGTCAGGGACTAATGCTAATTCAAGTGCTTTAGAATTAGCAATCAGTTGGTACAACTGCACTCTCAGAAACAAATATGGTTGTGGCGGTACCATCAAAGGTTCATCTTTTGTACCTCGGAAGATGCATCTTGTGTACCTTTAATTGTGTACGTTTAAATAGTAAAAGCCAATTATGGACTTTAACTTGTTTATAAAGGTACACTATATTCATATTTCCAGGTGAAAGATACAGACTAAAGCCCTTGATAGCAGCACTCCAGCAGTAAGAACGAGTACAGTTTAGTACCTTTATTTCTAAGAGTGCACTGGTACTGAAGGCTAAAACTATAACCCCGTGGTTCTCAAACGCAGCTCCAGGGTTCATGATGCCAGTCGGTCTTTTTTTTTTTTTTTTTTTTTTTAAACATTTTTGTTACAGTCATGGGAAACTCACAACCCACCATTATCAGTCATTCTAATTATTATTTAATTCTTATAGTTATTAACCCATTTGACTTGTTATTCGAATGGGTTTAATCCTACCCTCAGTAACTCAAAAACAAGCAGTCAAGTAATTAACACTAACTTGAATCTAATTACAATTTTAATGGAAATGTGTTCTGTGAGTGTAACTTCAGGAATTATACCTCTATGGCTCCAGTGCAAAGCCAAAATATTATTCTGTAACTTTAAATAATGAGGATGATATTTGAGTTGTTGGTTTATATTCATAAAATAAATATATACTGAGGAGGTTTTTTTGGATTTTTTTTAACCGTTAAAGGAGTCCTTGCCGGTAAAAAGTTTGAGTACCCCTGCTATAACCAAATGTTTAGTGAGAACACATTTGATAAGAATATAACACTAAAACTCAGAGACTAAAAAGAAAACTTTCTCAAGACTTAAGCCTTTAATGGCAATAATGCCATCCTTTTGGAAAGGAGAAATTGCTCTACATTAAAAAGTAGCTAATCAAATAAAAGTGTTACTTGTACACTCCCTATACACTCCCTGTACCCAAATAAGGAAGCTTGGCAAAGGTCGGATTTTTAGGTTAAAGGTGGTGCCACTGTGTAGCCGGTTCAGACCTTTTACTTAAGGGAGTGCCAGTGGTGATTAGTTTTACTGCTAATATGTGAAGCTGAGTCAGCATCTTTTTCCCCATGTTAACACAAGTTACCTGGCTGGTTCATTTCAAATAATTTTTTTTTTTTAACACCACTGTGTCACTAAACGTGCAGACTGAAGGTTGATAGTTGTCACTGGGCTTAGTCATATTATTAATCATTCATAAGGACTGTTTAAACAGCTGAGCAATATCATACTGTAATGATCAAAGGTCTAACACACAAGATAATGAGACAGAAGTACAGATTGTTATATTACAGCAGGCATGGCACAGCACGGCCTGTTACTGTTAACTACAGTATTGAGCTCGAAAGCATTTCACAGAAACTCTGCATTTAAATCTGCATTTAAAAATGAGGAAAAAAGAAAGATATAAACATCTTTTTTTTTTTTCCAAAGCATTTTGCTGAATGCTGCAAATACAGTTTGAAATCATCACAACAAGGTGTCCTCGGCAGGAATAAAAGACGTGAGTGATGTGCAGTGTAACTGAGTAATTACCTCGTCTAGACAGCTACAGAGAAAAGCACTTTTTAAAAAACACATCTCCAACTCCCGCAGCTTAAGCCACACTCGACTCTCTCTACATCACACTGGCACAGAAAATGTTGTTTTTTTTGTTGTTTTTTTTTTTAAACAAAGGGGCTCACACCAAACCACAATGAACTGTTTCTCCAGCTTATCGAAATGGTTCCAGGGCCTTGAAAGATTTGTAACAAAGCCTGTAGTAGAAGCCAAAAGCCACACAATGACTAGGGCATGTTGGAGGTGTAACCCCAACTCAACCACAGCGCTCGGCAGTAAACAAATAACATTATGAACTGTAGCATTATGTTATTTCTTTCTCTTGGTGAAGTCACTCAAGAGCAGGTCTGCCTCTGTGAGTCATGGGAAAGGCTTATCACGATTTGACAAGGCCTTATAAAGAAATAAAGAAGAAAAGAAGGAGCAAGACCATAGCTTCTCTAACTCTTTTTTTTTTTTTAATTCCTCTTTCTCAAAATGCCGGAAAATGATTCATGGTCACCCATCCCTTTGTAGGCTGTGATAAAGAGAACACTCACCTTCACTCTCTCTCTCTTACACACACACACACACACCACTCCCTATAAAACTATGCATGCCGGCTTCATTATTAAACTCTACCTTAAAATGAGTCAATCATTAAATGAAACATTTAATGGCTCACAGCTATACAAATGATTCATTGCTCTGAACCACAAAATACGAACAGGGTCACCTCAGGTTGGCTTTGAAATAGGAAAAAAAATGAATAAAATTCATTAACTGAATAAAAATACATTCAAAATAAACAGATAATGTGTTCCTAACAGATACCAACACAGATACAAATAAGAGGTGCAGTATTAGCTATATGCCAGAAAGGTTCATAGGGCATCTGGCTGAGATTAGAGGTGTATGTCAAGACTGGGGACCTGCGAGCCATAACAAACAACGTCACATGAGCAGGAGGTTTTTTACTTTCATGCGGGCGTGAGTGAACCGATATGAAACTTGTTGGACAAAGAAAGACCACATTCAAAGAAAGATCACTCTGGTCAGGGTTGTGGTGGTGGATTCATATTTAATTAAAGAAAAAAAAAACCCTATCAGGTTTAGGTCACGGCCACTTCACATTTAAAACCGAATGCAGATATTTGGAGCATATATGCACATACACTCACTACTACTTTATTACGAACACCTGAACACCTGGCCATTCATGTGGCAGCAGCATAGTGCATAAAATTGTACAGATACAGGTCAAAAGCTTCAGTTAATGTTCACACTACAAAAAAAAAAAATTCATCTCAGTGACTCTGAATGTCGGTACATGGTTGTTTGTGCCAGTCAGGCTGGTTTGAGTATTTCTAAATCTGCTGATCCCCTGGGATTTTTATGCAAATCTCTAGAGTTTACACAGAATGGTGTGAAAAACACAAAACATCCAGTGAGCGGCAGTTCTGCAGGTGGAAACAGGAAGGCTATGGTAACTCAAATAACCACTCTTTACAACCGCAACGAGCAGAAAAGCATTTCAAAAAGCACAACACACTGAACATTGAGGTGGGTGGGCTACAACAGCAGAAAACAACATCAGGTTCCACTTCTGTCTGCCACGAACAAGGATCTGAGGCTATCATGGGCACAGACCCAACCAAATTGGACAGCTGAAGATTAGGTTAAAAAAAAAAAAAAAAAAAAAAATCACATAGTCTTTTTCCAGTCTTCTACTGTCCAGTTTGGGTGAGCCTGTGCCCATGATAGCCTCAAATTCTTGTGGAACCTGATGTGGTCTTCTGCTGTTGTTCCCCATCCACTTGGTTTGATGGTGTCATGTGTTCTGAGATGCTTTTCTGCTCACCACAGTTGTAAAGAGTGCTTATTTGAGTTACTATAGACTTCACATCAGCTCAGGCCAGTCTGGTCATTCTCCTCTGATCTCTCTCAACAATAAGGTGTTTCAGCCTGCAGACCCTCCACTCACAGGATGTTTTAGTTTTTCATACCACTCTGTGTAAACTGTTGTGTGTGAAATTTTCCGGAGATCAGCAGTTACTGAAATACTCAAAGCAGCCCATCTGGTACCAACATCCATGCCACGGTTAAAGTCACAGAGATCACACTTCTTCTTCATTCTGATGTTTGATGTGAACATTAACATCAAATTAAAATGGCTAAAATTACCTACAGGTGTATCACATCAGGTGCAAATTATTAGAGCATCGTTACAGAGCATTTTGAAGGAGGCTTGCCTTATTTAAACCTCAGACATTTACTTTGGTTTGCTCTTAATTGTT
>CM075004.1:19484071-19494258 GCA_037576675.1 Pangasius sanitwongsei | reverse complement strand
TCCATTGTGGTGGTGTATAGAGCCAGAAATGTTAGAATTGTGTCGATGTCCCAATATTTATGGACCTGACTGTATATGTAGGAACTGCTGCTGTAATCATAAAGACTGTCCTGTGCTCATCTCAGGGCTTTTATTCACAATATGCTCATACTCATACATCCTCTCAACACACTTGCTACTGTTTGAATTTATAATATACAGTTGTAGAACATTAACAATTTATAATCCTACTATCCGCTGTCATCCAGAAGAGAAAGCGTTTCCTTTGAGTCTGGTTTCTCTCAAGGTTTCCTGCCACTCTATGCTCTGGTTTGCTCATTACAGATCTAAATCTACATCCGGATTTCTGCAAAGCTGCTTTGTGTCAATGTCTATTATTAAAAGCACTATACAAATAAAATGTAATTGCATCCTCCATGTAGTACACTATGCACTCAAAAGCAGTCAAAAGGTCAGACACTATATTGAATATATATTTTTCATTGTCTTAAGAACATTTTAATAAAGACTTATGGTTGAAATTATTCAAGTCAATATGTAATAAATAAATGTATTAAATAAGTCAAATGTAAAATAAAGTTAATGTATTTATTCTCTGTAAAGCTTTCACATAGAATTAAACTGTAATTTGTAACAAACAAGTAGTTTTTTTTTTTTAAAGAACATTTAGAATTTAAGAGAAGCCGTGAAGAGCTCTGTGCATTTGGGAAAGTTAAGAAAAATCTCCTGGGTGAAGCTCCTTCATGAAGCTGGTTGAGAAGATACCGAGAGTGTGCAACGTTTCATCACAAATACTAATAAGAATTTTAAATACTTATGACTTGTTTCACATGTTTCTTGGCCATGCCATAATTCCATGTGTGCTATTTTAAATGATGTTAATGTCTTCATTGTTCTAGTGGAAAACAGCAAAAAAAATGAAGAAAAACCTTTTATGGTCAGGTATACTGAAGTTTCTCCAGTGGAAACACACTCAGTAATATACGTGGCTCATATCAGAAAATATAGCAGAATTTAAAAAACAAATACATAAATCAAATTTAATCTGAAGCTAGCGCATTAGACACACTGCACTAAAAGTATGTAAAGTATATAATGTAAGTCTTAGCTTTAAAGAAAAAGACTGAGACCAAGAGAAGGAAAACAGCAAATAGTAAATGGAAAAGATGGAAATATACGGGAGATTAAAGATGAGAAGGAGGGGAAAGAGGATAAAAGAGTGACTGTCTCTGGTTTGTGGCTGGCTTTTCTTCCAGCACTTTAGGGTGGTTTTCATTGGTGATTTTATTTATAATTGAATGTAATGTGTGAAGATAAAGGCCCTCTAGTATCGCCTGTCTCTCCTAAGCGCTTTTACGCTGCATTGCGCTTTATTCATTGAATTAGCTTTACTTGAGTTGGCGTCCCCTGAGCCTGCTTTAAAAATTTCCCATGAAAGGCTTACATTAATTTCTGCCACTAATCACATGCACTAGAGCGTGGCTGTGTATTCTGCACACTTCTCCCATATAACATCCCTCCTCATTCATTTCCACATAATCCCCCTTCAGAAATAAGAGAAGAAACAATGTTCGCCTACTTATGCTTTGCTCTTTCACTGTTTAAAGAAATAAGCCATTTTACTCTTACCTCAACTGTAATAGATTCGCTGGGATATGATTGGTGTCTAAAGTTCGCTTTTTTATTTTCGTATCAGAGATATAACAAGCTAGACCTTTTTCAAAAACATTTTTTATCCATTCACATTAGCCAAACCATTAGCACTAGCTAAAATGGTGAGGTATTACCTACTCTGCAAAAATTCCTTATTCAAAATGTTGTTCTGTCATGTGACATTCTACAATGAACACGAAATCAAAGCTTCTAGCTACCAATTTAACTGGACAAAATGCATGCCTAAATCTTCACACGCGTGCCTCAAACACTGTTGAACTCAGTTATACAATTACTACATAGAAAACTTTATAAAACAGCAGAATTAGTCTAATAAGAATAAACAAATCAAATTAACTCTGCGCAAAGTGATGTCAATCAAGCTACTGAGGAAGTAAGTGAAGAAGCCTGGCTTCATGATGGCTATTATTACGACTGCGTACAGCTATAAACAGATACTTTTGTTCATTTTTACAGATAACAGAGGCTCATACAGCACCAGAAACCATTCCAGATTACGTAACATCTTGACAAGGTCTCAGGCTAGCATGTGATGGATTAGACAGGCAGCTTGCAAGTGCTATTTCGTGACATTAGCTTACAAGTCAAGTGGGCTTTATTGTCATTCCTCCATATAACTTGTATAAATTGGAGTGAAATGTCGTTTTTTCAGGACCATAGTGGAACATGGTAGCATGTTACGTAGGACTGCATACAGTGCAAATACACAACAGTGAGATGAGTGCAAAAAAAATACAATAAACACATATGACAGTGCATGCTATCTAGATAGGACAATATTGGATGGTTTAAATGGTATGGGATGAAGAAGAGCTGAACAGATCTGTGCAGCATAGTATAGTCACACAAGACAAGAAACCAGTCAAATACATTTAAAAGTTGCCAATTATTGGCCAAATTATTTCTTTAAGTCGTGCTTCATGCTTCTCACTGGTATGGTTTTTCTCACTGGTATGGAGGCAGAATTACACCCTGGAATGGATGCCTGTCCATCACAGAGCACCATACACACACACACACACACTCACACCTATTAGCCACTCCATCTACCTGCATGTTTTTGAGAGGTGGGAGGAAGTCGGAGAACCCAGAGGAAACAGAAGAACATGCAAATCTCCACATAGACAATAACCTGAGCTCGGGATTGAACCGAGCTGTGAGGAAACAACACTACCCATTCTGCCACCCTGGGACACGTTTAGTACCACTAGAGTATATGATTCATGTTAGCGTACAGCAGAAGTTTTACCCCTGTAGTGAGGATGGAGGAAAATAGAAGAAGCCCAGAATCAAAGCAGTGACACTGAGGGTATTTAAAAATCAGCATGTTTCATTTCTAATGGGAGTGACTGAGTTATAAAACACGCATCAAATTAATATAAACTGACTGATGCATCCATAAAGTGCACCATCTACAGTTACGTAAGTGAAAACACACAGTGTAACATAAAACCAGTGATGAATATCATGTTATTTAACCACTCACTAAAGTGCCAAAAAGTGGCACAAATCAGCAATTCTTTGCACAGCCTTGTTCACTGCTGGGACATGAACTGTTGAATAAAGCTGCCCGCTTCTGCCAGTCATATGGCTTACAGTAATCAACACAAGTATTATTAACAATCCAGCAAAGTATGTTTAGTAAAGCAGGACATTTCTTTGGTTTCCTGAAAGCCCTTTTCCACATGTGTGTCACTGTGTTACCGTCAAATCACCTCTGCACATGCCAAACGTCCGAAAACCGAGCGGGAAACACAGCCCCAGTTTACTTTAGGATCAGCTACAAAAGGTGAGTAGAAGTTTATCAGATATCAGAGAGCAGAAAAGGTGCAAAATGAGGTGTTTGTGCTTCTGTTTGTATAAGTATTTTGAACAAGACTAGATGTGCTTCATGCACATGTTACTGTAATAGTGCTTATCTAGCTTAAGAGTGCAAATATGACAAGCTCTGAACCAACAAGAGAATTCAGGAGAGAGCTGGCTGCTACGATACACAAACTAGTTGCTGCTTTAGTCCTCTGATGAAGAAGGAAATGTTCAAAAACAAAACCAGTGAATCTCATTCACTTACATCAGTGACCCCCTAACCTTTACTGCTCTAACAAGAACAACCAATCACAGCAAGACTGCATCCCTGTGGCCATACTATACATGTGTAGACCTCCATTACAACATTCACTCACACCCATATCTATATTATATAGTTGATGTTGAAAATATTGTTATTGTTATTACCAGGGCTAGCTGGTGTACAGTAAAGCGGCTAGCAGGGCTTAAAACAAAGAAATAAATCATAAATAAATAACAATAAGGGTACATTTTTGCCATCAACACTGTCTTATTTGCTGTTAACAACTGAAGTAGATTATATTTTACACCTCCGCCACAAGGTGCTAGAAACGCTGTTTTCAGGTTATCAGGGCATCTGTGTCCATCCATCAGAGATTCCTGTTAGTGCGATATCTCAAGAATGTTGAGAATTTATATGGAACTGTCAGATGAACTGATTAGATTTTGGAATTGATCCAACCATGGACAAGGTCATGAGGCCAAATGTCTAGTCTTCCTTCTTGTTTGAAGTATATTTTAAGGGTATTGGTGGCTTATGCATCCCCATCGTCGCTGTTGGTGTCAAGTTCCACTTGTTTATTTTTATGGAACCAAGAACAACAGAACCACCACCGGTCATAAGAAAAATATATACATATATAAAGTAGAGGTTTCAGTTGATTTCGTTCTAGCCCAGACTGTAGATTCATACAGCATATCGCTGAACAAGTGTCAAGTGATTACACACAGTGTGACATGCCCCTTAGATTTGACATCCATTGGGTCTAAATTATTTAAGCCTGCTAAGCTGCTGCATCCATTACATGTCATCAAAAGTGTTTAAGAAGGCGTATGTGAAAAACAATAGCAGGTGTAATAAAAAAAAAAAAAAAGGTGGACTTTCTTGAGCATTCATTTCTTAATTTTTTTTATACCTTTGGAGGAGAGACTAGAAGTAAAAGTGTACACTGTCTTACACAAAGGGATAACCTTCAGAATCTTATGTTTTGTGTTCTTTGGTCTGAAAGAAAGAGCTGGCTAATTGCAAGCTCAGCTTGCTATTTGAGAGGAACATAGTATGAGTGCTGACTTAAAAAACATGAAAACTAGGAATCAAGAAAGTTGCCTATCTGTCTTTCATTGCCTGTGTGTTCCTGTGTTTTGTCACAATATGATGAGACCTTGAGCTAAAACGCTCCAACATAATGGGATTCTAATAGTAACAACGAGTTACTGATAAAAATGTGATAGAGCGCCAAGAAGAAGGAGATGCTACACTGCAATCTGAGGGAGATACTCACGTGAGGAGGGAGCGAGGGGGGAAAGTAAAGGGACCCTGGGTGATCCGGTCAACAAGATTAAGGGGAATTCTCTGGATCTGCTCGCAGTTTAGCATGATGAAATCGTACTTGCAGATGAGGAGGGACTTCTCCGTGATCAACACCACTCGCTCTTTTTCGTTGTTCCAATGATCAATCCTAGAGAACAAAGAAACCTATTTAATACATATTTAAGATTAAAAAAAAAAACTTGAGGACTCTCTTTAGTAATGTATTGTGATGGTCTTGACTAGTCTACATTCACCAGCACATCCAAAATTCTTCATCAAAGTATGAAGACACTGAAAAAAACACTGCTGGAAATTAAATTAAAGAATGACGGATTAGGGATGAAGGTGTCAGTGACAGCACTGGGAGAACGAAACCTGTGACAGATGAGTAGTGTTTCAATCTATTCAGCTTTCCGGGACTACTGAGCATATATTTGCTGAACACATCTTCAGGGAACTTCTGAATACATTCAGTGCAAACAGAGTAATTCCATCTCAAACTGTGATATAAAGACGACTGAGCCACTGCACATCAAGTTTGACTAAAACACACAGTTGAAATCAATGCCATAGGAAAAAACATAAATGAATGGTGTGATTCTTAGAAATTAGGAACATATACTGGCATCGGTTTTCCCTGGGAATTATAACATGACTGCTCAAGAGGTTTACATGAAAATGTAATTCTGCAGTCAGGGTGGTGTATTTTGACAGTAAGTTATTTTGAGGTAAGACAAATATACAAAACCTCTCAATTATGTACATACTCTAAAAGCTTCAATATTTCATGAAGTGCCTTCAGGAAAACCTCATCAAATATGTATGCTTGCATTTTTAGTTCCCAGATGTTATACGGAGCACAAAAGTAAAAGAGTTCAGAAGATGAATCACTTCTGATACATAAGCCCTGAATGTGAATGACCTTTCTGTGAAACAAAGACAAAACCAGAACACAAAAAACCTGTAGTAAAGTATTGTTGTGTTCTTGCCTCAATTTGTCGCTGCTGCAGGTCCGTATGCGAGCCAGAGAAGAGAAAAGAAAAGAGTCATTTCAAAGGCTGTTTTAAAGTGGAAAACAATTTCAGCCTTTTATTGGGGTGTGTGTAGTCACTAAAGGACAAAGGTAACTCCTTCTAGCTCAGATTAGATAGACAATGAGAGAAACAGAACATCTGAGTCACACATCTGAGTCTCACATTCGGCTCCAGAGTCTCTAAAACCCCACGCCAAGGATATTGAACTTCAATCACATGAGCCACATAGGAAAATCATGAGGAAATCCAATGTTTAAATCCGAAGACAACCAGAAATCCACTGGTGGGCCCTGTTGCAAGTTTCTTAACCCTCAACCTCTCAGCTCTATGGTTAGATTGAATTCTTAACCATTTGTTTGTCAAATAAACAAAAGTAGTCATAATAAATCAATAAATCAATGTACGCAGAAGAGGGCAGTTAGCCTTTTCCTAGCATGTGCTAGCTTGGTTCATCCTCCTTGGCTGGTAGCTATCATGTGATGGGGGAGAGCTAGATAGTGGTGGAAGATAGTAATGACCAAATCGGGGTAGAAAAAGACAGATAGACAGTAACCACTTTATCCATGGACAGGGTCGTGGTCGAGCTCGAGACTATCCTGGGAATACTGGGTGCAGGGTGGGAGAATTCACCCTGGATTGGACCCCAGTCTATCACAGGGCACCAATCACACAGTCATCTGCACCTTTAGCAAAGCCAAGCTATCTACCTTCATGTTTTTGGACAGTGGGAAGAAACCAGTGAACCTGGAAGAAACCCACATGAACATAGGAAGAAAATGCAAAACTCCACTCCACCCCAGACAGTAACCCGAGCTCAGGATTGAACCAGGGAACCTGGAGCCATGACGCACCCTCTGTGCCAACATGCCACTCTATTTCTTCATATATTAATGTAATATTTTATTTATGGTTTTAGAGAAAATGATCAAACTTATAAACTTAGCCATATCAAACGTATTATTAATTTGATTATTATAATTATTATAGTGTAACTTGTGCTGTACTACTTATTCAATAAACCCTTAACACAGATGCAACACAATGTAATATATGAATATGTTTTATTTTGGAACATTGCCTAAAGTACAAGATGGAGTTATAAGTTCATTGCACTTATAAGAAAGTTGTGCAGGTCACAGGAAACCGTTGGTTGTATGTGTGTGTTTGTGTGTCTGTTGGGCTGAGAAAAATGCAATATATTATTCATTCTCATGCGGTAAGCTCTTAAAAGAATTTCCTGAAAGCTTGTGTCCACTGATTGAAGCTGACATCCACCTGCACATTTAGCAAAACTTCCCTCAGCAGCCCTGCTTTACTGTCTGTTTATTTCACTTTAATAATTTCCTGCACATCTGCCTTATTTACAGAAAGGCATGATGGAATAATGGACTGTCAGACGCAACCCTGAAGTTTGGGATCTTATGTAAGATGGATTCCTTAATGCTGCCTGTGAGTGTGTTAGCACTGCAATGTTGCCACGTTGTATGACACATTAGTCCATGTGTCGACTTGGAGAAATCTGTTAGAGGTTAATGGGTGAAAGGGAAGCTTTGGCTCTATAGTGTTCAGAATGATTTGGTTACAATTTACATACATGCTTCCTCCTTGTCACATAGTAGCTAACACAAGTTTAACAGATGATGAAATTGTTATATCTGCAGTTGCAAGAAAAACACAGCCTGTTAGGTAAACTCAGTGGTTTACAGTCATAAGGTTTTATACTTCCTGTACTTTATATAGCCTGTAACATTCTTGGGTACATTTTTCAACAGAGGCGTCACTGACCAAACCTCACAAAAGAGTTTCCAGTTAACACAAATAAAATAAAACAGGAAGTCTTTTACAAAACAGTTAACACAGTTTCTCAAATAGGAACTTCAGTGCAACTGAACAATCTTACCCTGAAGAAATAAAGCAGATAAACTTTTAACTAGCACAATACCTTATTGCAAAAAGCATACTGATGATCTACTCACTAATATTCAATTCATTTATAGGCAAACAACTAAAACTGTGCAGCGGTTATATCAGGGTGTGGCGGCAAATATACTCAGCATGGAGTAGACTGATATATTATGATGTCTAATTTTGCATGTTTTATTCATAATAACAAAGGAAGAACATACTCAACCAGTAGCCAAACACTCTGGACAGCACCATCCACCGTCTGGTCTACCAGTGATTTGATGTCCTCAATTGCATTGTCCAGAGTCCCAGGCTAAACCAATAACCAAAAACAAAGATCTTCAGTCAGTGAAGTGAGAGCGTCAACGTGGATCACCCAGCTCTGTTCACTGACAAGCTGTTACTGCTAATGCTTTTAATACTTCATTAAGAATCATTTTTTTTATGGGACACTTAACATTATACAAGGATTCCCAGAAGCAACAAAGAAGTTAGCAAAACAACACAAATTAACTAACTCTTCATTCATGACTTACTGGATTTTAGATTTCATATTTTAAATAAATAATTCAAGCTCATTATACAGCACATTATACTTATATAATTATGTAATATTTTTTATGTCTAAAACACTGATAAATGTTTAGGGGTTTTATGCAAAACATTTCTTTGTGCATAATTGTGCTTTTTTTTTTTTATCTTTGCATTTATCAGATAAGTTAAGATGTCCGGGTTAGTTGCCAGGCAAACAGGATTTGATTACCAAATGCTCCAAGGTCAGTGTGGTAGCTAGGTGTGGGTAGGAGTGTGTGTGTGTTTTTGAAAGATAAAGGAAGGAACGTATGGCCTGACACATGTGATTAAGTATATTTACTATGGGTGGGTAGATCAATTCACTGTTAGACCTGAGCGAATTTGTGCATTTACCACTATAAGAATAACAATGAGCAGTGAGACTAAAACACATTATAACCTGCATTCTGGTTATAATATTATATACACACCTGGGAGTGTAGAGCAGAAAACCATTCACAAACCTAAATCATGCATGAGCGCTATCATGAGGAGCCGGTTAGAGCTTTTACAGAAATAGAACTAAACTTTATGTTGCTGAGGAGGGTTGTTTCTTCTGCTGCTGGTAATTGAGCAACAGTATTAACACTGAGAGGTAGAACTAAAGAACATATTCTTGAAAATGTTTCCAGCAGCATATTCAGTTTGAAGTCTTCAAGATTATAACACAATAGCATTTTAAATTACTTGGATTTACTAAAAATGTAATACACATTAAGGTTTACTTTACCGATCTCGTTTAAAAACTGCACAGTTTGAGATTTTATCTAAAAATCAAGATCCTGCATATTACCCGAAGGACAAAGAATCTCCTGAGCTTGAACTGGTTCACGGCTGTGGCCCACTTCTGTCCCTGTTCTGCATTTGTGGTAGTGGTGGTGGTGGTGGTGGTGGTGATGGTGCTGGATGCTGGTAGGGATGCCTTCTCCTCAGTCCCAGTGCTCTGAGTGACAGTTGTGGACGGGGCACTGGGGTTGGACTGAAGGACCTCGGGGTCTGCATTAGAGGAATCGGCTGCATGCTGATCGAGCTGCACAGATTTAAATGACTCCTCGTCTCTTTCTGACATTGTGCTGTTTATTTAGCCAGGGAGAGTCTGATGATCTGAAAAAACTTGTATGGAAGTAGACAGACAAACAGACATACAGAGACATTCAAACAAAGAAACAGACAGAAAGACAGACAAAGAGAGAGACAGATACACAGACAGACAGACAGACACATAGGCAGACAGAGACAGACAAAGAGAGAGACAGACACACAGACACAGAGACAGAGATAGACAGACAGACACAGAGATAGATAGACAGACAGACAGGCAGACAGAGACAGACAGACAGACAGACAGACACACACACACACGAAAACAAGCAGCAAGCTTAGGATCAGATGGGCTCCAGTCGTAACACTTTAAACTCACAACTTTTCAACTCAGGACTTTTTCATTTAATATTTTTTCTTTAACATGTTTTAAACTAGTTATATATAAAGAAAAACTAATATAAGTAGTAGTTTTTCTTTAACATGTTGTAGGATTTTTTAAATTATATATATATATATATATATATATATATATATATATATATATTTTTTTTTTTTTTTTTTTTTTTTTTTTTTAAAAA
>CM075004.1:19464852-19483971 GCA_037576675.1 Pangasius sanitwongsei | reverse complement strand
AAAAAATAATATAATTTTTTTTTTTTATTTAACATTTTTTTTTATTTTTTAAATTTTATATATTTATATATATATATATATATATATATATATATTTTTTTTTTTTTTTTTTTTTTTTTTTACAGAAACAGTTATAATCGATAACTGCTCGAAAATCTTATGATCGATACACAAAGGTTTTAGAACTGCTGCAGAAGGAACATATGAATTAAATAAAGGAAAGATATTAAAAGATTTGAATTCAATATTCTAACTAGAACAAAATGAAACTAAAGTGCATCTGCTTCCGCGCGCCTGTTACGCAGCAACACAGACCACAAACTGTCACTTCACTTTACACACTCTCACACACTCTGCAGCGAGTTACACACTCTTTACTCCACATCTATATCCAAAATGCAAGAAGGTCGGTTCCGGGAAGTCTTTCAATAAACATAATAAAAAAGTGGACGCTTACCGGCCACTGGCGCGAGAAGTTATACCCGGATATGTTTATACACTACAAGCTGCACGAAATAACCTGTTCCTTCTTCCGGGATGTTTAAGCAGTGGGCGTGGCCAAATACAGAAAAACATGTTTGGCCCAACTCAATGTGTCAACTCTCTAGCCTGTCAATCGAGCTGTCTTTTCAGCTAGCTATAAACACATAAACATAAAAAGAATCAGCCAGGGCATTCCTTTACAAAATCCAGTAAATACACAGGTTCTTTTGCTCCTGCTCTTTGCTTTAATATTATCATAAATATACTGTATATAATAAATGTGATTTCTTTTGTCTACAGTAAAGTAAATAGTATAATGAACGGGAAATATAATGGGTTTATAATGACTATAACTATATATAACTATACTGTGATAACTGATTTATTGATATAATGATAACTGTACTGTGCTCCTTCCAAAAGAGTTCCAAAATAGATCTTTTTTAATATATATACATATACAAAAGGAATAGTTAATGTATTCACTTATCTTCATTCTTTTTCAGTAAGTGCTTTATCCTGGTCAGGGTTGCAGTGGATCCGGAGCCTGTCCCGGGAACACTTTTTTGCACAAGGTGGGAATGCACACTAAATGGGATGCCAGTCCATTGCAGGGACACCATGCGCACACATATTCAAACCTACAGGTAATTTAGCATAGCCAATTCTCCTACCAGCCTGTTTTTGAGAGGTAGGAGGTAATCAGAGAACCTGGAGGAAACCCACATGAACACAGGGAGAACAAGTGAAACTCCACTCCTGAAACTCCTGAGCTCATGATCGAGCAGGGGGACTCTGGAGCTCGGAGGCAGCAATGCAGACTGTTTGTGTGGGAGGTTAGTGCATGAAAAAGCTACCAAAGCCTCACATACATATCACACTGACATTTTGTCTATAAACCTGAGCATATCACACCCATCTTCTTAAATGCAACCAGACTTATGATCTTAATAAGGGAATCGCATACTACACTGATGATACATATGAGATGAGTCTGATCACCGGTAAATTCAATCACAACCAGCCACTACACCTATATGATGGATTACATCTACTATTAAAAAGTAAAAACAGAAAAAGCTGTGAAAAAGCTCAGCCACCCACAGTTCTGGCCAGAAAATTGGGTTTTGAAGAGAGGGATATGGGACTTGAATGGTTAAGACAACATGCTTTTTAGACATGCTGGCTGCAATCATATGGCATTGGTTACTCCTATTTAACACTTTTGTTCCAGCACATCTGTGGTTTTCTATAAATACGCATACCTTCACCTTGCACAGCTATAGTCTTTAGCTCTCAGTCGACTGAGTGGGATGTTGTGGATTGTTCCACCAGAATTATAACATTTCCCTCCCACATTAAATGTAAAGCTTTCATCTTTTAGGTGTCAGTTTCTATTCCTGCTAATCGCCTGTGATGTGACATGTCCTACAGCTGCATGAGAAAAAGAGCTATTCACACATACTGCATGGCTATTAAAAAAACACCAAAGCATTGAGAATCCCTCTCTATCAAAGGCATATTAAACATGGCCTCAGAATAAAGCTTCTTTGAAATGGATTCTTTCTTCAGTGCCCACATATGATGCTTTCAGACACTATTTTCAGATGCAGCATAGAGCTAATACCCTGAACAGTCATCTTGTGAAAGGCTTAACATTGGGCTTGTGCCCAGTCCGCAGGCACAACTTATTAGTCTGCAAGCTTCACTACTCAATATTATGTTAATAGTGCTCTTTTGTGGCAAGGCTTCTGATACACTAATAGGGCAATCCATCAAACTGATGCAACTCATGGTTTTCTAGGAAGAAGGCCTGACAAAGCCTTTTTTTTTCTGCAATTCTGTCCCTATTGGATGTATACAATATGAACACCTGGATGTATCAGTGTGCTAAAAATGACTGCCTTTGCATTAATAATAATTCATGTCTTATCATACAATCAAAAGAAAACAGATTATGTTTAGAATGCCTTGTCTCCCTGAGGAAACCCTTCATCTATAACAGAGGGTTTCTCTATCAGAGACGGTTCTCATCTGAACATCTTTAGGAAGTGAAGAACCCTTAACTATCCGAAGAGCCCTTGTGGAGCTAACCCTAACCTTTTTCCTCATATGTGGGCAGAGCTGTTTACATCGCAGCATACATGGTCTCAATCACAGTTTGATACAAAAATGCTATTTGGGCAATCTTCTTGTTATAATCTTGTATGTTTTTTTGTAATCTCATAAAGAGAAATAGTATATAAATTCGCCTATAATCATTATTATATTTTCACTGGAGGTGGCATGGTGGTGGAATAGGTCACGTTGCTGCCTCACAGCTCCAAGGTCCCTGATTTGATCCTGAGCTCAGCATACCGCCTGTGTGGAGTTTCTGTGTATGTTCTCCATGTGTTTCTGTGGGTTTCCTCTAGGTTCTCTGGTTTCCTCCCTAAAGTGGTTACTGAAACTGAGCGACTGATTCTCACTTGATATAATTTTTTTTGAGTCTATAGGCTATAAATGAAAATCACAAAATAGTACGCCTATGTTTAGTTACTACCCAAAATGCAAGTCTCAACACAAATCCAACACATTCAGATGCTCAAAACTTACATCAAAGGCTTGTAGTGACCACAGCACTGGTGTTCATCTGAATAGACCAAAACAGTGCCATTGACTTTGATATTAATCAGTCATTTTATTTAGAACATAAATTTCTCAAACTGAAACCAACTCCACTAAAATGACCAACTATAACAGTACTTAAAAGTTACAGAAATAAGCAAGCAAAATCCAGTCTCGGTAACTGCAGAACTCATACAAAATGAACTACCTTGTAAAACAGGATGAAAATGTAATCAATTCCTACAATCATCTTTGTCCTACTTTGCCCTGTTAAGGGTTACGATGGATCTGAAGTCTAGGAACATTGGATGCAGTGCAAGAATATGCCTTGGATGAGACATCAGCCAAGTGCAGGCCATTACACGCAATCATCCAAGGAGCTCAGGATTGTATCAGGGTAAGGCAAACATTTTATTTTAAAATGATTGCCGTATATCACTTCTACAGTGCAATCATTTTAACTCCCTGCACACACATCTGACTAAGTATAATCAAAGTAGTGAAGCTGACACGCACAGAAATGTTAATAACCCTGCTGTGCAGATGAAATATCGAGCCCCAGCTTGTGTCAAAGATCATTCTTTTGCACTGAACCTTGATAAATAAACTTTCTAGATTATGATTCACTGCTTACAGATTTCAACTCCTGAGAGGTTCCCAATTGTCTTCAATTAATAATCATTCCAATAATATTTCATTCATTTTGTTTTGTTTTGCTAATCTGTTTCATCAAGCTATCCAGCTAGCAGACATTTGATCAGTGACAAACACTTTTCATAAATGAATTTTCTCTTAAAGCTAAAGAACGTTGACTTGAGACCGTATAAAAAGTCGGGTCACTTTTACTCTGCACATATCTAACAGCAAAATCAGATTAAGTATAGTAATGCCCTAACAGCCTTGCTGAATCATGATCAACGATGGTAATGATATTGCTACAGCTTTTGATTTACCCGCTATGACTACCTCTTTGCCTTCTTCTACTGAACAGTGTAATAGGCTTCTTAATATTTATTTTTTAACACAAAGTGAGAACATACTGTAACACTATTAGTGCTGATTCTGTGTCTATCTCAGTGCTGCATTTCTTGATGAGGACTTTACTTAATGTCATAACCACTCCCTTAGAAAGAAATGGTTTCTCAGTGGTTCTTTGGATAGCTTGCTTCCTATAGGAGTTCTACTCACCTTCTCTCTTTGTTGTGTTTTAAGGTTTCACATAGAACTGCACTTAATTTGTGCTGGATCATCCCTTAACAGCATACAACACCTCTCAGATTTGGAGTTCCCACATTCTTAAAAAAAAGAAATAGAATTAAATAATAATAAAACAATTTGATTATTTATGTGTCACATCCCTTTTAAAACTACAGTGGGCACATTTCCATGATGACCAATTGGTAACTGCTCAGGTAACTCATGTTATACAAATTGAGCACTATGTAGAACCATTGAGGATTTTCCAGACCCCTTAAGGATAGCATGTTCCCAGTTCCTGTACTTAATTATTATGTATTTTAATTATCTTAATTATGCCCTACAGTCTTAGAATATATCTAAGAGATTCCACCTAGTATTTTATAAGCGGTCTACAGTCCATCTGGGGAAACCATTACAGGTTCTATATAGAACCCTATAACACATTGCTTCCTCTTGAGAGAGAGTGCCCCAAGTAGAACACCTTTATAATGCTAAGAACTATCAGTGGAACCTTTCAGCACTGAAACTGCTCTGATTTGAGTCTTCTGGAGTCTGCTTTATGCATTCATGTGCTTTCTCTTCGACAGATTATGAGTTATAAATTGCTCCAAAACAAAGATCATCCTGATTGCTACTGGTCTATCTATTTACAAAGCTCACTCACTCACTCACTCTCAGTACAGTACCTGCTTTATTCTAGTTGGGGGCCATAGTGAATCAGGAGCCCCTCCAGGGAAAACACTGGGCATGAGGCAGGAATGGGACGCTAGTCCATCGCAGGCTACCATGTACACACACATTCACACCTAGAGACAGTTTATTTTATCCACCTACTGCCATGTTTTTGGAGGTGGGAGGAAACTGGAGGACCCAGAGGAAGCCCACATGGACACGGAACAAACATGCACGGAAACTCTGAACAGACAGTAACCCAAGCTCAAGATTGAGCCAGGGATCTTGTAGCTGTGTATTGCTACATGCTGCATGACCATGCCACCATTTACAAAGCTAAAAATGTTCATTTCATTATCGACAATATTGAAGTATCTTTTCTGTCATGTGATGTTCCATTTAGAAAACTGCTTGTTGGTCATTTTTCACTGGAAGCTCAAAAAAACCCACAGTCTATTTCCTTCACATTTTTGATATTGCTAAGATTATTGCTACTTTCATTACCAGGACCTATAAGCCTGATGCATGCTTTTATCACATCCAGGATGGACTACTGCACTGTACTTTTCCCTGGATTAGCAGCTTAACGTTCAAATAAAGTAATGTTCGAAATGGTTCTGCACATATCTTTACTTTACTCCTTTTTGTAATAACATCACCCTTGTAAATGTTCAGCAACCCATTGTTTGTTTCTGTATTAATTATTTACACATATTACAGAATGTACTGAACATAGTACATTCTAGTGTACTGTTGTTTCCTCTCGACACTAGCATCCCAGTTTCAATCCTGAGCTCAGGTTACTGTCTGCGCAGTGTTTCACATATTCTTGCTGTATCCAGAAATCCTGCTTGGATTTTAACCTGGGTTCTTCAGGTTTCCTCCCACCCCCAAACACATGGTGTGAATATGTGCATGCATGGTGCCATGATGTGCTGAAGTTCCATCCAGTATTCCATCCTGAGGCTTACATTTGCATATGAATCTACTGTTATGTGTATTGTAATGCACTGATAACAGTCAGAAGCCTTTGGAGCTCAAATGATGCCAGTGCACAACAGGTAAGAATGACACTATCCTCCCACTCCTGGCATGTTAATATTCACATTAATATAGAGCCGTCGTTGGGATACATACATTTATGCTCAGCCTGGCAGCAATGTTGGATCAGATGCATAACAACTAATTGATCAATCAACTGAAAAACACTCAGCAATGACTAAATTCATCCCACAGATACAATAAATACTCCCTATTTAATAGGCAAATTCCCTAGATGCAACCAAGCTCAAACGCCAGACGATTTAAGAGCTGCTCTCTAAGCACAGACACACCATTCTGCTGAGGTAAGGCTTTCTGAAAGAGATTGCATTACAACCTGTTTCAGCATTTCTCCTAAGAGAGAGAGAGAGAGAGAGAGAGAGAGAGAGAGAGAGAGAGAGACTGTGGGTCATCCAGTACATACATCCAGACTGGCAGTGATGAATGAACTGAAGAAGGACAGGGTGCTGCTCTTACTGAAATATTTTCCTAGAACTTATGTCCATGACAAACAATTAACTGTCAAGACCAAATTTTTTTTTTGTTCAACTGATCATACTTCCAGTGGCCTGTCACAGTTTTTATGGCATGTATAATGTGTACTTTGCTGCAAAATGAATGGCTTCATAATGGCATTACTATATTACTGTCAGTGAATTTTGCCAAAATATCTTCAATGCTACAATATTCATTTAAAATACGAATTATGAAATTTGTGCAGTTTCATTCCTTGGAAGCTTTTTGAGCATTTTATAAACTGTAACAGTACATTACAAACCTCTAATAAAGTGCTGTCATTCATTTATGCATGATTTACAGAGCAGGATATAACCCAAGATACAATACCAGAGAGTAAAACACACATCCTTGCTTAAACCAAGTAATGTAGTTTACAATATAATTACAATATAAGCCACCAAGAAAAAAAAATTATCTACAACATAGATATGAAATAAAATCACTCTATCTTTCTTACAGTTGCACTACAGCATGTGTGCTGACGGACTATGCAAGTGTTCAGTCTCCAGCCACTTGACCCACGTGCTGCTCCAAGCCCTGAGGGACGTCTTCAGAATAACAGTCAATATCTGCTCCTTCTAACAGCTTCTACTCAGTCAGCCAGTGTGTCCAGAAAGACAAATGATGTTTCATGCAAAAAGTAGGTTCAAAATTAGATAAAATGATCACAATCAAAATGTATGTGTAAAATATGTAAAAATAAACACTTAAACACTTACTTTAAATAAAAAATGTATTGTCATTTAACAAAGACAAGCATATAATCATTTATAAGGTGAATTTTTCTGTAAGGAGCCGTTTATTTAATATTTATGGATTCTTTGTCAGTTCTTTGTAACAGTCAGTAATTTTTCCGCCATAGGAAGGTCTTCAGTGCAGAGGACTTTGTGCTTTTTTTTTTTTTTTTTCTTATTGACTTCAAGGGAGAAAAGATGCTGGGGAATGACTGTTATAATGTAAGAGATAACAGGAACTAACTTCTTTCATGGATGTTCTACAAAATTAAATACAACTATAAATTAATGTCATTCATTAATAAATTAAAAACTTGTAATTGTTGGTAAAGTTCTTTAGGAAAATTTAAGACACGCTAGTAACTCTGTTTCACATCTGCCTACCTTACACCACCTTGTCGCTGATTATTTTCCTCTAACAGCATGTCCTAATATAATTGAATCCTTAAGTATATCATTACACAACACATTTTCTTATGAGAAAGGCAACTATATATAAGGAATAAAGCCTCTGGTTGAGGCGTCATCTTGGTATTAAAAGAACAGTTTAATACCATTTAGATCAAAAGACTGGAGACTAGAAAACCTTGACACGTTTCTCACTAATTCAGTCTTTCAGTGTTTGCAGAGAGCCATTGAAAAGACAGAACTTGGCAGAGTAGGGCATACTTTTAGAAAACATCAGCTTCCATTCAGCTTTTCAATATCTATGCTCTGCTGGGTCTGGGTTCAAAATTACAAGCAAAACAGGACATATCAGTAAACAGAGCTGGGAATAGTGCTAGTATCGGGCCATGTAACTTACAGTCCTTTCTGGACACAAGGTGGCAGTATTCCATCAGGATTAACATAAGCATGAGCATGCAGGCTATGAAAGACTCTGAGACATCTGCCTCCGAAATCCCTCAGTAAGAACATTGACTCTCGTTGACCTCAATGAATCAAAGCATTGCCATGATGATATGCTTTGATTTGTCGGGAGGCTGCTGTGGGCGGCGTAGGTAGGTCAAAGCAATCCATGCGTAGAGCATAACTTTTCATCCCAAATTCAAAAGCTCGGATGACATATAGACTACTACAGGCTCTGGTGATAAGCCTGTTCTGCTCATGAAGGATAAGCCCAGGATGTCAACAGCATAATTTGTATAGTATGGAATTTGCTGGAAACATTTCCATCGTTCTGTCTACTGCCTCAAATGAGCCAATTTCTGATACTTTACAATTATTTTATTTAATGCTTTTAAATGAATCTTAACCATGCTTACTTTCAGAAAATAGGTACTAAAGGGTTCCGCTTGGACAGGTTTAGAGTGTACCTTTTACATTTTCAGACCTGTTTGTTTAGGTAACTAATTATATTTCATCCTTCAGTATATATTAGATTTAATATATACACTATTTACACTATTAATTACTTTCATCACTGAGCAGGGCAAAGCTCGACTTTGATTAGTTACCCAGTGCATTCTATGAACTACTGGACCACTGGCTTTTCCTTTGTTTTATGCATTTTAATAAAGATCTCTAAATCATGTCATGGCCATTACAGTGAATAGTCTGAAGAGGTTAATGCTCCTGGTACATAACGGGACCTTAATGGCTGCTGTTGTATCTTTAAGGGTACACTTGTACAGTATGTACCTTGTAAAAGAAAAATGTATCTGAACAGTACAATTTTTAACAGTGTAAAATTGTCTTAACTCTTGAAATTTCAACCTTTATCTTCTTACCAGTTACTCATACTTTCCAGCTTCAGTGTTTGTAATCAGCAGAGCTGGTGCTGTTTGCTCCATATGTTTGTGCATAGAAGAAAAAAAAACCCCACTGGAATCTGACTTGTATAAGTGTTTGTCTTTGCCGAGTTTAATTTTACTGTAAATTGTAATGTGATTTTAATGACAGGCAGTTGTAGTAAAATTTCTTAGCCAGTGCTCTGTGTCGTAAGCTCAATCAAACCATCATCGTCTTCTAGAGAAAAAAAAAACATGTCAGTTCAGCACAATGAATTCCTCATCAGGACAGCTGGAATTAGGATTGCCAGTACACTTTATTCTGAATTGCTCAATTTTAGCTCCTCTAATGGAGGTAGAGCTCCTGAGTCAAATTGAAAGGCAAGATTCTTGTCCCAAATAATTCTTGCCTAATTGTCATATTTCATAGGTTATTTGGAGTCTTGATGAGCGGCAAAAATTGGATTTATTTGTATTGGCCTGGTGTAAGTTGGTTCAGTTCAGATTTACCTGATTCCAAGTGACTTGCTAGAGGTACAATTGTTTGCCTAATGGTCAAGAGATTGCAAGTTCAAATCCCAAGAATGCCACAGCCATCCTTGGTCAGGAGCAAAATCTGGGTGGGAATGATGGCATACTTTCCCTTCCCTGTCAGTCAGAGCAAAACTACAATGACTAATTGTGGGCATATATACAGACATGGACAAATTTGCTGGCACCCTAACAGCTCATTGAAACAATGCTTCATTCCTCCATAAAAGTGATGAAATTAAAAGCAATTGTCTCTTCATGTGTCTCAGAGGAAATACGTTAGTCTTCACACCTCCTGCTGTCGTGTGATAGGAGAGAGCTGGCTGGTGGGTGACATTTGGCAGATGACCAAATTAGGGAGAAAATGGGGGGGAAAAACTGACCAGATTCCACACCCTGTATGAATGCGTTTAAATAACTGAACTCATACCAAGCAATGCAGAAACTTCCACTTTTAATCTCTGATCCCTACTCTAATCTATTTTACAGTTCTGTAGTCCAGTGTTATTTCCCTGCAGCTGCTGTTTCCTTATTGCTTTGTCTCAGTGCAAGCTGTGGAGTCAGTGTGTAAGAACTAAGAGACTTTCCACCGTTTCACTCTTTTATACAGGATGACTGAGAAGCCTAATTCATTTCTGCATGATTTCTACAAATAATTTTCCTTTTATGGCAAAAACAAACACCTGTCAGAGGTTAGTGTCTGAACTGTTGTAAAGCCAATGTTTGTGAGGTTTTTTCCCAACTCAATACTCTTCTCTGATTAGTACTTGACCTGATCTGAGACATATATTTTCGAAAGCACTGCCCCTTTCTCTCTCCCTGTACCAGCTGATCCCACACACCTGCCCACTGCCGTCACTCTCTCTGCATGTGTGTGTGTGTGTGTTTGAATGTGTGTATGCTGCTCTCAAGTTGCTTTGGTAAACTGTACACACTTGCAGTTGCTGCAAAGAGAATGCAAAACATACAAATAATTAACCAAGTTTCTCTCCGTACAGCATAAATCAGACTGTACTGAGATTAAAGTTATCGAACTACAGTGTAACTACTCTATGTTGCTACTCAACACAGCATTGTTCTTCTTTGTCTAATTTAAAACCTCATTCTGTCCAGTGCTAAAATTTAGAGAGGTATTTTATGGGCAGACACTGTCCTTCTGTTTCACACCAGACTTCTGTAAATAAATGAGCTATTCAAAAGCTTAATTACAAAGAAAAATCACTTCCCCTGGTGCATTTTGTATGTGTCAGTGGTTATATCCATCTAAGACATCTAAGAATTTGTCCAAACAGTTACACCAGTGTGCAGTCATAGCCCTCTGGGATTATCCAAGAACATTGGCTTATTTGCAACTGCCTATAAGATTACACTGTGTTTTCCGCTTGGCTGTGTGCCCGTACTCCACTTCACTGGGCCAGTATTCAGCATGTTTGGAGCACTGGGGCAGTTCAATTGCTGACTTACTGGCCAACAGGGACATAATGAAACACACTGCTCCCCTCGTTCCCACTACAACACCAGTGTGTGGATAACTCAGAGCAGGGAATGCCATGCAGTAGTACATAGTATCTCCACTCAAGAGCATTCAGCATTCTGCTGCTCATCTGATTCCTAACCTACCCAAGTTCTCTCATATGACTCTCATATCTCATATGTCACTGCAGTGAGAAGAAAGTTGAAAACTCTGTCTTTAGGCTGTGGTTCAGAATTACAAACACGAAATCTCTGCGATATAAGCATGAATATAAGGTGATATCTTGCTGATTTAGTATTCTCAATCTGAGAGATGGTGCTAAAAAAGAAAAGGTTAAAGCACAGTTTCAAATTTTAAGCTTACCTAAAGCACAAATGTACAAACTCAGATTTACTTAAAGTATGAAAGTAAAAGGAACTCCCTAAGCTCTGAAAAAAAACAAAAAAAAAACAAAACTCAGATGGTAAATTAGTGCACCTTTTGTAGACTAAAAGCCAGGGGTGGAACTAACTAAAGCCAGGGCTGGAAAAAATACAGAAAATTGTATTTAATGTGTAATTGAAAAGATTTTTTTTTTCTTTTTGAAGTAAATTGCTTTTAGATGCTTTTAGTCAGAATGTATATTTTGAATATGGTCTCACACTTGCCCTCACAAATGTGTAATTATTCACATGGCTTATTTTGTGTGAAAGCCTATGCGGGTTAGGAACATGGTTATCAACAAGGTTGGACAGCTTTTTTCCCTCAATAAAATAGCTTCAATCCAGTATACAAGACTAGCAGACAGTCCCTGTGGATGTTTTTAATATAGTTAATAAATAAATTCACAGATGTGTGATTGAATAGCCAGGCAAAAAAAAAAAATTATATGAAGTCTATTTAAAGGTCTAAATAAAATGCAGGCAGAAAAAGTGCATTTTGAATGACAGTGCAAGTATTACAGTAATATAGCCCAGACTCAGGGACAAGATTAAGATCCATGTGCAGGGGATTTATTGCAAATATCCACAATCCAAAATACAGCAGCTCAGGGTCAACAGGCATAATCAAAGTGTACAATACTAAAAGGGTGATCCAAAGTAGTCAGAGTCCTGGCACTGGTCAAGACATAATAAGCTTAGACAGACAAATCCAAAGGATAAATACAAAATATGAGAACAGGTAAGCAAATCAAGGTCATGTATGGAGTATCAAGGCAGAACTTATATGAATGGGTACAGTTGGCAAGGCTTGGCATTTTATGGTCATGACCATGTGTTTTATATTTTTAACCAACAGGAAATGAGCATAACAGTAGAGGAGAGTTCTAATATTTGGAGGAGGGTGCCCTCTGATGTCATGGAGGTGAAATGTCCTGGGCTGACATGACGGCCTTATAATGATACTTATGTATAGTAATGAACTCCTTTTTCTCAACTGCTTTTCACCTCTGACTAAAGCTGGCAAGTGAGGACAATATCCCTTAGGTCAAACACCACAGAGAGTCCCCAGCTAATCTCTTAAACACTAGCTATGCTCATACGTCTGACTATTCAAACAAGTGTGCATGCTAATAACTAGCTGTTATAGTGCAAACTGGCAGGGTAGGTAAAAATATAGGTGAGTAGAGCTTCTTCTTTTGAAATGTAATGAATAAATGTTAAATGTCTTGAATGTAAGAAAAACACAAGCAAAGTACAGACTTCCACATCCCTCCCCTCTGACATACAGCCCAAGTCACTTTAATACACCAGTACATTTCAACTGTAATTACATTAACACATGCAGTAACCACAGTATAACACTAATTATAGTCACAATAACAATTATATTACACATCTACATTCTGCTGTATTGGCAGTATCCATATATCTCATTAAACTGTTGTACTGTCTTTCTGTCCAGATGTATTGTTTTGTTTTGTATTGTATATTATTGTATTGCACTGTATTGTACTATATTGTATTGTATTGTACTATATTGTACTGAATGAGGACACTTGAGAAGTCTGCATGTTACTCTACCTCACACACAGACACACATACACAGACAGTTGCACTAAGGACAAACAAAAACTCTTGCACTCTTGCACTATGAGACAAGTTTTTTTTTTTTTTTGCACACTACGTTCCTCCAAAAGCTGCTAAACATATTTTTACATATAACGTCTATAGATTCTATTCCATTTTATTTTTCTATTTTATTCATTCATTTATCCTGCTTTTATTATATTCTGCGTTATTATATTCTGTTTTATTATTTATCACTGTTGCACTGTGGGACGAGGTACTAAGGAAAAACATTTCACTACATTAATACATCACATGTATGTAATATGCATGTGACAAATAAAGAACCTTGAACCTATTGTATTGTACTATATTGTATTGCACTGTATTATACTGTATTATATTGTACTCTTTGGTCAATGTGCTGTCCTGTACTATGTGTGACACTGCACCAAAAAGAATTCCTTGTACACTCTGTACTTGGTGAATAAAAAGTGATTGATTCTGAAGATACAAAGTACAGATACTTCTTACTTCATAACTCACTCCTGCTGGCTCCTCAGTGATCAAATGACTTTCCAGTTACAGTTGGAATGGTCCTGTTGACTCGATTCCTTCCGAAAGGACTGAAGACTTTTTCTGAAAATATTTACAGCATAATAACAGGTCTTTGTAATGCTCTGCACTGTGATTTTATTGTTCACACACTTACTTTTGTGTGTTTGTGCTTTGCAGTTAAGCACTGGGTCACTCTAACAATTTTTTTTCACATTTTCAGTTATTAAAGAATCATATATCCGTACATTTTATCCATTTTTGTCTACATTTAATGTTGTGGAATCTTAACAAAACATTAGCCATAAATATTCATGCACCAACTTTTTTCCCTCTTGAATTTGACCCCTTATTGGAAGGAGCTTCATCAGTTTTTCGGTTCATCATAACATCGAAATCTTCACCTATTATCAATAACCATGTATTCATTCATCCTGTGTTTATAGAGGCAGCTCTAAGGTTTGAGGGTTTGCCTGACAACACCCACATTTTTACAACTTCACACACTGGGGACAAAAACGTTATACGGTTTGCTGTTTTATAAACGAGCAAAGGTTTTCTCGGGTAACTCCCAAGTAGAGTACATGGTAACAGGATGTTATATTTTCAAAGGATCATGTCCTCCTTCTCCAGCAAATATTTGTTAACATGCTGATATGCACCAGAGTCACTTGGGAGAGGTGGAGAACACTCCGCAGAATCTCCTTTCCAAGGAAAGTAAGTAGGAGAGTTATTATCACTTGTCATCATGAAAGGGGTTTGGAGGCTGATGAAACATGGATCTGCTTATAACAGATGGTTTAACACGTCTCATCAAAGACAATCCACAAGGCAACCCTCTTTTCTCACATTTACAAACACACACACACACACACACAGTCTCTGACATGGCCTCTCATCCCTGCGGGACAGCATTAATGTTCGAAACAGGATTAATAGTTTGGCCTCTTCACCAGCAAATTGAATATCTCCACTCGCGGTCTGTTTGCCTGATGCAGCTGGGTGCATGTCTCATCCAGAAATTGAGTATCTGCATTGCCCATTTGTAGAGTGTGTACCAGGCTCTTGAAATATCTGCCAGGTGACCTAGTTCAGCTATAGGACTCATTGTTTGATTCAGTAGAAGAAAAGAAGAACAGTTAGTTAGTTAATAGTTAGTTAATATAATTAATTAAGGAAATGAGATTTCATCTGGAGGCAGTTTGGTTTTGCTGGTGGGAAATCATAGGGCCAGATTGCCCTGAGGTAGGTGAGTTGAGTAGGGTCAATAGTACTGAGGAGAGGAGAATGTGTTTGTCATCTCTCTATTTTTCCCCTCTGGGATGAAGTGGAGTACAGGGATGCAGTAGCAGGAAAGTCTGAGATACCGGCACTGAGGTGATTGGCCTGACATGCTTGTCAGATTGTGTTCTGAGTCTCCCCAAGCAATAAGAACTGACACTTTTCATGCTCTTTTCCTGTTTGCAGCACGTTTGTAAAATTCCTGAGTAAATTTGATAACTGCAAGTACTCAAAATCACCAACCAGTAAGCAGATTATAGCCTAATATCAGGGGGTTAATTGAGTGGAATCCCCACTTCTAATGCAGTCAAACCCTTCCTTTCTAACATTCCATGATTTTTACATGTTTCATGTTTGTAGTTGTCTCAATCCCAATCTTACTTATGCAATCCCTCATAAGTATATTACTTACTTGCTTACTTTCAACCCATCTTGCTATATCATAATATTTCAACATGCTGCATGAATTAATGAGTAGTTATTGTTAATAGGCCTCAACTTTTAAGTAGCCTATAGATTACTTACATTTTGTTTTTGTCTGTTATAATGCTATCTTAAAATATTCTGTTGCACAGCTAGGTAGTCAGCTAAACCAGGGACCCCTTTAGACCCACTCACCACAGATTTATTTTATGAAATATTCAAATATAAGTATGTACAATAATATTCTGACTATTTATTGGAGCTATGGAGCTCTTTATTCCTGAACCTTCTATTGACAGAACACATTAGGTCCAAGTTGATATTATTTATCTGCTGACTTGTCTTTCGTTTATTAAGCTTTGGATTACACTCATTTAATTAAGGTGACCAGTCAATTAAGCTAATAACTATAATAATAGAATAATATTTCTAACAATGATGATATTGTATTGATTTTTAATTTAAAAAAAAAAAATCACAGAACCCTGGCAATGCTTCACGGTCCCCTGGGGTCCCCAGACACTACATTGAGAACCACTGAGCTAGACTACCTCACAGATGAAATTGTCGTCATTGTGCTTGCTAGCTAAATCAAACATGTCTGCACACAGAAGGCCTATTTTATATGAATAGATTTTTTAGCAAATCTGAGACACACTTTGCTCACTTGTTATTTACTTAAATTAAGCAGTTAGGACCAAAACAGATATAATGAAACCTTATTTTCATCACATTTCCATGAAATCAATGCTGACCATGTATTACAACATAAACTGAACTGTACTGTTCCTACATTGTTGGCTTGGATGAAGGACTCCCCCACACCCTGCATTCCAATTTAAGCTTTACTATAATAAAATACATTATTTTACATGATTTCAACTTCACATGATGACTGAATGGTGGTTTGGGGAAACCTGTCATATGTTGCTCTGGCTGAATTCTGGCAAACAGCCAAAAAACATGAACGATCAGATTCTGTCCAAAGTTCTTTTTGCCTATAACATACTTTGGTACCATAACTTTGAGAAACAGGGACATGTGGAAATCTTGTTGTTTAGCTTTTAACTTTGCCTAGGCTGCAAAGATCATGTTGTGTTCGGATCTAGTTTAAAAAACACAGTGGTAAAAACAGTCAGTCTGCCTGAAGATGTCTAAAACCTTGCTAAGTGTGGTTTTCTCACACAGTGAATGCCATGCTTAGGAGTTTTTGGATAGTTACATGTTGTGGTGAAACAGACATAAGCCTAAACAGTTTAGTTTGTAATCAGGCTGTGAAATGTCTGTGATGTTCCTGCACCTCAGCTGGACTTGATTTAAATACTCTTGTCACTGCAATTACTGGCCCCTATGTGCCATATTTGACTGCTAATGTAAAATATTTTAATGTATTTCAATTGGTAATGGAGCAATCAAATCTATCAGAAACCCACATACTTCATTTGGGATATACTGAATTACATTACTAACACACTGTATGTAATTTCTATTAGTATTAAATTATAAGGTAATTTTGGTCAGTATAAAAAAAAAATTAAATCAAATGCATGCTCTGTAACAACATGTAACCTTAATACAAGAGTTTCCTGTGGTGAAGCAATATTTGAGGTCATCTGCTAACTCATATAAGTTTGTATCCTGTGGGAATATATATATACAATGAAGTAGATGGAAATATCCTGAAATGCACACTGCATTTATTGCTGTGCTTCCAGCAGATTCAGGGAAAGAGGCTCTTGTTATATTGAAACATATCTCATAAGGTTTGAGACTCACTTGTAGCCCACATGACCTGTAAATAAAAAGGATGGTGGATCTCCAGTTCTCCCCTCTGAGACAATAAGTCATTTTTAACTCCATTTTGGTCAGCAAGAACAATGTGTCCACAACTACATAGAGAAGGATGTTATAGCAGGGTTGCTGTGAATAAACCCCTCATTTCAAAGCTCAATTCACATTTGAGAGCTCAGTGGTGCAGAAGTCACAAGCTCTGTTCTATAGAGATGTGGAAAAAAATTGATACAGCCTAGGTGGGTAGTATTCTCTATCAGGTGAGTGAGTTCATGACATCAAGAGAATGGTATAGACCTGAAAGCTGAAAGTGAGGTGAAAATGAGGAACTCAAACTCAAATTCTGCTCAGGCCACATCAGCATTTTTGTTAGCCCTGGATGGACCACATTTTTATGCCTCCACCACTAGCTGGTGGAGACATTATGCTTTTTTTGGGTTGTCCATCTGTCCATTTATCTGTCCAAGAATTTTTTGTGTGATATCTCAAGAACGAGTGGTTGAATGTTCAAATTTATATGGAATTATCAGTGTAACCATCAGATAAAATTGGTTACATTTTTTAATTGATCCTTAACAGGTCAAGGTCACAGCAAAGTCAAATGTCTGAAAGGACTAGACTTGTTGGTTGGTGGTATTGTCTATTTCATTAATTAACACCAATAACCAGCTTTCTAGGAAAAAGAAAGGCTAACAGAATCCATTCAATGTATATGCACTTTTAGGCCTTTAAAAAAAAAAAAAAAAACTACAAATACTGTATTTATTTTCCAAATATGGAAAATATATAATATTAAGAAATACATTTAAGAAGAACTCAGGAACACAGGATTATCTCTGCTAAGAACATACTGTAAATGTCCTTGCCTCCCACAGTGTCTTCCAGTACTATTGTCTTTGAGGTCGTGTTCAATCAATTTTTCTTTTTTTTTTCTTTATGTAAGTCTCCACACTGGGTGATACAGTTCAGGATTTGGAGTCAGTTATTGAATCACATTAAAGGCCAACACCCAATGTGTTCCTGGGTCAGACTTGCATCAGTGTTTCAGCCTTGTGAAATGTGAGCCCACACCACAGTCTGATTTGAATTCTAGATAGTGTGAAAATCTTGAGTAGTAGGTACTATAGGCTGTTTTTTTTTTTTTGGAAGTTTGTGTATGCAGAATGAAACAAGGCAGTGGGCCTTGAGTTTGTGGTGCGTTGCCTTAGAAAGGGGGCATTACTGCAAATCAATACACAGTTCTTCTGACTGACTTTATCCTATGGTGATCTGTCCTGATGGGAGTGATCTATTCCTGGATTCCACAGAATAAGGGAGCTCATTGAATAGTTTAATGATGAAGATGATGGCAATCATATGCTCTGACCTTGCTCTGACAATCCAGCACCATCATAAAAAAAAAAAAAAACAACTGAGGAAATATCCTTTGGCAGAGCAGTGCTCATTGTGTTTTTACATTTATATAAATTTATACTTACACCAATCAGCCATAACATTAAATCCAGGTGAAGTGAATAACATTGATTATCTTGTTACAGTGGCACCTGTCAAGGAGTGGGATATATTGGGCAGCAAGTGAACAGTCTCGAAGGTTCTCGAAGTTGATGTGTTGGAAACAGGAAAAATGGGTAAGCCTAAGGATCTGAGTGACTTTAACAAGGCCAAATTGCGAGGCTATATGACTGGGTCAGAGCATCTCCAAAATGGCAGGTCTTGTGGGGTGTTCCCGGTATGCAGTGGTAGGTACCTACCAAAAGTGGTCCAAGACAGGACAACCAGTGAACTGGCGACAGGGTCAAGGGGCCCAAGGCTCACTGATGTGAGTGGGGAGCAAAGACTAGCCCGTCTGGTCCAATCTCACAGAAGTTGCTGAAAAAGTTAATGCTGGCTATGATAGAAAGGTGTCAGAACACACAGTCCATCACAACTTGATGAATATACCCCATATATATCTTCACATCTCTGACCATCTCTTGGTATCCTTCACCATCACCCTCCCTATCATGCCTAAATCCACCAGCCATCTATACTTCTCTCCCACTCGTAAAAACCTCCACTCTATCTCCCCTTCCTCCTTAGCTTCCTGCACC
>CM075004.1:19435431-19448490 GCA_037576675.1 Pangasius sanitwongsei | reverse complement strand
CAATGGTGATCAGTGATCAGTTGTTGGGGAACAATGGTGATCAGTGATTGGTTGTTGGGGAACAATGGTGATCAGTGTGTAGTTGTTGGGGAACAATGGTGATCAGTGATTGGTTGTTGGGAAACAATGGTGATCAGTGATCAGTTGTTGGGGAACAATGGTGATCAGTGATTGGTTGTTGGGGAACAATGGTGATCAGTGATTAGTTGTTGGGAAACATTGGTGATCAGTGATTAGTTGTTGGGCTACAGTGGTGATCAGTGTGTAGTTGTTGGGGAACAATGGTGATCAGGGATTGGTTGTTTTGGAACAATGGTAATCAGTGTGTAGTTGTTGGGGAACAATGGTGATCAGTGATTGGTCGTTTTGGAACAATGGTAATCAGTGTGTAGTTGTTGGGGAACAATGGTAATCAGTGATTGGTTGTTTTGGAACAATGGTAATCAGTGTGTAGTTGTTGGGGAACAATGGTGATCAGTGTGTAGTTGTTGGAAACTTAAGAACACAACTCAATCAGGCTTCACACACTAGCGCTCAGTCTACCGAACCAACTCTCTTGAATGGTGTAATGAGCAGCTGTGATTTAAGCTGGAGAACCATATTAAGTGCAGGGCAGTCGCTAATGTCTGTTATTAGATTTGTTGCTAGATCTTTTTTTAAATAAAGCCTCTAAAGGGGTCTAAAAAGTCATAGAATGTAGCAACACACACAATCACACACAAATACTAGCCACTAAGCGCTCATCCCAGGGGAGGATGTGATTGAAGCACCTCATGTGTAAGAGAGAAGCATGTAAGGCCTAGATAGTGCTTATAAGGGTGACAAACTAACAGAGAGTCCAGCTGCAGCACAGGCTTTATCAGTGAGAAACAGCCCAGCACAGTGCCAGAAAGGAATTCAAATGATTCCAGCTAAATGGCTCTGCCAAAATAGCTTAAGGAAAATGAAGCAAAGAACTGAGTTATGATATCCTCAGGGAACTGCAACTACACCACATATTTCAAACTGACCCATTGTGCCTAAGGAGGTCACTGCAAAACCAGAAACCTTTTTCACAAACTGTCTCACTACAAAAATGCAATGCTGCAAAAAATAAACGACCATATGTCAGCTCCAGCACTGAGGGCATCTTTCAGCTTCTTCTCGATTCCAAGGAGCACGGTAAGCTGCCATTTTTGACAAGGCCTCTCAAATGTTCACATGGGTCCATAAAAAAATCTTATTGCATAAAAACAGGCTTCTTGAGGATTAAATGTTGCACTTCATGACCTATGTATAAAGGCGCTCATGCTAACAAGATCCTTACACAGACTGAATAAAACTCCATGCCATGCTTTGGTTCCAGAACAGCTTGTTGCAATGTTTTTTCATTGCCTAACATCTTGTATGCGCCTTGCACTTCCTAAAAGAAGGCAATGGGTTTGAGAGAAAAACAAAACAAAACAACTCAAAATGCTCCAAGCTATGAAGAAGTACTTATAAACAGCTGATTTATATATAAAGTGTGTGTCTAAAAACCACCTGGGTAACAAGAGCCTCCAGCAGGTCCTTCTCAAAAAC
This sequence comes from Pangasius sanitwongsei, assembly GCA_037576675.1. NCBI lineage: Eukaryota > Metazoa > Chordata > Actinopteri > Siluriformes > Pangasiidae > Pangasius > Pangasius sanitwongsei. Next base: position 19,446,930 of record CM075004.1, on the reverse strand, counting down.
AGAGTAGTGGTGGGATGTTGGTGAAGGATTGGAAAGTAGAGTGGCTGTGGAATTTTGTGAAAATTTGATTGAAAAAAAAAAAAAATCTCTTGAGCAAATTCCTGGCTAGCTGCCACTACCAGATGTTCAAATCCTGAGCTCCCATTATGTTTTCACACAAGAAGAGAAACCCCCTCAGGACCTGGCTAAATAAGAACTCCACTAAAGTTGATTTACTTAAAGAATGGTTGATTCTGAAAGCTCAGTCTTACAACAGGGGAACTGCAGATATGACACATTTCAATAGACTATATGCTGGATTTATGGGTCAATTACTGTAGATGCCAACATTCATGAACTGATGAATGTGGACTGAAAGAAGGATATAGAAGATTAATTAAATACTTCAGAGCTGAACGCAGATTAAATGTTTGGAAAATCATGATAGAGACATTATACAATCAATTAAATAGAATTAATGACTATCACTAGAAACCCATCTTTGTATAATTTTTAAAAAATTAAGAGATCAATTACCTTTTTAGAAATCTTGCACCTAAAATCCAGTGTAATGCAATATGGCTTGATTTCATCTCAGTATGACATCATATGATTTCCCAAACATTTAATCTGTGTTCAGCTCTAAAATGTTTAATTAATCTTCTGTATCCTTCTTTCAGTCCACATTCATCAGTTTATCAAAATGCCATTACGCTTAGGGTTAAATCTAGGACACTTTCAGCTTGACAGTCTGGGGAAAGGCAAACTTTAAATGTTCTATGATTCTAAAACAGACTCATAGGAAAATAATAAATGACAAGGTGGCATGATGCGGCTCGATATGAAGCCGAGTTACTGTTTAAGTGGAGGTAGCTTTAAGCGGAGTATTTTCCTAAAACCGTATATCCCTTCATGTTTTATTCTCTCATACCAGAGCAATTTCCCAAAGATTGCAGTTGTATTTAAAAAACAGCACATAATACGTCTTATCCATTGTAGTTATATGGCAGTTAATGTTGTGGAACGTCCACAAAACAAATTAGTTCCTGTTATAACGTATGTTACAATAGTGGAAAACTTTTACACCATTACAAAGCGTGGACACCTGAGACTCCTTCCACAACTGTCCTTACAGAAAATGTCACCATATCAATGATTAAAGGTTATTTGTTGTTAAATAGCAACACTTTTTATTATTAGGCTTAAGTTATGTGGATCTTACACATTGCTGAGAATGAGTTGTTACTATAGAAACGATAACGTACTAGAACGTGTGCATTAGTATAAGTCTCTGCTTTGCCTTGCAGATGAGACTACGTCAGAGCTGTGCTGTTTCAGAATATCAATCAATGCCTTCTGAATAATCAGAGGAGGTGATCAAAGAACCTTCATCATGGTATCCTACACTGATACATTCAGATGAGAGCAAGCAAATATGTTCCTAGTTAAAAATGTTTCTTTTTAAACAGCAATGTGTAGAACAGTACTGAAATTTAAATGCAATGCGAAAGTATAACAATTTTACCCAAGTGAAGTTTTACATTATTCATGTACTTTTAAAAAGCAATGAATAGGCAATACACCATGCACAGCAGTTTCCACAAAGTTCTTGCACTTAGCTTCTACTTAAAAAAACAAACAAACAAACAGAAAACAAAACTCAGCATCTTTTAATTAATTAATTAATTGATTCCTACCTCAGTTAATCCATCCATCCTGATTAGCATCCGTGATCTGCAGAACTGAAATTCCACTGATATTTACAAATGTCAGGACAGTAATCCTCCAATCCCTTTAGGCTGTAACAGCTAATCCTTGACAAAATTGTTAGCAAGGCCAGAGCTTTTCAGAACAGGGGAACACTGGAGGGCATGACAGCACTAAGATAGAGGAATTCAGCATCACTCATGGAACTCATGATGAGACAAATGACATAATGTAGACATCTGGACAATTAGAATGAACCTGAGCAAATGAGAATAATTCCACATCAACAGCAACATAGTCATAAAAATATTCTGTAGGGAGTGTTTATACAGAGACTGCAAAAACTTGCAAATGGAAAATACTGAAACCTCTTTGAGCAATGCGTTTTCAAACACAGGGTAGGAGGAAAGTTCGTTAAGTTAAATGTGAATAATTTATCATACCAGTGTTTTGACTCTCTTTGTTCTCTATCCAAAGGATATGCATTTTAAGCTTTAATACCATTTGTGGCTGGACTTATTATGCATGATCAAATAATCCCCAGTCTTGGGATTTTCAAAGGAAAACTTGTATTTCTTTCAGCCGTAGAAGTTATCTCGGCCACATGGGCATATTGTCTTTTCTCATCTTTCCCCAGTCTCTTGAAAAAAAAGCAATATAGAAATGTGTTCTGGGTGTTTAAAAAAGTAGCTCTCTGCAAGAGAACCCTAAATTATTCATACCGTTAAACTTTTATTTTGTTAGACATGTACATTATCAATAGATGCATGCAACCAGTTAGTTCATATCTTAATAAGGGGCCAAAAATGATCTGTCTCTGATTTCTTTTCGGTTATTGGATAAAGAGACTCCAGGAACCAGGCATGCGAAAGCTCAGTATTAAATAAACCAGCAGTGAAACCGACCAATAAATATAATCTTTGGATGAAACCTATATGTATGTGCATAGTGAATAGTTATGCGTCTGTGATATGTGACACATCCAGTATTGCCTACATAGGAATTTTGTTGCTAGATTTTGCCCTTTAGTGACTTTATTTCAAAAAAAGAGCCTAGAGACAAATCTAGTGACTTTTAAGCAGATGTTAGTGACTGTCCTGCAGTTGATCCAGCTCTCCAGCATATATCACAGCTGCTGGTTATAAAAGTTGAGAGAGCAGGTTCAATCGACTCACCACCAATGTGTAAAGACTTACTGAGTTGTGCTTGTGCAAGGAGATGTTCTCAATGTCCAATCACTGATCACTATCATTCTCAGTGTACAATCACTGATGACTATTGTTCTCAATGACCAATCACTGATCATCATTGCTCCCAAAACCAATTACTGATTACCATTGTTCTTAACAACCAAGCACTGACCAACATTGTTTCTGAATGTCCAATCACTGATCACCATTGTTTTCAACAACCAATCTCTGATCACCATCATTCCCACTGGCCAATCACTGATCACCATTGTTTCCCAATGACCACACACCAATCACTAATCACTATTGTTCTCAACAACCAAACACTGACAATCATTGTTTGTCCTACCTGCACACTTCTTTGTTTTTCATTTTAAACTGTCTTCTTGGCAATAATTACAAGTAATAAAAAAGCAAGTTATTCCATTTGTAGCTGAATATTTCCCAACTACTCACTACCAGTGCCTTCAGAAAATCTTCATATAACATGTTTTGATATGTAAATGATCATGATGATTCAACGAATATGCTTATTAGTCTATGATGTCATTTGTTGACTTCTAGCAAATCTCTGAGTATGCATTAACTATTTTCCCCTGAAAAGGGTTGACAACACTGAATACATCCCAAGATTTGTGTTAATGTTGTTCATGGAAAAAAATGAATATTTCAGAAGCAACCAAAAACCTCAAGGAAATCTACTCCAACCATGAGTGAACTGAGAAAGTTCATTTAATTCAGGCTGTGGAACTACATTAATTATTCAGTGTATTTATATCTTGCCTTTCAATATCCATATGCTTAATAAATGTGGACTTTATGAGGTGGTTAATTAACAATCCACACTGATACAAAATAAAGCTAACCTCGACCTTGTCTTTGAAAGAACAGAAGGTTGTGGAGTATACATTTAAACTCTTGAGGACTCTATTAGCTTTAGCTGAAGTTGGACTGCAGTGCCCCTGGAGATTTAGTGGGTAAAATCAGTGGATTTAGTAGGATCTGGAGACCTAGCTTGTGATGCATATCAAACAGGAATCAGTCTAAAGTGGCTTATCAGTTAAAGTTTCTCAGGGATTCCACAAATCCTCCAGAGGAAACCAGGAGCATTCCATGCACTTTTGTGTTTTAAAAGCTCTTGATCATTTACTAATTTAGTGATTGTATTTCAGCGACAGAAATAAATGCATTTCACTGAGTTCACCTGATTGATGATAGAGCTGCACAGACCTCTAGCTTAGCTGGGCATGCACCTTTCAAAAAAGATGAAAGGGAATGCTGGGAGCATAAAAGAGAGGCAATAGGAAGTTCAGCGAGGCGCTTTAAAGAGCAAAAGGATTCCATTCTCTGTTCCATTCCATTCCATTCTCTGTGTAGGGTAGTATATAAGAAGTCAGTCTAGGAAAGAGTCCACTGCTCTGTTCACCATATGACAGTAAACGAGGAGCAGAGCGAGCAGCACACACATATCCATCGTTTCTAAGGAAATAAGCGTGAGAAGTGTGAAGTGGGACAATGTACCCATGCCAGTCCAAATCCTAGGCTTTGAAGGAAGGTAAAAAGGGGTAGATGTCTTCACTGGATTAGTGTGATCTGATGAAGTGAAGGACTGCGACATTTGTCTTTAGAGGGAAATGAATGAGGACCATGATGTCAACAGAAATTACTTAATGGCTCTGAAGACTGCATGCAGTGAACTTTGGAGCATAGACAAATAATGCTTTTGAGATTGTGAGCAAGTGCTAGTGGCAAGACGTCTGCACAGGATAATATCACTAACCTCAGAATATGCTCCATGTGAAGGGAAAAGCTGTTTAACTGAGAGAGAATGTTCTGTTAATCTGAAGAGGGACTTATTAAAATCTCCAGTGTTGACTTTACAGGGATCTGGATACACATGTACCTAAGCTGAAACAATGTTTGAGAAACAGTGGTTGATTTGCCCTCCAAATTTCCTTAAATATAGATCAGGCTAAAACCTGTTCCTGCAAACGGTTGGCTAATCTTTTTATGCCGTGCTCTGAATATTAAGAAAAAGGCTATAAAGTTATAAAGCTATATAGGAGAGCCATAAAACTAGGAGCATCCACTCGGTAGATGCCAGGTTACTATCCTGCACAACCTGGCTGAATTGCAGGAGAATCAGGCTGTGAATGTTTATGAGGGATACAAGCAGAGTTTATAATTAATTAATAGCTGTCAGGGTAGAGCAGACAGCTAAAGGGCCCCTGAAAAAAGCAAGTGTGAGTAACAGCTAAGATGCAGATGCACATGTGCTTTAGGAATGTGGGCCATTTATCACAACAGCAGCACAGCAGAGCACTTGGCTATAGCCTGCCTTTCTCTCCATGCAAAAGGGCTATAAACTAAACTGAAAATCCATATCCATGAGGTTTATAACTCTGTCAGCATCTGTTCTATTACCTTACGTTCAGGCTTTGTGAACTCCCAGTAAGCCAAGCAGAGACAGAAATCTTTTTGGGGAAAATTGAAGACTGTTAGGCACCTGTGTGAAATAGCACTGTCACACATCTGTGAGATACAGTATGTACACAGGCATCTGCATCAAAGAACACTGATGATGCTGCACACGCAAATCTTCACTCACTTTCAGTAAACACTTTATCCTGATCAGGGATGGAGTGGATCCAGGGCACTTGGATAGAGCACTATCCCGAGAACACTGGGATTAAGCCATGGATGAGATGCCAGTCCATCTAAGGGCACCATGTCCACACACACATTCATATACTCAGTCACACTTAGGGGCAAATTATCATAGCCAAGACATCTATTTACATGTTTTTGAAGGTGGGAGGAAACCCACATGGACATGGGAAGAACATGCAAAGAAATTCCACACAGTCAGTAACCCGAGCTCAGGAGTGAACCCAGGACCCTGGAGCTGTGAGGCGGCAACAATACCATGCTGCCGCATACTCCATTCTTATGAGTATGAGTATGAATATTCTTATTTTGGTTCTGTCTCCACCCTTGACTTGTTATTCCCAGGTAGCAAACTGATGTTGGGCTAATGGTGGGTCAAGGTTAGCCATTCCTTTGGGCCAACATCAGTTGCCAGCAATGCCCCAATGTAATTTTGTCCATTGTGCCACCCTGACTGACAGACTTTCAGTCACTTTTAAACTTGGTACCTGGGTTGGTTCCTTCCATAACTGTTTTTGCTTCCCCTCATTAGTTTGTGCCCAGGAAGTACATTTTCCTTTATTCATATCAGAATAAAACCTAAAATTTGTATTACAGGCTTCTTTTAGAAAGTATTACAATATACAAATGAGGCAATAGTTCATTAAATATGCCCTTGTAACTAACTAAAAGTACCTAAATAAATAATTTTAAAAGTAGCAATATTAAAGTTCCAGTTCTGAATTTTTAAAAATGCTTAAAATTGGAAGCAAAATCACAATTTTCACCTGGGGTGCCTGGCCTTAAACCTCTTGTGCTGCTGTGATTTGGTGAAGTCTTGGGGACAATGAGGATGACTAGGCACTGAGCTATAAGGAGTTTTTAGAAGTGTTTAGAAGTACAAGCTGCAGATTCTCAGCTCCTGGGTCACTGATTTCAGCAGAGTCTTGTCTGCTGCCAAGTATCTGATTTGTCTGTAGAGTAACTCAGGATGTTTTCAGGACTTTTGGTTGTGCTTGTGGCCCTGGGTGTTTGCAACTTGCAGGATGTTTAGACTGATGGGCTAGGGCCAGATTTGACTCTGACCCTGTGTTGACATGGACACCGCAAAGAGTCACAGATGGGTAATTCTGAGGCAGTGTGCACATAGTTGGTGCCACTCACTATGTGGTGAATAGGAAACTATTCAACACAGGCAAAGCACATGGAGACGAATGTCCACAAACAGAGACTGGCAAGTGACTAGCTAAATGAGCAACATCCACTTCAAGGCTAACAGACACTACAAAGCCTTGTAGTGTAATAATGAAAATGCTTGTACTCACTGAGGTGGAAAGGACTGAGAGGAGGCTATCTTTACCTTTGGAGGACAGGACACCTGCCCTCCATAGCACTGACCATGGTCATAAGCTGCAAAATGGAAAGCTTCATATCATGTTCATGGAGTCTGGCAAGCATAATGGTGAGACGTTGAAAGGGAATGATTGTTGTATGAGTTATTTATTGCAAAACATTACAGCATGCATGCATACAAGGAGGTAACCTTAGACACCACTCTTGGACTGTTTGTGATTATTAGAGAAACTGAGCTAAGCACGTACCAAAACTTGTTAGGAAAATAATTTGCAGTATTTCTGGATCATGTGGACCTGAACAGAAAGAACTGAAGGGTTAAATGATCAACATTATGTATGTTTGCTGTTGCCCAAAAGGCTTCCCACATAACATGACCTTTCACTCTGCAGCTGCACCCACATGACCTCCTATTTCCCACCAGGAGCAACATACTCGTATGCTAAAGATAAACACACTCCAATGGCACAACTGGGGGCTTAATTACCCGGCATAATCTCATCATTTTGTTTTCTAAACAGACTAATGAACAGTCTGCTAGCGATGCACGGCTAATTGCCATGTTTGTCGAGGACAGAGTCACTGAGAGGAAAATGAAAACCAACAGCGAAGGGTAAATTAAGCCTTTCCGTCCACAGCTGAACTAAAATATCATCCCTCAGGCACCAAATCAGCCTCTCTGTCACAACACTGACCTTTTTACACACGTCTCACTGAACATCGGTGCTCAAAAATAACAAACTGAGCATGGAAATAAAGCCTCCCTGTGCATGATAGATTAGTACAGCAATATTTTGTGAATGCAGTTATAAACTATGGTCAACCGGGAGTTAGAGCAATCTGTGGCTTATTTGTGAAAACATGGTATAATCAAGTGCTTTCCTTTTTTCTTCTTTTTAAAAACTCTTTTTCATGTGTATGGTCTATTATATTACAGCAATTGTTGCAAATTGGGAAAAATGTATCTTACTAAAATAGGCCCCTTATTTTCCATCTCAACCTTTCTAATCTAAGGATTTAGATACATAACCAAGCAGAACTATGTTTGCCAACTACACTACCATAGACTGTACATTTGCTAAATTTTAGGTTCAGTCAGTTCAGCCAACTTCATGTAGCCTTGTCCACCCCTGTTGGATGTTGTGTGCCTATCCACTACAGGAACTGTAGGTCAACAAAGAACTCAAGGCAATATCAGGCAAAAGTGAGGACTCCAGCAGAGCAACTTAGGATGAAATCAGTAATATGTACATGCAACTCAACTTGGACTTCATAGACTTGAGACTTTGACACTGACTTTCTTATTTTCATTGCCAAGAACATGGATTTTTTTATTTTTTTTTTCAGATAGTGCTAGGGGTTGCATACGCTAGTTGACTAATGCATTCACTAGTCACTCTTGTGTCTGGGCTGTTAAAAAAAATAATGAGACACAGTAAAGAATGCAGGCTAAATGTACTTTGGTAGTCTAAAAAATAACAGAAGGAAGTTATACATTGTGTAAGACTAAGCTGGGAAAAGTCTTTTTTTCCTTTATTTTCTTTTGCTTTAATGGAATGTCATCACTTCCATATCACTCTGATTGAAGTGTAGAGGTGTGCGCGTGACTTTTTTTTTAAAAATCCCACACCTGCTTACTCTCACAGGAATTCCTCCCACAGTTGTTTTTGTTGTCCTTTAAAGCTAAATAAAATTCAGATAAAATCCTTGCACTGTGGCACAGTGAGTTCTGTCGTGATCAGCACTGTGGGAAAGAGCATGTTCAGAACCGCAGGTTACACGTCACTATTCGATTCCACTCAGCTAGTTTAGAGTCACATCAGTGGGGCATGTCAGCTGAATGAGGCCGATACAGACTCATTTTTGGATGCTGGACATAGTAAGTTGGACATAGCAGAAAACTCTCCCAGACGCTGCTATGGCAGCAACCTCCGTCCAAGGACACCGAGTTATAAGGAGGACATGAGCTGCCATGCTGCACTGTTTCACATCCAGAATCAGCCATTTCAGCTGAGCCACCACTTCATACATGCAAGTGCATTTTAAGAACTAGTACATCATTGAGTAGTCTAATATGATATACAGATTTAGGAGTTTGCACATTTATTGAACTGATTTATGTACTTTGGGTGGTAAACACTGAAGCCGACTATTAAGTGAAGTGCAGTTAGATGTGTTATTTGCTGTTGTTTATCTGCATTTAACTGCACTAATTAAGCAGCAAATGTTCTGAATCAGTTTTGCTTAGCCTCAAACTACTTTTTTGAATTACTGGTCAAGTAGTAAAAACAAATAGTTATGAAACCCCTCCAAACCAAATACATTTTTTTCTACTTATTATACTTTATTCTGAGTAAAAGTAAAAGATGATGAGAAAATGTTTGATCAGATTAAAGTAGATGATAGTAAGGAGTCAAAATTCAACTGGATTCATGGTAAATTTATGGATTCATGATAAATTCAGGGTAAATACTTTACTTTTAATTTCAAGACTGCAGCCAGACGGTCAGAAATGCCATTGCTGGACCCATGAGAAAAACTGTTGGCTCACACATTCTCTCTTGCACGCACACACACACGCACACACACACACACACACACACACACACACAGACACTGTGTAAGCCACATTGCCACATCATGTCAGCCAAAGGGATCCACACTCATCAATTTGTTTGTAAACAGCAGATTAGCACAGTAAGCCAAGTCCCACGCTGGGATGCTAGAGGACACACACACACACACACACACACACACACACACACACACAGAGCCTCTTATGGAGCCATTAACTACTCATATACACACTTACACACTTCCAAACAAGATGCCTTTTCCAATTTATAAATCTAGGACTGCCAGGGCAGTTTATTTATTTATTGACTGTTTGTCCCACTTCAGTATTATGGGATATTTCGTATAGATTCATGAAGTATAATCCCAATTAAATTCCAGGTTGTAACACTACAAAATGCAGAAGTTCTTAAGGTGAATACTTATGCAAAGCACTATAATATATTGTGTACTGAATTTATTCACCACTTACGATTTTTCTTACAAATGCAAAGTTTACTCATTTTACTTACTCATACTTTTTATTATTATGCTGCTACAATGGTTTACAATCACATGATTCTTGCACAACCACCCCTCGGGTTTTATCCTGATGCAGCCCATGTAGTTAGTGAGTGCACTGTATAGGTAATTATGCTGTCTTGTGTATTTATTATGCTGATCCTATCTTGCATGTTGCACTGTGGGGCACAAAATTCATTCCACTGTATAGGGTTATGTAGATAGGATTAGAACTTTGATGTCTGTTATGTGCCATAATTTGCTCTGCTTATTTAAATTTGCAAATACAGCTGGTTTTGTATTATATAATACATAACCTCATAATCTGAAATACATAACCTTCATCTTAAAATAAATACTTTTTTAAGTTTTTAAGAATTTTTTTTTTCTCTAATTTCCTCTCTTTGAGCTCTCAGACAGCTTTACATCTCAGATTTAGGCCGCTGAAAGCTGAAGACAAACCATTCTGGTAAAGTTACATAGTTTTTGTGCCGTTCATTTATCTCAAACAATTACTGCCATGGAGCGTTTCAGTGTTGTCCTCTGGCATCGCTTTCCTCAGCTCTGTGTTTCGGGTTGCCGCTCGCAATCTGGAGAGAGTAATAAAACGGCTGGTGACTTACGGCCGGGTCCTGGAGCGTGAGCAAGATGACAAATTGAAAGGATTAAATTAAGGGCCTCAAGGGGTCCCTTGTGGAGACCTTTAAATTATTTTAAGAATTCAATCAGGCCGATTCTATCAGAATGCCTGAGTGTGCAGATAAAAACACCCAGGGTAAATTATAAAAACAAGAAAACGCTGTCAGTGACAAAGATATGATGTATGCTGAGGTTATCGAGTGTGCTATTCTCAGGAGGTGCTAGAAGAAGAGACTTTTGAACATGTGATCTGTGGAAAATAACTCTTAACATGTAATAAATACCTTGTTGAGCAGCTGAATGAGGGGATGTAATGTGTGTGCGTGAGTTCTCACTGAGGGTTTGGTTATCTGGGCAACCTGCAAATCAGTTAAAATAAGGAAATGACAGCTCTGATCTGATGACAGTTCTTTTGTAATCATTACAACCCTCTGACTGTATGACCCTGTGGGATATATGTGTGTGTTAGTCAAACTTAATCAAGATCGTATCTCTAGTGATTAAGTAGCTGATGTACAACTTTGGAACATTTTTTTTTACTTCTTCATCTCAGCCCTCATTCTCACCCATTTACACAAAGCACAGGCCTAAAATCTATGGTGGCCAGCAGAATTCAGTGAGATGGGTGATTGTGGTTTGCCCGCTATGCCACTGAACTGGCCATTGGTAGCCAAATTATAACAGTATAAACATGTAAAATTTGCCTCAGAATGGTCACAAGTGTCTTTGCTATCCTGTTTTCTTTTCTTTGTAATGAGTTCCCATGAGCTTTTCAGCTTACCATCACTACTGGTATTAGCTAGTTAGCACTGTTAGCTGCATGGGAGTTAGCTAGCATTACATATACAAAAAAAAAAAAAAAATATATATATATATATATATATATATATATATATATAAATATATATAT
>CM075004.1:19418721-19434432 GCA_037576675.1 Pangasius sanitwongsei | reverse complement strand
GAAGATAGGGATAGGTGGAGAGTGACGATTCGCTGTGGCGACCCCTGAAGGGAAAAGCCGAAAGAAGAAGAAGAAGTGTTTATTCTAGTTCTACTATGTTTCATGAAGCACAGAGTGTATTTTACTCACAGTAATAGTACACTGTATGGTCAAAGGTTTGTGGACACCTGACCATCACACCCATACATGGGCCTTCCACAAACTGTTGTCACAAAGTTGGAGGCACACAACTGTATTCTGTACTAAGAGGCCCAAACCTGTTCCAGCATGACAGTGCCCCTGTGCACAAAGCGAGTTCCATGAAGACATGGTGTGTTAAGGTAGCAGTGGAGTGGCAGCACAAAGACCTGACCTCAACCCCACTGAACACCTCTGGGATGAACTGGAACACCAACTGCACCCCAGGCCTCCTCACCCGACATCAGTGCCTGACCTCATTAATGCTCTTGTGGCTGAATGAGCACAAATCCCCACAGCCATGCTCCAACATCTAGTATAAAGCCTTCTCAGAAGAGTGGAGGTCATTATAACAAAAAAAGGGGAATGAATTTGGAATAAAATGTTCAAAAAGCACATATGGTCAGATGTCCACAAACTTTCAGCAGTGTAGTGTATCTGGCTGCCACTTAATGGGTTCCACCATGTTTACCTTTCTAAACAAACTGAGAGGGAGGTTAAGTTAACATGTGAAACGTAAAAATTAAAAAAGGGTTTTCTCTGCTACATAATACACTGGTGCTGATGCCATTGCTTAAATATGTATTTTTGATCATGTTCTAGATATTTTCCAGAGTATTTACATTAGTAAAAAGTAAACAAAATCGGCTATAGCACCTTTAATGGTTCAAGTTACCACATTTAATTAGAGGTAAATTGAGGTAAAGCTTTGAAATATAACACATCCAATAAAGGCAAACAAACAACCAAGCTGACTCTTATGCAAAAAGGTTTATTAAAGCTAGAGAAAATAATACAGAGACAGTGTGGGAATGAGTACTTGCAAATACAGATCAAAAATTGACATAAAACATAGACGAAGATTTCTAATTGATCAACTTGTTGAAGAATTCATAATAACAAATTTCCTTTCTCCTGTTATATCCCCTCCTCAGGAATAACCCCAATCACACTAATAAGACTCCTAACAAAATAAAAAAAAAGTGTAAGAAAATTCAGGACTCGTACTTTTAAGCTCTTGTAAATTCATGGTCCATTCTAGAAATACCTGACTGAACAAAACCATCTGAGGCCACCCTGAGCAACACGGTACATTTTCCCCCTAATGTTCAATTACATGCTGAATGTTTTTACAGCCTTAACATCCCTTGTTTTTTCCTCACTGATGAAGCAAAATAGTTAAAAATATAAAGAAACAATAAAAGCATGTAAGCAGTACTACATTTTAGCAAAAGAGCGCAAGAACAGAAAACAGAGAACACCTGTGCCATTGCCAAGTGAAGAACAAGCACTTCTCTACGCCTTAACACCTTGAAAGCAGGATGATGAAACTGACCAGAAAAAGCACACAGGGGAGGAGAGGTGTAGTGTGGAAAACTTATTGCTTAATCAAATTTAAATATTTCCTGAAGAGTAAAAAAAAGTTAAGGTCTGCATATTATTTCATATAAAGTGTCAATGCAATAATAAAAAGGAAATTGCATATTGTTATTCTTCTTTTACAACACTAAGAATTTAATCCTATCCTCATTTTTTTCCCCCTAATCATTACAATACTTCCTTTGCTATTTAGGTCTAATACTACATTTCACAAGTTGACAATATTAGGAATAATGCTCATAGTGCTGTTTATAAGAGCATACAAGAAATCCTTTCCTTATTTTTAAACTATGCTGGTTATAATCTTCTAAGATTGAGTTATTTTTAATACCATTTTATGCTCTGTGTTTGATTGTCACACCATAACTGATTTCATTTCTGTGTTTCTCATTCTGTGGACTGTACTAACAAAAAAAGGCACTTTATACTGCCTTAATTTTCTCAGAAAGATACCAAAAAGCACAACTACGCTGCATTAAACGCCTTCTTTCATGATATGCATATACATACAATAATTATGCTAAGTGAAAAGCAGTATACTGAATAATAGGAGGAAGCAGCAGTGCACTGCAGCATTACTCAGACTTTGGTTATATAGGTTTGGGTTCACAGTCCTATTCCATATAATAAACCTCTCTATGAACTGCATAAGTATGTAAATATATACACACATCGTCAAAGAATGTAAACGTCGCTCCAGTGGGAGTCGTTTGAAGCCAAGTCTCGCAGATTTTACTGATTTTCAAGAAATACTGTCAAATCCTATTGTATTTGTATGATTGATGTATTTGTCTCACCATGCACTGACATTTGTGTTACAACTACGCAGCTACAATTCAACTTCACCTCCTCTATACACCTGGAACTAGAGCTTCAATATCTTGTACATGTTTAAACTCTGTTTGCATATTATTCACCCAAATAATAACCCAGAAAAGCCCTTTAATATAGTTTATAAGGCCATATGAAGAAATAAGAACATTTTTTCCTTAGGTGTGTGTGTGTGTATTCATACATACATATGCGTGGCCCCAACACCTTGTATCATGCTTTTGCGAGTCAAATGTATACATACATACATATATAATATGAATTATGAAAGCAAGGCCACTGATTGTCAGAAAATCCTAATGAATAAATGGATTATGGTGCTGTTTTCACTCCTAAAGACAAAGCACATATAGGATTAGGACACAGAAGAATATTAAAACTCACCATCGACTGAGTGAGCTGGATTTTTAGACAGTGTTAGGGCATGAAATAACTCAGGGGACACAGATGACTCAAATCTGTAGGAACCTGTAAACTAAATGTCTTTTACTACGTTTTTGTCCCCATCACATTTTGCTCTTTGACCACTGCCCATATACAAAATCATATAACGCAAAGGAGTTTCCTAACTGACAGATCACTGTAATAGTTCACCATGTACAATTCATCATAACTATCCTTAGGTAATCCTTTCTCAAGGCCTTCTGGATCATTCTACTCATGGTACCCTTAAAGTTTCGATCAACTATTAAATGTTTGTTTTCTATTAGCATACGTACAAGATGCAAAGATAAAATGCTTTTAGTCTGACTGCAACACACGTGTACAATGTGATCATTATGAACTGTGTGTGTGTGTGTGTGTGTGTGTGCGCGTGCACAAGGTTTAAGCATGAGGATATTTCTAAATATTCTGAGTGCATGTACGTGTGTGTGTGTGTGTGCGTTTGTGTGTGTGTGTGTGTGTGCGTGCGTGTGTGTGAGGATAGAATAGACTCAGAGGTCGGTGGTGGCCTTGGCAGTGAGGGCCTGGATGCGGCTGGTGTTGCAGTTCTTGCAGAGAACATGACCATCCAGTGGGTAACAGCCCTGATTATCACCCTCAGAGAGCAGACAGCCACAATCCTGCAGAACACACACACACACACACACACGTTTGCCTTATTATCATTGTACGGATCTTCCATAACCTAATTATTTAATGCAGATAACTCATGCTATGCCTAAACCTAAATCTAACCATAACCTGAACCTCAAAAGGAAACCTTTCCCCTTTAGTCTTTTAATTACAAGTTGCAGTTTTTGTAAATAAATAAATAAATAAATAAATAAATAAATAAATAAATAAATAAATAAATAAAAGGGACCAGACAAATATCCCTGCAAGATCGAAACAGTCTTTCTACCTATTCCTACCTATTTGGGGACATTTGGTCAGTACCAGAAGATAAACACACACACACACACACAAGCACACAGTATAATTTAAAAGCAATGCACCAAAATCTGTTGTGTTGGATATTCCTGAACATACACACACTCTCACACGCACACACCTCGCAGCGGTAGCACTGCACATGGAAATCCCGGTCCAGGGCCACAATGCGCACCGTCTCCTCCTGGCCAGGAGCAGGCATTATGGGCTCTTTACACACAGAGCAACGAGGGGCAAACTTCCTGCAGGGGGACACAGACAAGACCAGAGTACAAACTCTATCCAATCCAATACACACTCCAGCAAAATACGAGTCCTATTTTCATGACCATAATGTAAGCGCACAAATAAATCATGGCACATGTAGGTGTGGCCGTCAACACAGGAATAACCTGGTGTAAAATGACGCAATTGTAAAGAGAGGGAGGTGTTCAAATGCATACATTATCAAAAGGATATCAAGTGGAGGGCTCTTGTAGTTGTTAATTACTTTGACTATTTTATTTTTTTTTTTTACTGTAAACAGTTCTAAAATGGAAAATAATTTTTTTTTTGTAATGACATACAATTCAATTTCAGGTGCAGAATTCACATTGATATTTTCAAGGCAGATGTAATCGTCTACCTGGCAGAACTTTTTATAAAATATCTTTTTGCACACTATATTTGTGTATGTGTATGTGTGTGTGTGTGTGTGTGTGTGTGTGTGTTCACTCCAGAACACAGCAAATACGTAGTCTTTGTAGTATATCCTGAGTTGTTTGTCTCTATTCATTAGGTACCTAATAATTCAGCTGCGTAAGTATATGCAGTAGTTATAGAAAAGAATTTATGTTAAAGTTGGATGACATATATGGTGTTCACAAAAACAGAACAGGACTTTTAAGGTTCACTTGATTAAATGCAATTTTTGACCAAAGTGGACTGGAACACAACACAGCACCAACCAACCTCAAATGGTCCAGCCATTTCTGGCCAGGTAAATAGCATCTGGGACAAAAAAAAAAAAAAAAACCCCAAAAAAAAAAACCTTGCGTCCAACCAAATTAGCGATTCGTGAACATTATACCACTAAATTGCATCTGCACTTACATGCACATCGAGCCCTTTATAGTATAATGCAGCTGTATGAATATCTGCACTGGCACTTTAACTAATCCGAAAGACAGAATTATTTCCAGTGAATTTCCCGCGATTGGTCTAGCATTATATTGGAGAGCATTACCTCAAATATTCTTTGCTCTCACCACTCATTGTGCTCGGCCCATGCCTGTTTCTGCAGAACCAAGTGATCTGAATTCAAACAACCCTCTGTGGCTTTTAATTCTCCAGCTATTTAAGCCGCTGGTTTGAATACCATTCTTTCTTGCACCTTCAGGGGAAATGTACAAAAGGAACAGAGATGTGGGGAGAGGAGGCTGAGAGGGATGTGAAGACAAAACCTGGCTTTTTGGTCCATCCAGGTGATGAAACTTCTTCACTGATTTGGTAGGAAGTGGAGTGTATGGTGACCAAGAGGAACCACAACAACAATGCTGAAACCTGGCTGTTCCTCGACACAAAGGCATTTCTGTTCACACACCTAACGGCTTCTGTGTGAAACTTTTCAGTTCCTCAACAGGAAACTTTTTCCTCTACCATGTATAAATCTTGTTTCTGGTTTTCTTTATACCTCAATTGTCTCTTTTAAGGAACTCTGGGCTGCTTTACGCAGGGTAAAATTAGACCTTTACTTTCTGACCTGACCATTTTTTTTCCATTGTATGCAATCGAGACAGATGTATTGGCCATGAAATAAATGCACCATAGCACATTATTAACTAAGGAAACATCTCTGCTCTTTAGTAAAAGGTTTTTGCATTGAGGACACATCATAAATTTTATTGGAATGTGTGTGTGTGTGTGTGTTACTTGTGGAAGTCTTCGATGCAGTGGATGTGGTTGGAGGCGTCCACAGTGAAAGGGATACCATCCAGGCTCCGGTGACACACCACACAGGTAAAGCAGTGCGGGTGGTAAGCTTTGCCCGTTGCCCGCAGAATCCGCTCCATGATGGGCTTACTGCAGATGTTACAGGTCTCCAAGGTGTTCTGAAGATACACACACACACACACATACACACACACAAATCCAACATTAATATTCATCATTATAGATGAACATGAAAAAGTATCATTTTTGTACATATTTAAATATGCTAAATTTAAATATTACTAAAATCCACCAACAAAAAAATCCTCCAACTCCACTGCCTGCATAAATATCCATGGAAAATCATGGACTGTGGATACAGGACCTTTCACAAGCAGCAGTTTCAACCCTGAGGCAGTAGAACTAGGTCTTAAACATGGCTGTGTTCTAATCAGACTTCTTATGTAAGAGCACTTAGATTAGGATGAGAGCAACATGAATGCATGAAAGCAAAGCGCAACCTATTGTTACGCAAGTGAGCAGTAGGAGAGTGGAGCGGAAAGACGATTTTATTATTTAACTGGGGTGTGTGCATATTTAAGAGACTATTATTATTATTATTATTATTATTATTGGTTGTGGTAACTACTACTTATCCTTTACATTTGAGAGATTAAATAAAATATTTATGATAAAGCATATTAATGACTCAAAACTTCTATCATTAATGAATTAAATATAAAGCTATAAAATACCAAAAAATCTTTATTCATTCATTCATGGTGATTAACTGCCTTATCCTGGAAGAAAAAAATAAAGACCTATGAACACTCTAGGTGAAACCATTATGTTTTAATCTCATTTTAAAAACACCAGCTCCCAAGTTGCGCAACAGAAAAGCATCAGGAGATCACAAGTTCAATTCCCGACGATGCCACAGCCGTCAGTGGCTGGGATCCAAGGGAGCAAAATTGGCATACTCTCTCTCCTTTGTCGATCACAATGACACTAGCTGATTGTGTGCGTCTGAAAGCTCATGTATGTGGAAAAGAGTAGACAGCAATTTGAAAGATGTGTTTAGCTGGCCTTACATATCTCAGAGGAAGCATCTTTCACTCTCCCCTCCCTGGTAGCTGTTGCAGGGGAGAATGTCTGCACTACTCATGTTTTCTAAAACACTATTACACAGTTTACATTCTTACCAAAAAAAAAAAAAAAAAAAAGGTTCCTCGTGGGTTCTTTGTAAGATTAATGGTTTTAGGTTTCCACTTGTAACAATTTGTGAAAGAGAAATCTGTTCTAGGATTCTACGTAGAATCTTTAAGGGTTCACCAGAGGGATGAGAGGAGGTTTACATGCTGTATCAGAAAAACATCTTCCACTGTCTGAAGTAAAAGTGAACATGGGGATTTACTGTGAAGTGCTCAGGGGAGGCCTTAGTGCTTCAGGAATTCAGCAAGATAGGCCAGACCTAAAAACCATTCAGAGCTTTAAAAATCATGAGCAGGTCGTTGTAGTCCGTGTGGAATGTAGTAAGCAACCAGTGTACAATACATGTGTTCTGGCTTTCTGTCCCGGTAAGGACGCAAGCTGTCACAAGCTGTCACTGTTTTACACAGCAACACCTATTTAGCCCTAATGCTGGGAAAAAAAAATTCTACCAATAAAATCCGCAGGTGAGTACACAGCAGAGCATTAGGTTTGCAGTCCATCTGTAAACAATCAGATGAAATACAAAACACACACATCTAACTTTTCTCTGACAGAAATGTGCACAACAGAAGCCACTGTTCTAGGCCCTTTAATAGATATCATCTTATCACTTACTCTTAAATATCACAGAGAGGCAGATATGGAGTACGTCTCTTAAATGAAAGCAAGAATGGCAGCCAGTCTGATTAGCTGCTCTCTCAGTCGTAAACAAAGTAATCTTTCACTCGCCCCCTCCCTCTGCCGGAGGCAGGACAGTAAATATGTCGACTTTCTGATGACTGTGGCCTTTTCCTTGGCCATGAGCGCTGGGCACCGTGCCCGCTCATGACTTCTCTTTTCCTCTGCATCACTCTTATTATTGCCCACCTCGAGCTGCGGATTTGTTATGGCCATATTTAATGCACAACAATCCATTTTCTCTTCTGACCAGCCTCACAATTACAGCAAACAATGACAAATCATTGGAGGATTATCAATTACAGTCGCCTCGGTCTCTGAGAGATTTGTGTGTGTGAGATTCCTGGATCTCTCTCTTCTCGGTTCAGTGGTCTTGCTGAGTCTCCGCTGGTGCAGAGCCAGGAAGTGGCAGTTGTTCTCTCTGGCATGGTCTAAATGACACTGTCAGAGAGTGTGTGTGTGTGTGTGTGTACACGTGGCATAGCTGAGCTTCATCATGCAGCCGGTCTGTGCTGTCCAAAATCTGAGCTGCAGTTCTTCACACACTCAGATGTCAGAGATTAATAGAAAGAGTCACTTCTGGTTAATTCCTAGACTATACAAGGAGTCAACGGTCAAGGCATGACCTCTGCACCTCCAGACATTGTTCTACGAACTTATAAAAGCTAGTCAGAGAGACAAACAGAGAGAGAAAGACCGAGTGAGAGAGGTGAGTTCTCAGCGTCAAATGCAGTTTCACCTGAACCGTTTCTTCACTCTTTATGTGTGGTGCTAGAAGTCTGTACACACACTCTAACATTTATATGTCAATCATTCAGCGCCTCCAAACAGATGTTTCAGACACCATACTTGTTCAATTGTCTTCTGCGGAAGTCTTTAGCGATGACGTCAAAGCAGTCCAGATTTACACACAGTGGATTTACTAACCAGCAATAACTTTCAAGTAAGGTTTAAGAAAAATCCCCATAAAGTATTTCCAATAGAAAAAGACTGGCGCAGACCCAGGGGACTGCCACTGCCACTAGAGGGCACTAGCCGTCTGTGCCACTGAAATATGATGTACTCAATGATGTACTATTTTCTTCTGACTCATATTTCTTTAAGTGTTTACCCAGAAGGCTAAACCAATGTCTACGTGGAAGAGGTAAAGTGAATTTAGGTCAGAGAGCTTCTCGCTGAACTGAGGGCCGAGCGGAGTGTGTCGGAGTCAATTGTGGCCTCTCGTCTCCCACGCGGGGTTTTCAATTTCCTGGCAAAGTGCTCGGTCTTTCTCTTTCTTTCTCTGTTTCTCTTTCTGTCTCTCAGGCACTTGAGCAGTGCAGCTCTAAACACAGTGCTTCATATGGAAGCTCTTTTCCTCATCCAGGAGCTGAAGTGGTTGTATTTTGACTGGGAGACAAAAATCTGATTCACAAGTCTAGCTAACCCAAACGTCTTCATTCTTTTTTCATCATGAGATGCATTTTTCAATATGATGATTTTATCCAGACGTGCAAAGGTTTAGATGGTGTAAATTAAGTATATAACCATAAATGGTGGAGTAAATTGAGTAAATTCTAAAAAAAAAAAAAAAAAAAAAAAAAAAAAAAAAGTGAATATCCATATGTGAGTTTGTGAGAGAGATAAAGAACAACACTGAAATTTATAAAGGACCTCTTTCCCCCTCTTTAATGTGTGCACAAGCATGTGAAGCAGTGCACCCCATGTGTACTTAAGCAAAATACTTCAAGCTCGCTCAATGTCTCCATTGATATGAAGCTGCATCAGTTTTGCATAGTTTTACGGTCAGCTGAATGGCATAGATTTGTTCTGCAGGAACAAAAGTGCCTGTCTGTTTCTTTTTCCCTTTTCATCACATGATATTCTGGAAACAAACTTCAACAAGAGTCCTGAAAAGATTACATCTTCCATCATAAACATTTGACTATTATGTAAAGAGCATGTCCAAAGTGTTTTATTCATCATTTGTTCAGCTATATGCCAATGATTACAATTTTATTATTTATTAAAGAGAGGCACATTGTACTTTTTATTTGTTTGCGGTTACATTTATTGTTGTGGAAAATCCATAAGAAAAGTTAGTGCTGGTTATCGCTCTCATTATAGCAGCTATAAACAGTTATACTGGCCTTTCTTTTGTTCCCTGTATTGAGGTTAGTAATACCAAAAATGCAGCTTTTCATGTTATCGGTCTTCTTTCCTGAACATTTTGCTGTGAATCCTAAAAGAACAGCTTTATCTTCGACTGTTACAAAGTGCTGACACTGAAGATTCCAAAATAAACGTCTTTCCACGGAAAACGTCTCTATATCAACAATTACATGTTTAAAATCTGTTTCTGTGCAGTGCCCATCATATAAATCACTGTGTAAGTTGTTACTAAGGAAACAATAATATATTAGAACGGGCACATTTACATAAACCTGTGATGTGCTTTGCAGCTGAACTATTATCAGAGCTGAAGTTACTGAAAATAAATCAACAATCAATAAATCTTCTGATCAATTAGAATCGAGCATATGCCATACAGCGCTGTGGTATAAAAGAAAATTATGTGCCGTGAACCTTATGCCTTTAACCATTGCTGAAAGGACTGAGGTCACTGCGCTGCAGAATGAAGGCTAATCATTTACTGACTTCTTCTCACATCTACTGCTTGCTTTTATGGAAGACAGTCTTGTCTCCTCAAATGGGAAAAGAAGGAATTCCACGAAGGAGGCAGTGCGGATGCTTCTGTCACAAACTGGGATGGCAATAAATGTAAATGTAGAGGAGGAGAAAGAGGATGGAAAATTTGGTTTGGGTTAAAAGCTGCAGTCTAGTCAGGGGATCAAGCACACTGTGACCTTCTCAAAGTCTCTCAAGGTTTCTTCCTCATGTCATCTCAGGAAGTCTTTCCTTGCTACTGCCCGCTCTGGCTTTTCATTCCATTTGAAATCTAAATCTACATCCAGTTTTCCGTAAAGCTGCTTTGTGACAATGTCTATTGTGAAAGGTGCTATACGATTCAAATTAAATTGAACTGAACCCTCAGAGTGGTTGTAAATGGTAAGAGACTCGACAGGGGCCTGCTTTCAGCATTGGTGAAAAAGAGAGACCAGGCTTTCACTCAGAGCCCATGATTCATTAGTTGTAAGAGCTGCTTAGTTCAGCTCACTGTTACCTGGAATACAGATGGATGAATCACTTGTAGGAACATTTCTTTCAATTTTTAGTATTAATATTCAATCAAAAAGCCATGGCACTGTGACCCTAACTTGTCAGATATCCCTATGACTTCCAAGTCACACAGACTTGAGTGATTCAAGCTGAAATAGTGTTAGTGACAGAGCTAGGATGGCTGCATAAGCATGAACAGTATATAGCAAGATGAAACTTTTTTTTTCTTTTATTGTATAATCTAAGAGCTCATAACACAATCAATTGATTTTAAAAATCATGCATGGCACAAGAGAGATTCACAGGCTGACACATAAATATCATGCATCATAACAGCCAATTTTTTAACAGCCTCATTTTAGCCCTCCATCCATCTATTCATCTATGCTACACTAACCACATTTCATCTGTGTTTTCTTTCCTTTCCATTCCTCTTTCCCTTTCCCTATTAATTCTCCATCCCTTCCCTATCCTATTCTCTTTTTCTCCATGTCCTTTCCATGAAATCAACAGAGCAGCAAAACATGACTCTTCTATAAACATGTCCCAGTATCTCCCTCCTATTACAGAGCCAAAGTGACACACACCCAGGCACAAACTCTCTCCCTGACTTGGGATGATACTGGAGGGTCAAATGAGGTTCAGGCATGTTTCCCTGGCACATACTGTATATCTCATATAGAATACAATTATTGCAGTGACACCTACTAAAACAACTCAACCTGTGCTTAAAGCACAACACACACACCAGGTTTCCTCTGGCTTGCTGATGGGTTTTGCAGCCCAACTCGTTGCAAGTGCTTCTTCTAATTGGGCCTTTCCTTTTGAGGAATGCCAGTGAGATAATCACGTCTGAATATACCAAACTCAATTAGAAGCTATGCAAGCTAATGTAGACAGATATGAATATTTCATAACAGGAGAAGGCGGAAAGCACAGAACATAGGCATTGCCTGTGTGCATCTGACATCAAGCAAAATGAGGAAGGTGGGCACAACTGCCTGTTTAGTGAGGCTGTGACTTAAGAGCCATGCCAGAACAGAGGCCATATGGAGGCACAGCGCCAGAATCGAGCATTGGGGTGTCTGCATGATGACTGTATATAACTGTATATCCATAAGGCAGTGTTAGATGGAAAACAGTGTTAAATCAAATTAAAAAAGTGTGGGACCACAAAAAACCTCCCACTCTAATTTTACCAGAATGTAAACTGGAACGGTAATATGAAAAAGCTGATGAAAGCACACCACTGATCGACCATGAGTAATGATGCCATGTATGCATTGCTTAATTTGTAAAACATGAGGTACTGGAAAACCAAGACAGAGGTGATCCAGAGTAAAAGATCCCAGAACATAATGTACAGACACAACAGTATGCCAAACGCTTCACATTATACAGCAATGTTGAAAACCATCATTTAGGGCTAATACTGTAGGTATGGTTAGCTTGGTACAAAGAACATTTCAGTGAAGCCATGGGAGCACTGGAGGGGTCAACTGCACATTTCCTCTCTGTTACACTTCACACTATGTGCTCATACTGTCTTACAAAAGTACATTAAGCCCCTTAAATGGCATAATATGAATATGACAAACCTTTCTAAGCTTGCCTAAATATCCAAATTACTCCACAATGCAGCCATATAATTTATAGGATCTGTCCAATGTTGTGATTTTCTCTGCTTGTCTGTGGCAGTGTCTTTTAGACATCCAAAAATGTGTGCGCGCACATGCACACACACACACACACACACCACAGGGTTGAATTTTGTTAAGGATGGGCCAACAAGTTTCAGAAACATCCATGATGCGTGAGCATATGCTACTGATTACTAATTAATAATTGGTCAACATGGAAATGTCTTGTATTTTTGAAAGGGAACTGACACGAAGAATGCTCATTCATTTATTATTATTCATATATACATCATATACATTATATACATCATTTCATTATTAAAAGCAAAATAAAAAGCTGTAGAGGTGCCTGGTCCACGTAAATAAGTTCCAGAGACATAGGCACTTCAGATCTGCAACAGTGTCTAAACAGACGCTTAATTCTGTGATGGGCATTCTGCCTGGAAGGCTGACAGCACCATGCTGGAGAAGACGTCCATCACCACTTGGTATGAATGTAGATGGCATCATGCCCACTGCTAAGAGCATCACTGAAATACAATCCTGGGAAATGTTTGCACGGCACCAAGCCAACATGTTTTCATGAGGTGTACAGGGATTTCCCCAGACACATGGCTACCAAATCTCATCGCTGTATCAATAATTAGGATTTCTAGGCACACCAGTATCCTCTGGTGCCCTTCTTCTAGACCCAGAAATATCTTCCAAGTGTTCTTCATGACTTCTCAGTAAACAGGAAGTAAAAATATTGTGCTTTCAACAGAACTTATATTAACCGTTCTTTCAGAGCAGTCTCCAAGCGCTGCTCCGGAAAATGAACACCATGACAAATAGCGTAGCGTCAAGTCACTGGCAAACAGACTGTGCAATGGCAAAAGCGGTGTGAATGAGCTCTTGCATCAACACCAATAAAGAACTCACTCTGCAATGTTTCTCCTTTTAAGTTCTAAGTCTCTAACAGGCAGTGCAAAAGCCCAGAACTGCTGCACAATAAGAAATAATTGCAGGTTTTTTGTTTTTTTTTTTTTTTCCCAGAAGATTGATGGGTCATAAATCACAGCACACCTTGGTCTGGTAAATTGCTAGACAAAATCATTGACAGATGGAATTTAAACATTATAAAAAAGACTCAATTGTACAAAGACTAAAAAGATAAAACATGCAATTAAGTCTGCACGCTAGCATATTACCTATGTAATCTGTTTAACCTAAGTGACCTGCATATTTCTTAGCCAAATGGAGATATTGAAATTACTAGTCATGAAAGTGAATCAGCCATATCTTCGAAAAATGACACAAAAGCTTTGAGTCAAATTATTCCTCTTAGTAATATACAATCTCATAGCAGAGCCCACATTTCTCTACTCATTATCCATCACAGCAAATTAAATGGAGGGACCTGAATGCTTATCTCAGCCAGTCTCCATCCAGCAAGTTGTCTGGTTCACCCAGTAAAAAAAGAGCTCAAAGTGTGAGGCCAGCACTAACACGCCCAATAACCAGAAATTACGATGTCCAATTAATTCGGGGCACAAGGCGGTAAAGTGCTCTGACAGAGGTAACATGACACCTTTCTCACCTAATTAGCCTCAGTGCTATGGAACCCCCAAAGTCCAGCTGCTTCAAAAGCTCAGGGTTATCTCATACGGAGAAGGTGCTGAGACGATGCATGCAGAGAAACTGATCATTAATAGGTGAAGAACAGGGAAAAGAATGGCCAACAGCATGAACATTTAAGGCTCATGTATTGAGTTACAATCGGATTGTTTTAAAGAGAATACTTCAACTGAGCAGTCATAACAAGGTCAATTGTAAGCTCTTGGAACATCATCTTCTTCAAAGTGGCAATTCTGCTGCTCTTATGTTAATTGCAGGCACATCCCGTGGCACTTTCTCAGTGCTTCGGGCTACTCTGCTGTGCGCACCTTGCAGCTTAGTAGCCAGATGACTCATGTCTCAGCACCACACGGCTTTGTACCAACTATTTTTACAAGGAAATTCGATTGTTCTGCCATGTGCTGACAACTTGCCCTCTTGTTAGCATCTTACGAACTACACTCCATTGTCTAGATTCTGTGCTTGTGGAGGAGGAACAGGACAGAGAGGCCAGAGAGATGATAAACAGATAACAGTTTGTGACCGAGTGCTGACCTGTGGAGGAGTTGTCCACTCCCAGCAAGGGGGAAACATCGTGTTCCTAAATATTTATGTCGATGGGTAAACATGTGTCAAAGATGATATTTTCCTGGTAAATTTGCTCATAGCATAGCAGCAGTCTCTGACACACTTTTCCACTAGTTTTTCCCTCCCCAGAGACCTGATATATTCTAGCGTGGACATCGTGCCAGCTCACTCTGTAGGACACGCAAACTCAACCACAGCTGGATTTCCATGGAACAAAAATATTGCACAAAATACATCCGTTTAACAAATCATTACTACTACAAATGCCAGGCTAATGAGTTAAACAAGGAGTACTTATATTCTCACTTCATCTGTTATTTTATCCTTTGTAGTCTATTATTATACTTTATATATCTTTTCATTTTTTACTACTTGATTGTACATGATGACTAGAACGGACTAATGTTTTTAGACCGAGACTATCCATGACACTGACGCGCCATAAATTATTTACATCCATAAAACCAGAGATAAGAAGCATCAATGTACACGCAGTATAACATCCAAAAGACATAACAGCTCTACTGTACATACAGCCCTTTACTGCCTTCATTTGGAGTCTGATCTCTATAGAGTAGGACTTCTAAATTGTTTGTCCTCCTGTGTCACTTTGCACTTGGAATGAGAATACTTCTCTTAATCACAAAAGACCGCAGAGGGCTCTGCGCACTCGATGTTTTCTCCACCAGCCCCCTGAATCCCATTCAATTCTCAAAACTACTGGGAACTACAGAAGCCAGAAGAGTGCTTGGTGGCTTTGGGAATTTTTGGTGAGAACAAATAAAATGCTGTGTGTGTGTGTGTGTGTGTGCATGTGTGTGTGTATGCGTGTGTGTTTCAGTTGTGAAATTCCCACTTGAATATTTTGTGTCGATTGATGAAAACATTTATGGACAATATTAATGTAATGTAAGTCCAATAAAACTTGAGATTCTTCTTGGGAATCCATGGATAGATGAAAACACTCTTGCAAAGTGTGCGAGGCTCTGAGATCAGTGTATGCACAACAATAACCAGACTTGGTCGCAGAAGGCAGTGAAGAATCTCAGTGAAGATTTTTGCAGAGGAGATTCTTCAGAAAAATATCGGCGAGAATCAAGGGGAAGGTGTACAAGACAGTGGTGAGACCGGCCATGCTGTATGGTTTAGAGACAGTGTCACTGAG
>CM075004.1:19381689-19411776 GCA_037576675.1 Pangasius sanitwongsei | reverse complement strand
GTTAAGCTGGCTCGTTACTTGTCATGATCTTTGCAGGAGGATAGCCTAGGCAAGGCTAAAAAGTAAGAAGTAAGAAATATATTGTCTTAAAGTTGAGTTTCAAAATGTGTTATAGGCAGAAAACCCCACTTTTGCTCAAAAGTTAAGCTGGCTCGTTACTTGTCATGATCTTTGCAGGAGGATAGCCTAGGCAAGGCTAAAAAGTAAGAAGTAAGAAATATATTTTCTTAAAGTTGAGTTTCAAAATGTGTTATAGGCAGAAAACCCCACTTTTGCTCAAAACCTGATTTTCCAGGTTTTTTGGCCGTTTGCCAGAATTCCGCTATGGTGTAATCTGACAGGTTTTCCCAGACTGCCAAACACACACAAGGCTAAAGGTGTTGTTATGCGACCTTGTCAGCAGATTTGGTTGAAATCGCACAAATTACTGCGGATTGAGTGTGGGTATCTGCATGAGAAAATCAGTGGCGAATACCCTTATTTATGTTGTCATTGTAGATGTGGATGATTTCTGCAGAACACAGCTCTAGTCAAAGCCATTCAAATGACAATCGCCTACCTAGCATGGAGAAGATCTTTATCTTATAAAGGTGTTGTTTTCTCTCTCTCTCTCTCTCTTTTCCATGTTTTCCTCCCCCACCTGAGTTGACAGGTGAAACAAGCAGCCATGAATCATGTAATCAGTTATCTCCTGTTCCTAGTACGAATTACAGGAAGTTTTCAGCAAAATGCATGTTGAAATGAAACGGTTTCAGTTTGCCAGCTGCTGTGCTGTTCTGCTGTTATTCGCCCTTGACAAAATAAACCATACACAAATAAATGACATTCCTGTAGCCATTAGACACTGGGCTCAAAAATAATCACTAGGTTGGTGATCCTGTGATTCTTATCTATGTTTTTTTTTTAATGCAAAGGCTACAGTGAAGCCTTTCTCATGGATAAGTTGCTTCTGACTGCATATTAACATACGTTAGCTTGTTGCCCATATACTAAAGCTGTGCAATTTTCCAGTAGAAATTACCCACCAGCTAACAATTGATCAGTTCTCCTCTATTGTCCATGTGGGAAATGATAGCTGTCTGCAGTTTGTAGTTTACACCTTCCCATTTCTGCTCACACAAAGATGCTTGTTGCACATCTTTTACTTCAGTAATGGATTTTGTCACTATGTGGGGGGATTAAAGACGAACAGAAACTCTGATCATGTGAAAAATGACTGTTATTTTTCTGACATCAATGAAAATATCTCACTAGCGAAGAAACTAAGTGGCTGAGTCTAGCATTTCGTGGTGATGACGTCTGACAGGGATGGTATCCTCACATTTTCGCCATAGCTATTGTTTTCCATGAGTAGAAATCCAGGGCGTGTTCCTCTCTGCATTCTGCATAGCTGGGAGGACTGGCGAGCTTGAGCCTTTTCCAAGAGTCCCATTCCTCACAAAGTTCAACACACCGCTCCAGACACAACACGGACAGCTGGGGCAGAAACAGCAGACGAGGGTGTAAATAAAAACAAATACTGCTATCAAATCTGGTACTTACACACAGCTGTATTTCTGACAGATGGAAAGAGGAGAAATGGAAAAGGGAGAAGTGGACAGCAGGGATCATAAATGCCACTGGGCTAGCTTAGTAACCTGCATTCCACCAACAGGTGCCTCCTGTTTACTGAATAAACAAGTTACACGATGGTACTCGAGTGACCTGAGGACAAGTGCATATTCCAACTGCTTCCTCTCCCCTGTATCCCCTTAGTACATGCCTGATGTTACAAACAAAGCATTTAGCACTTGAGTAATTGTTGAATAGTTAGTGGAATGCTCAATTATTAAACTAACCCAATAAAAGCTGAGTGTTGTGGGATGTGTGATTTGGAACCAGGCCTGTGTAACCTGCAGCCTCCTTTCCAGCACTTCAACACTGTCTGTAACGAGTGCTCCTAGGGGGCCGAGTGAACTGTAGGCTGTGTGCCACGTAAGCCTGGCAAGTCCATCTAGTGTTACTTGCTTCAGGCATGTTGTGCAGCTCCGATGTTAGTCAGGTCATTCAGGGTCATGGGCGCTTGGAAAGTTTTTCAAAGCCCCTCCACCCAGCTCTCACTTTGCCAGTTAAATTCCACTCCGGGGCAACGAGGAACCTCATTTCACATCACAACAAACTCCAAAAGCACCTGTCTACAGACATGCCATTTCCCCTTCCACTACAGCTTAACCTGTGCGAAGACATGAAGACAAGGGTTGCCCGTAAGGTACAGACCTGACAAACACAACCCATATGATTGGCATTGGTTTTATAAAAGGCTTTGGTTGACATACAGAACGTTAAAGAATTCAATATATTTTCGCGATCTTCAAATTTATTATGGCACATCCTGTATACTATGGTCACGATCCCTGGAATGTTCGGTACATACAATTTTAAAGGACAGATTTATACAAGAGTTTTCCTATTTAGCACCATAAATATAGAACAGAATGTCCATACTAAAACTCATTTTTAGCTGACTCATTAATACTCTCTTTTCTCATGTATACAGTATGTTTAAAGTTAAAATGGGTGTGTGAATGTGTGTGTGGCTGCAGTGGTCTGGTGTCCCATCCAGGGTGTATTCCCACCTCTTGCCCAGTGTTCCCTGGATAGGCTTTAGATCCATCACCACCCTGACCAGGATAAAGTGCTTACTGAAGATAAATGAATGACTTTCTAAAGTTAATTTTTATTTCATAGCTTGAATGTTTAAACATTATAATTTAATTATTTTATATGCAATGTAAATGTATCTAAAACACCTTGATATACCTCACTGAGCACTTTATTAGGAACACTGTACTAATACTGGGTAGGGCCTCCCTTTGCTCTCAAAACAGCCTCAATTCTTCATGGCATGGATTCCACAAGATGTTGGAAAAGTTCCTTTGAGATTCTGGTCCGTGTTGACATGATTGCATTACACAGTTCCTGCAGATTTTTCAGGTGCACTGTCATACTGCGAATCACCCGTTCTACCACATCCCAAAGGTGTTCTACTGGATTCAGATCCGGTGACTGGGAAGGCCGCTGAAGAACACTGAACTCATTGTCATGTTCATGAAACCAGTTTGAGACGACTTTTGCTTTGTGACATGGTGCATTATCCTGCTGGAAGAAGCCATTAGAAGATGGTGAAATTGTGGCCATGAAGGGATGTACATGGTCAGCAACAATACTCAAAGAGGCTGTGGCATTCAAGCGATGATTGATTGGTATTAACGGGCCCAAAGTGTGACAAGAAAACATTCCCCACACCATTCCACCACCTCCACCAGCCTGGACTGTTGACACAAGGCAAGTTGGGTCCATGGATTCATGCTGTTGGTGCCAAATTTTGATCCTACCATCTGTGTGCCTCAGCAGAAATCGAGATTCATCAGACCAGGCTACATTTTTCCAGTCTTCAACTGTTCAGTTTTGGTGAACCTGTGCCCACTGCAGCCTCAGCGTTCTGTTCTTGGCTGACAGAAGTGGAACGCTGGCACCAACAGTCATGCCACAGACAAAATCACTGCTACCACACGATTGGCTGACTGACTTAGATAACTGTATGAATGTGTAGGTGTACAGGTGCTCCTAATAAAGTGCTCAGTGAGTGTAGTAAGGCAAAAAGAAGTGTTTAATTATTTGTTTCATTTATTTAAGCTTCTTTTGAGTCTCTCAAATACAGCAAAAGAAATAGCATAACATAAAAAAAAAAAATTAAAAAAAACTATGGGGTGTCCCCAAGGTCTCCATACAAAGTGAAATTTTTACATGATTGCCATTTCTTTGTAAACACACACTGAGTCGTCTCTCCTACTCATGATGAACTCTATCTGGTGTTATGCATGTAATTGCATGTTCATCGCAACCTTGCGAAAGCTTGTAGCTCATACAGTACTGTGCAAAAGTCTTAGGCAGCCTATTTTATTTTAGTACAAACTTTGTTATAGATTTTTATTTTATGACTTCTGCATTATTGATTCAGTACAAAAACAGTTTTCCAGCACAAAATTAAATGTTATGGAAAAACGTTTGTTTGTCAGTAAAGAAAGCAGCATAGTACATAGGAGACCATTTTTCAGACAAAAACACGTAACACATAAGGCTGCTGGGTTTTGCTGCAAAAAATAAGAAGCAAGTGTGACAAAGTCTCCAGAAGAGCTGTGGCTGCTTCTGCAAGATGCTCAGTAACACTTACAGCTCATTTCCTTATAAAACTGCACACACTGTACCTGAGACTACTATTTCTTTTAAAAGCGTCACACCAAATATTGACTTTGTTTCATTTATTACTGTTTCCTGCTCTTTATAGTTTTTTTTTTATGTAGAAACATTTAATTTAATTATTCTTTAAGGCATCTTTGCTCTACAGCATTTCTTTGCATGTGACTTTTGCACAGTACTGTGTATGTGTGTGTATGTATATATATATATATACATACAATTCCAATTACTGCAATTACAATCAATGAAGTTCATAGTTGCCAAGGTAACTAAAATCTTGCAGCCCTGTTGCATACTTGCTTACAGGTGACTGGTAAAAGTAGCACTTTAGATTTCGTTTTATTTGTTCATCTTCCATATCTGCTTTATCCTGCTCAATGTCATTAAACGGTCTTCTGCTAAAACTGGATCAGGATTTATTTCAAAATATACAACGGAGATGCAGCATGTATTCAATGAGTCCTGAGTGTTTTTTAATTGAATAAGAGAATGCATGTCATGTATCAGCCACCTCCTCATCACTCAAACAGGAAACAGAAAGCTTTCTGAAGGCCAGCCAGAATTCTCAACAATCTTTACATGGATTGTATCTCTCTGAGTGTCAGCCCTCACCATTTCTCCCACTTTCTGCCCGCATTTACTGCCCCTGATATTGAACTGTAAGATGGGTTTTGTGGTCACCTGCATGTTGTCACTGGTGAAGTGTTTGTTAGCTGCACCTCACATTATGCTTCAACAAAAAAAAGGCAATGGGTAGATGGTTCATGCTTCTCCTGAACATGGCAGGCTTTCTTAGCGAGCAGTAGAACATAATAATGACAGCCCAGTTTTCAGACATACATGGTGTTCCAGAAGTACTGGCAGACCAGTGAAAGTGACACATCTCACTCTTTCCATTTTTGTAAAATGTCTTCACAGCAAAGAGTCCATTTGTGTCCATTTGTGAGTAATGTCATTAATTGTAGACTGTTGCCTCACAGCTCCAGGGTCCAGGGTTTGATCCTTAGTTCACTGTCTATGTGGAGTTTTATATGTTTTCCTCACGTCTGCACAGGGTTCCTCCTCATTCCTTACTATTTTTCTCCACACATGCCAAAAATATGTAAGTAGGTGAATTTGCTTGTCTGAATCACCCCTGATTTAGAATGTGTTATATGTTTTATAATTTTAAAAAAAGTATCATTATTAAGCAAAATAATTAATATTTCTTGAGCAGTGCAAAACAGTAAAAGATTATGTCAAACAACAACAACAATAATAATAATCATCATCATCTCATACAATAAATAATAATTCTATAAAAATAATCATAAATCATATTTAAGTGTCTGCTGTTTGTTTCAGTATCTGCCCTATTACCTGAAGCACAAAAAAAGCTGTAAATTCAAACCAAAAACCACAATGCTGCATTGCAGCATGCAGAAAATCCTAAATTAAGTAACCACATTTTGAATATTATTTTGAAACTACACTAATTTTAGTAATATTTCTGATTTGTTAAGAAGAAGTGGTGGAGTAAAAGAGGAAGCCAGGGCAGACAGCGATGCCTCAGTAATAGCATCTTCCTGAGGAGGAAATAGGGCAGCCCACAGACCATACTGCATGTTCAACTCAGCAGCACAAATTCTCACTAATGAAATTCCCAGCAGCTTTAGGGACAGGCCTGTCTAGTCTCAACATGAAACGTAAATTAATTTCTGACTGATTTCCATGCTGAACAATTAGACATAAAGCATCTCTAAAATGCACTGTGAGAGACAAAGCGTAGTGATAAAGGCTACACCACACAGAACAACATGGCAGGTTTCAGTTTTCCCAGAATATGTTGGTACATAAGGTGAGCGGAGGTCAAATCCGGTCTTTGCCACCCTTTTTTTTTTTTGAAACTGCAATGAGTGGCAGAATGTGGTTTTTAGGGTTGGTGTGAAGGAGGTTTTGACATCATACGCATGATGTCACAGTTTTTCACATCTCACTGTTGGTATGCAGCGTATTTCTTGTGTCACTGACAGGTTTAAAACAATGAATAAGGGATTTATTGCAGGAGCAGGTGTGAAGATTCCTCACAAAAAAAACAAAATAAGTATGCACTTATAGGCACTGCTGTCATCTTACAAAATAAAACAAAATTCTAAAAAAAAAAAAAAAGGAGTTTGTTGGCTTTCCAGTGTGTCCAATATACATGAGCATTTTCATAAAATCAACACAAAATACAGCTTGTACCATTACTGAGAAGCTGCTGACCACAGAATCCCCGTTTATTCTATTTACACGCTAATTAGATTCTCTGGGAGAAGTGAAGCCATGTGTGAGAGTGCATTACTGTAAACACTGTGGTTTTTACAGTAACAAATGTGAATGGTGGTTTGAAAACAAAAAATGGAAAGATGATTCATTTTATGTCTCATTGCTAACTGTTGTGAGTTATGTGCTTGTTGCACAACCCTGAGCTCTGGGAAAGCCGGAAAGTTACATAAGACTTTCATAAAAAGTTCCTAAGTTCTACTGGTGCTCAAAATGAAAGTGTTTGTAATTACTGGGACCTGGACTTTAAATTTCATCAGATATTTTCAGCAACCAAAAAAGGATGGAGGAAGGCAGAAGAGAAGAAAAGACAGAAGAGAATTATTTGGTTTCCAATCTACAAAGGCAAATAATCCTATCTGGCATTCTAATGTGATTTTACTACCTGCTCCACAATTGATGTATGATTTGCCCGTGCAAGCGCTTATCAGATGAACCTCCAAATAGAGTGAAACACGCTACGCAGGCCTTTGCATGCGAGTGATCAGTTTGTTTAATCTGATCTAGAGTAGTGTAATGTGGATTTGACTACCGGCTAACTGAGGGATCATGGATGCGATACTATAGCAGAGGCGAAAGATTATGCGAGTGAAAGACTGATTAAGCTTTCATAAACACAGAGCAGATAACATGAAGAAGAGGCCTGGACATGTTGAATATAGAGGAAAGTAGAGTTTCAAAGAACATGCAAACTAGCAGAGAACCTGTTTTTTATTTTTAGGTCTATGATACCGTATTGAAGTTTATTAGTGAGTGGAGAAGAATATCAACAAATTCAATATTCCTGTGTACTTCACATATTTGCAGGGTTTTTTTAAGGTAAGTGGTATTCAGAGCTAATGACAAGTCGGTGGGTGAAGTTTAAAAGTTATGTCAATATTTAAGGTGGGAAAGTAAGTTGTATTCAGAGTCGGGTTACGCAGTTGCTTATTTTGATTTTCTGGGCTCACCATTCGACAAATCACCTGCGTGTAGTTCACGCTTCAGATGTGTCAGATGTGTCAGATATGGGTTTGTCAACAGCACTTGATAAAAAACTTCAAAGGACACTATTATTAATTAATAGCATCATATTTACATACACAATAATGACTTCACATTGTATTCCATGGTTTTCTGAGTGTATTTACAGACCAAATCATACATTTCAGCATGATATACACTATATGGCCAAAAGTATGTGGACACCTGACTCTCACACCCATATGTGCTTTTTGAACAGATTCCAGATTTTGTCCCCCTTTGCTGTTATAATAACCTCCACTCTTCTGGAAAGCTTTCCAACAGATTTTGGAGCGTGGCTGTGGGGATTTGTGCTCATTCACACTGCAAAAAAAAATGATATCTTAGCAAGTGAAAATATCTTGAATATAGTCAGATTTATCTAGTATTTCCTATTATAAGATTGGCAAGTAATTTAGCTTCTTTCTAGAAATAAATGCTTAAGACGAGCAAAATTATCCACTAATAGTATAAGAAAATGTAACAAATGTCTCAAAATAGCTTTAATAATCTTATATTTGGTTTATGGTCATCATAAAATAGGAAATACTAGATAAATTTGACTATATTCAAGATATTTTCACTTGCTAAGATATAATGTTTTTTGCAGAGCAGCCACAAGAGCATTATTGAGATCAAGCAGTGATGTCGGGCGAGGAGCGCCGGGGCACATTTGCGTTCCAGTTATTCCCAGAGATGTTCAGTGGGGTTGAAGTCAGGACTCTGTGCTGTCACTTGAGTTCTTCCACTCCAACCTTGGTAAACCATGTCTTCATTGGCCTTGCTTTGTGCACAGGGGCACTGTCATGCTGGAACAGGTTTGGACCTCTTAGTTCCAGTGAAGGGAAATTGCAATGCTACAGCATACCAAGAAATCCTGTACAACTGTGTGCTTCCACCGATGTGGCTGCAGTTTGTGGGAAAGTCCATATATGGGTGTGATTGTCACGTGTTCACATACTTTTGGCCATAACAGGTATGACGGTCACATAAAACTGTCAGAATTGCAGTTACTAAGACATGACTGTTTTAAGCAATCTCCATCCCATGTATAGAACTCCCACACAGTTTCTAAATAGCACTTAGGCCCGGAGTTACGTTTGAGGTCTGAATACTAATGCGCGATATTAAATTTTTACTGTATATGCGCAACTAACTCATTCCTAAGAAACACTCCTATGTTACCACATAAGTCAGCACTATTTTTTATTATTTAGCAGTTTTGTTTTCTCAAAATGACTCTCTGTGTGTGTATGTGTGTGTGTATGTGTGTGTGTATAAAGGGTGGAGGATCACACTCACAATGTAGCACGGCTCACAGTAAGCCTTCTTGTCCACAGCATAGAAGGGTTTGCCTCTCAGCTTGCAGCTGCAGGTCATGCACACAAAGCAGTCCACATGGAAGACCTGATCCATGGCAGTGCAGCCAGTGCCTTCACCAACCACGTTCTCCCCACAGCTCGCACAGCGGCCTGCAACACACACACATCATACTCTCTCAAACACGTATCCAAAACCAATGATGGATTACATGAAAACACAAAAGTTCATGAACACAGACGTACAAGACATGCCTCGAAACATTTTTTTTTTTCCCTCAAAACAGCTGTACAGTTCTACTGACTGCTACTGATTAACAGATGCTTTGGCAGATGCTACTATTAGTAAAGTATTTAGTAAAGAACATACTTCAGAAGCACTCAGAGAAAATTCACATTACTGCACATTCCCTCCATCTATCATCCCTCAAGATAGAAGGAAGGCATGCATCAAAACTGTTCTCTGTACTGGCACTCAGGTGGTGGAAATGAACTTTCCCTGACTGTCAGGACAGCTGAGTCATGCTCTACATTTCAACGAAGACTGAAAATCCATCTTTTCGCCATGCACCTAAATGAGCACTTATTTAAAAAAAAAAAAAAAATTCCTCAACGTACTGTTTGTGTTGCAGTAACTAACTATATCATTGAGTGGTGAAGCAGCCTTTTCGGTTGTATGCACCACATCATCATTAAATATTCATCAGGCTCCATCTATCACTCATTTTAAAAAGCAGTTAAAACATATTCTTTCACTTTAGCTTTTAACTATCTTTTATTAGTTTCCTTATTTTTACTGCAAAAAAAATCACAAAGAAATAAGTAAAGTCAAATGTATGGAGTAGTTTCTATTATAGGATTACAATAAAGCAAAGATATGGAGATTGAACCAATTTCTAGCTATATTTAGCATTTACGTCTAGAAAGAAGCAAAATTATCTGCCATTAGAATAAGAAAGTTTAAAGCTTGAAATGAGTAAAAATGTCTAAAAATGGGTTTAATAACCATATACTGAAAATCTTATAATAGAAGACACTAAATAAATCTGACTATATTCAAGATATTTTCACTGATGATCCTTCTGTAGTGTTTACTGATACATTACTTTTACATTTCTTTTATATTATTTAAATGAATGTACTTTTACTCTGTGTTTCTCCTCACACCCTTATTATTTGATTACTTTACTATTTTATTTTTGGCTGCCCTTTTTTAATTTCAGTTTTTTTTTTG
The DNA here is from genome assembly GCA_037576675.1 of Pangasius sanitwongsei. Lineage (NCBI taxonomy): Eukaryota > Metazoa > Chordata > Actinopteri > Siluriformes > Pangasiidae > Pangasius > Pangasius sanitwongsei. Next base: position 19,401,678 of record CM075004.1, on the reverse strand, counting down.
TTTTTTTTAACTTTACACCACTTCTTTTACTTCTTTAAAATGCTATGACCTGCATTATAAATATGTAGAATCAGTTAAATAATGTTGGGCATGGGTTCACAGAAACTGGGCAGTTGAAGATTGAATAAAATAATAATAATAATAATAAAAAACAGGCAATGTTTTTCCAATCTTCAACTGTCCATTTTTGGTGAGGCCACTGAATGTGGCTTCCTGCTCTTGTAGCCCATCCACCTCAAGGTTTGGAGTGTCACGTGTTTTGAGATACGTTTCTGCTCACCATGGTCGTAAAAGAATGCTTATTTGAATTACTGTAGGCTTCCTGTCAGCTCAAACCAATCTGGCCATTCTCTCTGATCTGATATCAGAAGAGCTGCTCACTAGATATTTTTTGTTTTTCGCACCATTCTGTGTAAACACTAGAGACTGTTCTGTGTTTCTGAAACACTTAAACCAGCCCTTCTGGCACCAACAACAATGGCTTGGTCAAAATCACCGAGATCTCATTTTCCCCCATTCTGATATTGGATGTGAAGATTAACTGAAGCTCTTGACCTGTATGATTTTATACACTGCACTGCTACCACTTGAGTGGCTGACTGGATAATTGCATGAATGAGCAGGGTAAAGGTGTTCCTATTAAAAGTGGCCAGTGAGTGTAAATGTCATAGTGCACAGCCATGTGTGGAGGACATCCTAACTTCAGAAATTCACATCCTCTGTCAGTTCCACTAACAACAAGTCAAACATGAAGGCTCCAAAGCAGAGCAGTAATAAAACACCGCTTCTGCAATGTTTAATTGATCTTTCAAACATAAAAACCTGAATGTCCCCACCCTTTTAAAGATGAATCTGGTGCTGATTATTCTCCACAGAGATCTGATCTAGAATGGTGTCTGATGGATGAAAGAGTTTATAATCAATGTCAAACGAAAACTGAATATGAAGAACACTTCTAAAGTTAGACTGATAGTATCTCAAGGGAATTTACCCCTTTATAGTGTTGTGATTTTTATCCTATTTAAAAAGGGTAAAGTGATCAGTTGCCCTACAACTGAAGAAATGTAAGGCGTTTATTAAGGTCAGTCCTTTAATATAGTGAGGAGTGAGCTGAAAATTCCCTTCTGGGGAAAACCAGTGATCAATATGGCATTACTAATACAGATGCCATGCACATGTGTCAACTAGATACTGCTATCATTTCATGCATGCATACATTTTAAACATCTGATTTATTAGAAGATCGCCTACAATAGAAACGGCACGGTTTCAAAGAATGGAGCACAGACATACGTATCATGCCTTTATATTGGTCAACATTGGTTCACTTTGCTTACGACGTATTTAATAAGAACTGAGTGGCACTTACATCCCATCAGAAAGTGGCTCTTATTAGGATGAAAGAAAACTTTGGAACTGGAGTCAGTGCAACAGATCCTATTGCGTTAACATTCTGATTGTGTATTATTATAGGACAAGGCATTTGGATAGCTTTAATTGCGCTGACGATATCTTTAACTGAGTTTAAGATGTCTCCAAATCAATGGAATGATATCTTTAAACCAATTAAAGATGCTGGCAATTTAATTAACAGTATCAGGAAATAATGGGCTTTAGATAACCATATCTTGTGGTGTTTTCATTTTGACACATCTGAGGACAGATAGAATCTCGCAGAAAAAGAATATGTGAGATATTGTGAATTAATTTGAAACTTTATTCCACAGTTCTTGAGTTATTTCTCTTTTCTGGCCTTTTTTCATCATTTAAAGCTGCTGTTTGAGGCGATCACTGAAGTTCAAGCATGTTACAGACTACGAGACATGAACGGGAGCAGAAGGAGTATCAGACTCCTCATTTTCACTCTTCAGTGCTTGAGAAGAAAACAGTGAATTCTTTCCTTTTGAATTAGAAATCAAAGCCTCTGTGAATGAGAGTCTTGGTCTCCAACTTAATTGGAAGTCCAAGGTGAATTTACTTCATCTGTCAGTTTATTAAGAGGTAACATTAAAGAAAAAAAAACATCTTAAACTGTCAGAAAAACCCTCAAAACACACAAAGAAAAGAAATAAAGCTCTTTCTATGTATCTTCCTTCAAATCCGGTCTGCAGAGTGAGAGGGTCATATCAAAAGCTCTTTAAAAATAATTTTTCTGTTCATTTTCTTTTTGGATTATTATCATTTTGTAGGATTTTTTTTTTTTAAATAACTTTTGCATTTGTCATATAGTACTGTGCAAAAGCCTAGGCAAATATACTTTCGAAAAGAATTAAATGAAATATTTCTATACATCAAATATACTACTATAAATAGCAATAAACCATGTAAAACTAAATCAAACTCTTTATAACTGCATCACTTTTCAACTTTCTTACTTGCCTCTGTTTTGACAGGCAAAGCCAGACAGCCGCAATCAGGTTTTTATCTGGAAAGTGGTCTATTATTTAACATCCTCTTTTATTTAACAGCATGTCCATTTCATGGAAATCCCTTTTGCTCTCTGAAAAGTGGAACACCTTTGTGTGTGTGTGTGTGTGTGTGTGTGTGTGTGTGAAGGTGGTTCCATTACATATTCCTATTCCAAAAAGAAATGGCAGAAATAATACTAGGATATATGGAAATATTGACACACAGTCATCAACACAGACATGCAAAAAAAAAAAAAAAAATTCCTGTGTGTTTTTAAATGTGAGCTGTGAGACATGGCTGTGAAAATGTGTGCCTTAAACTGAGGGAAGCTGCAGGCAAACCTCTGCCTGGGAAATTTACTAGTCATAGGTTACTCAGCAGTTCCCTGTGAGTGTGCATGCAGGTATGTCTCTCTCTCTCTCTCTCTCTCTCTCTCTCTCTCTGTGTGTGTGTGTGTGTTATTTAGCAGGTCTGTGCCCCATGGCTGTGAGTGACATTTCTCAGTTACTCAGTCTCAGTGGAGGATTAAGAGTGCATGTCTCCAGCTGTCTCCAAAAATGGTGATAATAATGAGTCTGGAACATTTGACTCCATTTCACCTGCAAAATATGTACAAAGCTTCACCTGGTGTGTCAGATCTTCTGAATAACAGGTCTAACGTGCGATTACCGTGCTTAACATGGCGTGTCTTTTTTTATAATAGTGATTTCGTATTATATAGATTTAATACAATACAGTACCAGTTGTTACAACTAGTTGCAATCTGTTCAAATCAAGGTACTACACTGGCACCAAACTGACTCCTTGATTGCGTTAACCTCAACCCCCCGCCCACTGCTTAAGAAACGCAGGGCAATTCTTCATATTAAATCTTCAAACAGCTCCTTTATAAAAAGGAAGAGTGGGGGAAGAGAAGTTCATTTACACTTTACACACTCTTTGCGTTTTTTCCCCTGTCCCTCAGAAGCCTCAACTCTCTCTTGCTCTCTCTCTCTATCAAGACGAAAAGAAGGAATAAAGAGCAAAGAATGAGGGAAAGACGAAAGAGGTGGCGCATGTCACATGTGAGCCAGGGGAGCGTTATTGTGCTTAGCCAGCCTAATTGGATAAAAGTGGAAGATTAAAGCATTCTTGACTCTGTGCCATAAATAATTGATTTATAATGTGTTGGCAGTGGCAGGGCCGTGCTTCTGTTTGGCAACAGTGGATGCTTTGAGTGACAAGCAGTATCAGATTCCTCACACTCCTCCACTGAACTGCTCTTTGCTTTTTCACACTGTGATACACAGAGCTTAAAAGCCAGACTGAATCCATATACACAAACACACGCTGAGAGATGCAGGGGCCGTTTTTTAATCGTGCGACTCCAGAAATCAAACATCACGCATGTAAAGATAAGCAACTTTCCTTTCTTGGTGGAGGGCCAAAACTTTTGCTTGTGCACTTTTTAAAGAACAACGCAGGCTGCATTCACAGTATTTGAAAACAAAGCCCGAAACGAGAGTACACGTGTAAACAAATACACCGAGCCCGCAACATATTCTTGGCGTGTAAGCAGCTTACACTTTCAGAACGGAATGTTTTGCGGTATAAACAATGGCGCGTTACCAAAATAGTGGCACTGAGGCGAGAGAACACGGTGCGTCTCACAGATGCTGTTCATCTTGGTTTTTAGGAACAACAACGATAAAAAACTTCGGAGAACACACACAAAAAAAAGAGACAATTCAAAGACATCTGTCACCATGGCAAAGTCCGCTGCTGAGAATTTACTGCTAAATTTATTACAGAGCAATTTTTCCTTATGACACACACACACACACACACAGGAGACATTTATTTGTTGTGACAGACTGTGAGAGAAGACAAAGAAAAAAAGTAAATAAATTCATGTTGAATTCTTGGTGCTTAATTGTGGCCACAGATTAATATTCTGGATCACTGAGTGGTTAATAGTAGATACACACTGTCTCAGTGCATTAGGAGTGCAGAGGCCAGATGTTACATTGCTAACAGCTTTCATTTAAGGTTTCCTTATTTATCTTATTCCTTCCTTTACTGTCTTTTTGCAGTCCGGCTTTTTTTTTTTTTCTTTTTGTAGTTGGCCAAGGTCACATGCAGCAGTGGATGATGGAGCAAATGACTGTGATTAATGCATTTCAGCCTTGATAGTCCACTGTAATATCAGTTTCAGGTCAACAAATAATGTGGTGGCGCAGTGAGGTCTGTGTGTGTGTGTGTGTGCGTTTATCTCTTTATAGGGACCAAACCTAACGATAGGAATTTTTATATTTTGAAGTATTTGACTGGTCTCAGGATAAACAAAGAATTACAAATATGTTCGTCAGTGTGTGTGCTGGGGAGGAGGAATACAGACTGAGAGCTAAATAATAAGAGGGATATAAAGAGAAAGGCAGAAAGTGAGAGACATGGAGAGTGAAAGGGAGATAGAAAGAAGGATATTGAACTACAAGGATAGAGAGTTTGAGATACAGAGTGAGAGAGACAGAGACAGAAAGAAAGACAGAGAAAGAGACATGTAATAGCACAACCGAGTGTGTATAAATACATAATTTTCACATCTATACAGATATTTGTATGTGTGGGGCAGTGTGTATAAAATGTGTAATCATGTATTAAAAACTGTTCTTGTTAATGTTTTGACAGACGGTGAGAGAGATCTATAGGATATGTATATGTGTGTGTGTGTGTGTGTTTGTGTGTGTGTGTGTGTGTGTGTGAGAGAGAGAGAGAGAGAGAGAGAGAGAGAGAAACGTGTACTGCTATGACACATTCAGTTCAGGACTAGAAAGCAGTCTAGTTTGTTTGTACAGAAGAGACCAAAGATTATAACAGCGAAAAAAACTATGCGTGGTCATTTAACACAACCATGAGGGAAACTGTGCGTCTTTTATTCCTGCACAACTCACAGCCAATAAAGTGATTCTGATTTTGATTCATCCAAACAAGAAATGCCACTATTTTTGCCAACAGGTCACCCTTAAAAGAGACAGTTAATATAAAGTATACTATAAATAAACAATATTGATAAATAAGATGCTGCCTGTACAGAGTATTTTTGTATACTTGATAATTAACTTGATAATGATGCTCATAGTGTTCAAATTCCCAAATGCAAGATGAAACAACAAGCACAGATTTTTTTTTTTTTTTTAAGAACTGACAGGAAGCTAAACTCTGTCCCTCTTGCCACACTTGCCTCTCTCGCCTCTTGACACACAGCTTCGGAGTAATAATTCTCTCGGCAACAGCTTGTAGTGTCGACTAAACAAAGGTGTCCAATGGGAACCCAAAACAACACCAGTGCAGCAACAATAAATCATGTTTGTAGCCCTAAGAGGAGACTCGCAGACCTCAGTCCTGGACTGAATTACAATGTCCGGGAGGATTCTTTATTGAAAAATCACATTTAACCTCCGTCTCGGATTGATCTATACCCAGAAAACTAGCACATTGCGCTGTATATTTAGACAAAAATTGGTTTTAAGTGCAGAAGCCTTTAGAGTCCTCGATACTAACTCATTTTAACCACTTACTGTTCATCACCTATGCAACTTAATAAAGAAAAGATGGAGTGGGCAAGTATACTCAGGTCATACCCTACATATATAAGCTGCTGCAAATCCTTGGGTAATACCAGATATACACTGGTAAGAAAAGCACTGTATTAGAATGTACGTGATTGGCCCTGCATTACCTCCATACATGACAATTAGAGGTCATTATTCAGCAGGATCAACCCAGAGCTTTACAGGTCCATGATGAGCAGCTGGGCATGACTAGCATTACATAGGCACAGTTCAAAACATTAACTTAGAATTAAATGTTAAAATGTGACCGTTATTGTGAGGCAGTAGCCAATAGATTTCAGGGGTTGCAATGACTTTGATCATGTATTCAAGTTTTTAGACCTTTTCTGACAGGCCATGAGAGTGGAACAGAATGCATGATTGGTATATGAGGAGAAAGGAAAGTTAAACAAAGAAGAAAACAATTTCACACAGACTAAATGCTCATGCATGTTTTCATGGTAATAAAAATGTCTGATCCATTTCATTGCACTTTCAAATCAATTACATTCTATTTGTATAGCACTTTCAACAAAAGATAGCGTCACAAAGAAGCTTTACTAGTTTTTTCTAGATGCAGATTTAGATCCATAAAGAGCAAGCAAACTCCCAGAGACGGCATGATGAAGAAACCTTGAGAGGAACCCGAATCAAAAGGGAACCCATCCTCTTCTACACACTGGGATTAATGATTTCTATAAATCATTACACTTCCACTACTGTTGTTGCAGCAGTTCTTAGGTACAAGTCTACAGATTATCCACTGAAGCAAGAGTGACCTTGTGCATAAACGTTTTTTTGAGAAGTGCAACTCTTTACGGTATCCATGTTGGACCATCCATACAGCAGAAAGCTAGTCACAAGTGCAGAAATCTCCAAGCAGAAGTAGAGGATCAGGATGAATTAGGCAGCTCCTTAGAGCAAGAGGAGCTTTAACAAATAAAGACAAAATATGAAACAAATCTTATCAGACTCCACTAAGAGTATTCAGCCTATCAAAACATCTGAAAATTAAGGATAATGCTCCAACCCTCCTAATGGTAATCTTGATTAATACATGAACACAGCTCAAATTTCCTTTACAGTATCACGTGTGTGTGTACAGGGACACATGGACCAGGGCTAAACCTCTCCTAGCCCATTTTAACAATTTGGCCGCACGCTCTGGGTCTTGACCCAGTACAGATTCTGTGCTGAAACGAAACCCCTTCCAACATTCGTCATCAACATTTCATGATAGCGTCTTATAAATTATGAGAGCACCTCTAGCTGGCATTAGGCAGAGAACAAGGTGGAGATTCCCAGCTCCCACTCACAGTGCTCACAGACAAAAGCACAGACTGTCTCCAGACGTCCCGAAAAGCTACGCTTGTCCGTCGATTGTGCATCTTTCAAGGGCTGTCAAAACGTCCTCTGACATCTTTTGAGTCATAAAAAACTTAAGAATAGGAGAAATTTGAAAATGTAGCTCACATTCAGAACAGCAGAGAAAACTCTTGGCACTCTGTATTGTGATAACTTGCTCAAAGACAATCAGAGATCCAATGAATCAAGACTTATTACAAAATAATATTGAGTTGGAAATATTAATTAGTCAGAAACCAGAGAAAGATTTAATGGTGAGTTCTTTTATTTATGAATGGTACAGTGCACCCGAAGAAGTGCATTATTCATCTCTTCGTCCTGCTTTAGCTCTTTAGAAACACTGTGACTGCACTTGCATGCCCTGTGTTGAACTTTATGAGTCTCGGCTCAGATTTCTTGACTGTCACCACAGGTCACTGCAACTTTTACTTTTCATTTGATACATAACCAATGTACAAACCATGTATAATTCTAATTTGTTCTCATTTGTTCTTACAGCCTTGCCCTCTGATAATATTCATAAGCACTGCAATCCTCCCTCATACAATCACTGAACTGAACCATTCCTGCCTCGGGAGACTTTGAAGCCTCTGCTCAAGCTGTAGAAGCTACTACAGTTTTATTTTTTCACTTGAACAGAACCTCATCAAAGTCACTAACAGCACCAATAAAAGTTGGTTAGAGGAGGACAAAGACCGAATCTATTTGAGAAAGAGCATGGCCTCAGCTCTGATTCATCTGCTTAATTATTAGCCTTGAGGATACCTTTTAACTCTCATCCCCCTTCCACCCACATGCCCTTAAAAAAGCTTTGAACATGCAAACTGATGCTCTGGAGTTTTCTTTGCTCAGTCCTAGCTGAGCAGTTGAGGGTCTTAGGAAAGAGAGATCATTGCCACCATTGTGGGATGTAACAATAGATGAATGAAGAGTATATTTCTTTTATTTAATTTATTATACAACTTTATATCACTGTGACTAATTTGACAAATTGGGGCTTCGAAAATTCAAAATTCAAAGGCAAGTATCCACTGGCTGTCTTGCTAAATGCATTTTGCTTGCTGTGTTTGCATGAGGTGAATCATTTCATCATCAGTGTGTGAAATCGACGCTAAAGCTTTGGGGCTGACTCTTAGTTTTCAATGAGTGGAATTAGGGAATTGACTCTTTTTTGGGATCAACTCCCAGGATGACAACTTGATGACATGACATGCAACATGTATTAAAAGGTATATTAAAAAGAAAATTAAGGTGCAATCGAAAAGCATTCACCCTACTGCCGGGAGATTGCGAGTTTGCATCCCGATGATTCCACAACTATCCATGGCCAGGAGCCAAGAGAGCAAAACTCCCCATGCTCGCTGGATGGGAGGGATGGTGTACTTGCTCACCTGTCAATCACAGCAACACTAGCCAATCATAGGTGGTAGAGGGTAGATATCACTTTCCTCCAAGTGTGTCATCCCACCCTGTGACACAGCATAAGTAGCAGTTTGAAAAGATGCGACTGGCTGGTTTTCACGTCTCAGAGGAAGCATGTGTTAGCCTTCACCCTACCCGGTTAATAGCTGTCATACAATAGCTGGTGGATGGGAATTGGCATGTGACCAAGTTGGAGGGAATAGGGGAAAAACAGCCTTTAGTAACCCTAGTTCTTTGGTTAAAGAACTAGTTTCACTATTTATAAACTAATTTATTCAAATAGCTATGTATGGCATGAAGTGAAGTCATGTAGTGCAGGCCATAACATAGACATAGCATAGACATATAACAGAATTTTTTGATTATGAAATTTGTTGCCAACTATTTTTATTATAGAATTTTATGAATTTTACCAATTAGTTGTTGCAGCCCTTCTGTCTCTCAAATGAAATGTGTGGTTTTTTTTTTAGTTTTTATATTAGAATATAGCAAAATCATACTGCAATATATTTCATCTTACAGTGCTATCTCACTGAGAGATCTGAGAGGCTTATCCACATTCCTAGGGTTTAGGCGTGACTCAGGTTTGGTCCTCACATTCACTGCTTCTGCTAGACCTTCTGACAGGTACAACCATGTTTGAAAAAATAGGTCTATTCTCATTCAAGGTGACTGGACATGTGGTTTCATCTTGAAAATGTTTTTAAAATCAGCTGAGGGGTTTCACCAGTTCTTCAAACGTCTTCAGGAATGGAAAAACACGAATACTAAAACATCTTGGAGACTCTCATACGAGTTCGCTTGTCCTGACTTACTACTAGATGTGGCACTGTGCCATTATCAGTCTAGTCCATGTCTTGTATCTCTAAAGAAATCTTCATCAAGAAAAATAAATAGAAAATGAATAAGGAGTAAGAAGGAGGGAGCAAAAGAGAATTTGGTTAAGAGCCAGTGGATTAAGAGCTCCTTTATGGCCCAGAGCTCTTGCCTAGGTTTAACCATTTGCCTAAAAGCAGTCATGTCTTAAACCTTTTCTTTCTTTTATCTTTCCAGCTGCAATCCCACTGAAGTGTTTCCTCTCTTCTTTATTTTCTGTGTCCGCGCCAGGAGAGTGATGCTCAGTCATTCGTTTAAGGCCATGCTTTCCTCTGTGACCTGGCTTTGGCCCATTTACAGTCTGGTTAGAATGCTTTTCCATCCTCTGGCCAAAAAGAGTATGTTTGCAAACAGTGACAATGTGTGTGTGGTCATGGCTGGTTCACTGTTGCCATGCCGGGGGGCATACAGTACTGACACGTCACAGTGAAAGGAGGTCACAGCTGCCTAATCTCTCTCTCTCTCTCTAACACACACACACACACACACACACACACACACACATTTTCACCCTCCTTTCCTGGTTCTTCTATGTTGCAAATGTAAACCATTTACCTACTCTTTACATAAACCATCCTACACATGAGGCTACATAAAGTACATATAGTAAAATTCGACCCAATATTTATATTGAAATATTTGTGGTGTGTTTACCGATTTTGGTGCTAATTTGTCGCTTGGTGATGTATTTTCGTTATTCCTTTTAGAATTGAGCATTTGTCTGCCATGCTGATGTTGCAATGTTACAATGGCACTTAATCTCAAACACAAGGAATAACAGTCAGGTTTCACTGTTAGCTCCTAAAATCAAAAGAGTAACAGCTTCCTTTTTCACTCACCATTTTCCAACAAAAGCTTTGAAACGATCTGTTTGAGCACTATGTACAGATGAGGAGGTGACAGAGCCCAAAGGACTAAATCGCGGCATTGTTCTGTTCAGGTAGACATGAAGTAAAGACTGAATCCCATTGGTGTCACTATCAGCAGGTAGTCGATTGGCATCGTGGGTAATGTTATAAGACCAAAGTGAAAATAGACCAATATGTCGATGAAAGAAGTTAAAACTAAAAAAGTTTTCATTACAAATTAAATCTTTAATGTCGCTGAACATCACATTTTAATTACAGAAAATTACTGTGTATGATACTTATAATGTGTCTCATACCAGATGAGAAAATAGGGGCTCTAAAATGGGGGTTAGAGAGCCAAGAAGGTATCATGTATGCACTTAAAGACCAGCAACATTATCAACAACAGTGGCAACAGATTATTCTAAATGGTCCCTATCTGCTGAGCGCATAATACCACTGATGGTTTAAAAAAAAAAAGAAAAAAAAAAGTGCCGTGCCTCTCTTTCGTCATTTAATGGAAAACACTATAATGGAAGCTCAAATTGCAAGGCGAGCAAAAGTGATTACGCCGACACATGCACTTCACCGCATTTGTCAGGGTTAAATTCACTTCTGCAAAGTGACAAATGCACCTGTTTCTCAAATGGAAAAGAAGAAGCCTCTTCCCATCTCTCCATGCAAATGAGCCTGGCCAGAGTCTGAGACAAGCCACATCCTTATTTCAGATACCTAACAATAATTCAATAAATACCTACTCACCCACACGCACATGCATAGGCTCACACGCACAAAAGAAGAGAGGAAGAAAGCAAGAAAGGTGTTTTTCTACATGAGATGATATTTATAAGAATGAAAGGTAAAAATTGCAGAAGTCATAAATGAAGTGTCAGCAGATTTGTGCCATACCGTGGCACATACAGTGCAATGGATTCCCATACGTGTAAGCAGAAGTGATAATGATCATACACACACCCATGTGTTATTTTAAGGATGTCCCCAAGCGTAATGTGAAAGATGAAGGAAGTGGGAAGTGTAAGGCTCACTGACCGAAGTATTCCTCTGATGGTGGGTGGTTCATGTCGTGTAGCATCTTCTTGGTCAGTCTGTCCAACTCTTCCTCGGGGTGAGCAGTGGACTGACCTGGAGCCTGAACCACAGAGGAGACATGTTACACAGTAGTTACACATAGTCTCTCTTACACACACACACACACACACACGCAGAGGTCTAAAAGTTTGTCCTTTACAATCTATGTCCTGTTTGTGCACTTTTTTCAAAATTATTTTGTCACCATGTATTATAGTCTCTTAAAGACTGAAACCTTATACTGGTTCAATTCACATAGACCATAAACATCTCAGCTGTCAAGCACAATTTTCCAACTTATATTAGTGAAGAATGATCAAATATAAGGTGTGTCATGTTTTAAATATGACATTTTGTGCCAGCACGCTAAAGAATTTCTCTTTCTAAGAATTTATTTCTTTTCAATGACTTATAATAACCAATACATTTAATGATGCAAACAAATTTGCCATTCTCTAAGGGTTAATGTTTGGTCTAAAGTCACAGGGTCTGAGAAAACGCACACACATGCACTGTTTGTCAAGTTACTTCCATGTGAAGGGAGTAACCATTAGCTGGAACTGTGTGTGGACCCACAGGCGGCCGCACACACAGGCAAATACATGCACATCTATGCCAACTAGTCCCTATACTAACATACGATTCATGAAGCCAGTCATCTGGCAGTATTGTGGTGATCTTTGGACAGAATATCACAAAAGGAAACAAATGAAGATTTGGAGATATGCTTTGAAATATATTTTTCTTCCATTCTTTCTGATGATCACATCTCTACCCTTTCCCATTATTCCATTTATGGCCTTGGACATTTTAATTGTTATGCTGTTGTCTCACTTTCTCCCTTGATGGCAAATTTGTCCCCTGCTGCTCTTTATGTGGGTTTGTAGACGAGTATGTTAGTCATGCATCAGATACACTCAGTTAAAGAGTGTGTAAACAGGTAAACGCTCCAAACTCTGCTGCAGTAAACCGTGCCAGTATCACTGCCTGGGGGGTGGGGTGGGGGGGGCTATAAAAGCTGATAAATGTCTACTTTTCAAATTCTATCCCAAACAAAAACATAAATAAAAAGTACAGAATTAAATGTAATCGTTTTTTCCCCTGAAATGCATTGCTCAGTGAAGGTGTATGAGGGTGAGTACTGTATACAGCTTACAAAAATAACACGTGGAACACCATCACCCTGGAACAGAAGCTGGAACGCTCCCTTTGGTAAACACATGAATCTCCTTGCACACTTTCTCTCTGCTTTTCCTCTCGCTCACTTGATCCAGGCAGAGCTGCAGAGAGATTGGTCCATTTCCCCATATAGACACTCTCTTGTTCGCATGGATTGGACAAATGCCTTTTTCCAAATACACACTGATACATTAAGTTCCAGTTCCCTAATATGTGGCAGTTTCACTTTATACCGCAGCTCAACACCAACCTGACCGACTCGATATACACCCATCAGCCATAACATTAAAACCACCTGCCTAATATTGTGCAGGTCCCCCTTGTGCCACCAAAACAACTCTGAGCCTTCGAGGCATGGACTCCACAAGACCTCTGAAGGTGTGCTGTGGTATCTGGCACCAAGACGTTAGCAGCAGATCCTTAAGTCCTGTAAGTTGCGAGGTGGGGCCTCCATGGATCAGACTTGTTTGTCCAGCACATCCCACAGATGCTCGATCGGATTGAGATCCGGGGAATTTGGAGGCCAAGTCAACACCCTGAACTCTCTGTCATTTTCCTCAAACCATTCCTGAACCCACCTGATGTAACCCACCATTGTTTTATTTGCAAAACACATTAAATGCCAAATTACATCACTACATATTTGTACTAATTACGGCTGCTCACATTAAAACCTGTTTGTTTAGGGAGTTAAATGATAGGTTTCTGCACAAAGCACTGTATTTACAGTTGACCTAAGACACACACAGTTGACCTAACTACAGATTTAAGAGCTATTAGGAAGTTACGGTAGAGTTACGCACATGGGGTGGGGTCTGCAAAAAACATGTGTGTATTAGTTATGTACTATTCAGATCTTGCCAGTTTTTCTTGTGGGATATTGGCTCCAGTGACGAGCAGTATTAAGTCCAGTGCCACAGTGACATTTTGATGTTAGCCCTGAAAGTAATGTTTTCAAATACACTAAAAATATTATGGAACAGTATTTGAGACCATTATTAAATACATAAATACAGCAATTAATTAATAGTATTGTCTCTTTAAGAACTATGAATTTTTTTCATAACGAGAACATAGTAGGAAACAGCATCCTAATCTGAGACATTGCTTATCCTGAGCACGGAATTTTATATAGATACATTTACGAATTAAATTAAAGTGAGCTGTAAGCAGATGAGTGCTCAGTCAGCTTACCCATTAAACTGTCGGCACATTTTCTTTACAGGAGAGCACATCGAATTAACCAAAATACCGGCATTATATTAATACAACAACTCAAAACAGCAAATTAAAAGCACAATAAAATAGCCTACATCCTGCGCCTGCGCCTACATTTTCATGACCTTGATCTCTTGGCTTCATTAAGCTGTGCACACAATTAACTGTTAGTGCATGATATAAAACAGTAAAATGCAAAAAATAATAGGATGTGCTAGATCAAGTGCTATTTTATAATGATGAAGGAAATCATGATGTTAAACCAAATTTGCAGTGATTAATGGGATAATTACTACCAGGACTACTCATGCAGCAATATATTGGCAATATTCCAATATTCTTTTTAGGTGTTCATTTCATTTTCTGGCATAAAGGCATATGCTTGCTTTTAAAGGTGGTAGTCAAGATGCCACAGAAAAACCCCATCTCTGATGCTTCTGTTTAAAAAAAAATAAATCGGCCTCAGAGGTCTGAACTACTTACTGTATCGGCCGTCCAGAAAAACGACCTTAGTACCTGCTTAGTCCAACTCTGAATACGGCCCAAAAATCTGTCATGCCACATATCCCATCAGAACCAAGACCTTTTTTTTTTTTTTTTTTTTTTTTGAAAGCAGGCCTGAAAAACAAATAAGGAATGTTGTATGAGAGCAACTCAGGGGAGGCAATCCCATCCAGAGAAAACTGCAAACAGATTAATATGGGCTAAATGATGCCTGTTTAGAACTAGATCAGTATTGCTTGTGGTAACATAAGTTTCCTTGAAAGTAAAACAGTCACTTGTAAGGTTTTATAATAAAAATTACATTGTCCTCCCATTTCAAGACCCATGTCAGCGCCTATAAATTTAAATGACAGTTTGTCAGATGTTCCACAAACTGTCAATATGTGGATTCATTTTGTTAGATATGAGATCGATCATCTCATATCTAACATGTCGTCTGCAAAATTGAGGAGTTTGATGGAAGGGTCTCCAGAGACGCAGTCACACTTATTGTTTCCTGTATATTAGTACGTCAGTGATGAACGGGCTGTATGGTTTACTGATTAGTTGTCTACCAGACTGGCTGAATGACTGCTTCAGGTGGTGAGTAGTTAGCTGGTTTATTATTTGATTGATGGCTGGTTGTTGGTTTGGCTGACTGGACAGTTGACCAACTATAAGGCCAGTTGACTGGTTGTCATAATCTCTCTGCCCAGGTGACAAAGCACATGTTATTGGAACGACAGTCCACGGTTAATTGGTTAATGGCTATAAGGCTACAAGCCAAACTGGACACACAGCTCAAAGAGAGCCTATCAAACTCACCACCCCTGCTCTGTAGTAGCTCTCTGTCAGACCCAGTGAAATAAAGTGCTACTCATGAGCTCTCACCTCCTGACCCATTATGGAGGCTCTGTAATCAGGATCGCCCCATAATGCAATTTACAAGACCCTAATCTCTCAGTCAATCTTTCTGCTTCTCTGTCTCCTATCAATGTGCTCGTTTCAGACTATCCTCCTACAAACACATTTGCTTCTTTCGCTATCAACTCTATGACTGCATACTGTGTTCTTACTCTACGTATTAGTTAAGAAAATGGCAAGAACACTCAATACTTTATCTTTTAATTCCTCGGGACTATGCATTTATAAGAATCTGACATTCATAAAATTTAAGTATTTCAAATGACATACAACTTGAATGTAACTTCTTTTCTCTTACAGTGCAACTTCATTCTAATAAACAGCAAATAGAGTTAAAAGTTTACAAAACTGGAGAGGGAGAGAGATATGGTGAAAGCACTGGCACACATAAAATAATGCCTTACATCTAATTAAAATAGTAATAATAGAAACAGGAATGGGTGCAGTGCCCCGCTTTTGTGCCATTTGAGTGCATCCACATGAGATTAAAGACATTTGTTGCTGTTGCTAAGATGGCATGATAAATGGATGATTATAACAGCTTATGGGAGTCAAGCACTGTTACCAAAACAGCGGCAGAAAGTGAGAGGATGGGACTCGGTCCCAGACAGAGCAGAGATAGGAGAATCATGAGATCATACACTTGTGCGAGAAATATCATGAATGAGTCTTGAGAAAATAGGCCAGGTGTATGTAAAAGAAAAAAAAAAGCTTAGATGTTTCCCATTTGATGTGGTTTATTTTGAGGTTTAGTTATTTCTCAGGACTCAGGACCTCCTTTCACACAATCTCTCTACACACAATAAAACCACAGGTTTCATAGCTTAGCTTTTCTTACACACTTCTCCAAAGAGCTCCCCACATCCTATACCTCCTGATATCTAGGCGATTAGGGAAGTCTTACAAAGAAGAGACTGAACTGAATTGAACTGTATTGAACTTGAATTATTATTGTTGTTTTTTTATTCTATTTTAGAATTTGTTGTATTGATTTTGTTCAGCACTTTGGTCAGTGTAATGCTGAATTTAAATGTGCTTTATAAATAAAACTTACTTACTTTACTTACTAACTGTGTAACGTGTCATAGAGATGTATGGGATGCAATTGTGTTTATTTATTTTTTTTGTTTTGGTGTGTGTGTGTGTGTGGCTGTGTGTGTGTGTCTCTCTGTGTGTGTGTAGTTATAATTATAACCTTAGTTATAATCCATAGGTCAAAGCATAGTCAGGCAGGGTCATCAGAGGCATATTCATAATCATAAAGGATAGAATAGGTGAAATATAAACTGGGAAACAAGGCTCAGTATTTCACAAAACATTCATACGATTTCAGACTGAGACAAAAGAAAAGGAGGGTAGAAAATATACTAAAGGCTAAACTCAGAAGAGGTGCACACATTACCCAAAAGACCAATCATGAGACAGCAGCAGACACAGGACCAAAATGGATGTACATGGTAATGTAAACTAAAAGCACATGAAGAGAACTCGCGACAAAGCATGAGTGTGTGGCACGTTCCTCAGAATAGTGGAAATTTGTGACAAACTGATTGATTATTGACAAAAAGGTCTGGCAAATGACTGTGGCGATAGGGTTAATACTTAGTCTTCTAAACACAATCACACGTGCATATTTTGTGTAATATTTCAAAGAGAATAATTTAGGTTAAGTGTGGTTTTAGAACATCTCAGCCTTCTCTTAAAAACATGTGACGTTCCTGAAGTCATGGGGTGCTCTCAGAATTGATTAAAGAAAGAGAGAAAGAGAGAGAGAGACTCATGCACAGTGTCCATGATCTACCAAGTAAAACACAAAAACACAACAACAATAGGGCTTCTGAGTTTATTGCAGAACATTGTGAGCTGAAACAACAAGTTTACTGCAGGCAAAAAGAAGCTCAAGGCCGCTTTATAAGGAGCACACAGAGAAAGTATACAGTTCCCTGAGAATAAAATGGGTCATGTTGTTTCAGCTCTAATTAAAACAGCAAAGTAAAAAAAACACAACAGCCACGTCTAAAGATACATGCAGCAGAGGCAAAGAACTGCAGGAAACAGCAAATGCGGCACTGACAATAATTAAAGAAGCAAGATCAAGGATTTTCTGTTATTAGAAATTCGCGGTGATGAGAAAATATAAAAATGTTCAATAAGGAGGAAATAATTATTCCGCTTGATGCACACGTGCAGGAAGGATGAGAATGTGTTGCTGTTTTCTTTGTGTGTGAGAAGAATGTATGTTCATGAAAGTAGGTCAGGTTTGGGAAACTGACACATCTCCCTGCTAACAGATTAGTACAAGCCTAAAGAGCTGCGAAGAAGAAGAGAGGAGCGAGAGAGAGAGATGTCCATTGAGGGGTTTGAGAGTTTGTGCCTTTTGCCACTGTCTGCCTAAAAATACTTAATGAGCACGCTCTTTGAAAGCAAAATCTACATTATTTGTTCTATTTGTGGCAGTAATCAGGACCATTTGCTCTACCCATGGTAAAATTAAGCCATAATTATATGTTTATGATGGCCATAGTTACTACTTTAGAAATGATGTCTTGGCCATCATCTTTTTCAGTCTATGTATGTCACTTTCATTTGCTCTATAAAGCTGAGGTGTGGTGAATCCTTTCCATCAGCATCCAAACAGCTGCAGGCAGATCATTTCAAACGAACGGCTGACGGTTATCTCCTGTCCAAACACCAGCAACCTGAATTACTTCCTCCGCCAAATACTCAGGGCGTGAAATAGCTCGTGTAGAGTAAAAGTTAATCTGGGGGCAAGGAGAGAATGATGAAGGGCCGAGAGTGCCAGGCTGCAGTGTGTGTTGTACACCAGCAGGGAGTGCTGTTATGCAGAACTACAGTGCAGCACAATATGTTTCAAACTGCAGCGACATAACAGCCTCAACAGGGTAGCAGCTAATGCAAAACTAAAAATCCTTTTTATTAGTGATGCAGCATACAGTATTGCTTTTAGTATACATTACTGACTTCATATCTATGTTTGCATGAAGTATCGGTGAATGTTGAGTCCATCTGCAAGTACTGACTGAAGTATCGACTCCATACCATTATCAGCAAGTACTGATTCCACATAGCACTGACAACTCCAGAGAGTACCAACAAGTCTGACTCCACTGAGTATCAGCAAATATTGACTGAGTTATAGAGCAGTGATTTCTAGTGTCCTACGGCAAGAACGAGTCAAGGCCAAAACCATAGCCAATGTAGTCCGAGCACAACGGGGGGGCTAGACCAAGACGAAAACATCACCACCACACATGGCCGAGCCCATGTCAAGACCGAGACCAGACACAGAGAGGTGTTAATTTGCTGGTTGTGGTATCCATCTACTTTGATATTATGATTCTGTACAAATAAGTACACAGGACATACATAGGACACGTTAAGCATAGCCCATTCTTCTAGCAAGCGCTGCAGTGTAATCCTATTTTATATCATTGCTACATAAAGCACACATGGGGTGGGGGTGGCGAGGAAGCAGGCATGAGGCAAATGAAATGACAGAGTTTGTTCGTTATACAATAACTTCTTTTTTTTTTTTTTTTTTTTTTTTAAAGAAATGCAACAGGAAGCAGTACAGCACATGTAGAGATTTGCAAATCAAAGCACATTTCCTTAAAAGTGCAACTACATTAGAAGTACTTGTGCGCTATTGTTTCGTACATAAGAAGAAGTATTTTGAAACACGGTCACTTGAAATTTACAGGCACTACATAACTCTACATGCATAGATAGACATTTACATTTTGTGCTGTAAAGGGAACATTTTAAAGGATTCGCTCAAGGAAATGATGTTACAGTCTCAGGTGGTGTCGAAAAAATATTTCTAGTCTTCGTAGGCTGAATTTCCCCCGAGTTTATGACAAGACCAAGATCATTGATTTGTGTTCTCAAGACCAGTGACTGCTCACTCCACTGAGTATTGGCAATTACAAACTCCACAGAGAATCGGCGAGTGCTGACTGCCTGAATTATGGATCAGTGATTTCTCACTCCATTGAGTACTAGCAAGTACTGACTCCATACAGATTTGTTGAGTACTGACTGAATTATGGATCAGTGATTTCTCAATCTATTGAGTATTAGCAAGTACTGACTCCAATAAGAACCTGTGAATACTAACTGCACAGATCACTGACAAATGCTATTCCATCAAATATGATTGTGAGTTGACTACAGAAAGTATCAGTGATATCTGACATCATGGAGTACTAGTAAGTCCTGACTCAGAAAAGACTGAGAAGAGACTGACTTCCAGAGGTAGTGACTTCAATAGTATAGAAATATGTCACAGAGTATCGTCAAGTATCAATAGAGTATTGGCAAGTGCTGATTCCACAGAGTGTTCCAGGATTCATTCCGGGAATGATTTCTATCAACATACTGTTACTGATATAAAATACCATTTTCCCTTTCAGTTTCATTTTTTTAAACATATACAATACTGTGCAAAGGTCTTAGGCACATGCAAAGAAATGCTGTAGAGCAAAGATGTCTTCAAAAATAATGAAACTAAATGTTTCTACATTTAAAAAAAATACTATAAAGAGCAGTAAACAGTAATAAATGAA
>CM075004.1:19364636-19381589 GCA_037576675.1 Pangasius sanitwongsei | reverse complement strand
GTTACTGAGCATCTTGCAGAACCAGCCACAGCTCTTCTGGAGACTTTGACTGTCACACTTGCTTCTTATTTTTGCAGTAAAACCCAGCAGCCTTCTTTATGTTTTTTTTGTCTGAAAAGTGGTCTCTTATGTAATATGCTGCTTTCTTTACTGACATACAAACATTTCTCTGTAACATTTAATTTTGCGCTGGAAAACTAATGTTTGGAATTCTAAAATGTTTTTGTACTGAATCAATAATGCAGAAGTCATAAAATACAAATCTATAACAGGGTTTGTATTAAAAAAATAGGGTGCCTGAGACTTTTGCACAGTACTGTATTTGTTTGTGCTCATAAATATATCCTTTGTTGGTCCTATTTATATGTAAAAAAAAAGTCAAAAGACTATGTGTAAAGTTGAAGTTGATATATGCACTGGAACTATATTAAATAACAAAACAAAAGTGTCCACATCTTTGAATAATTTCCATTACTCTCTGGCAAGCATGTGTGTATGTATGAGAAGAGAAGAGAAGAGAAGAAAAGAGAGAGAGAGAGAGAGAGAGAGATTGATGTCTGCAGAAATTTACTGCACTGATGACTAACTCTGGTGAAGAAGAATGTCAATGCTTTATTATTAATAGGGGCATAAGACTCAGTCTGCCTGCTACACACAAGCCACTTGGATAAATAGAGGTGGCCTAACACTGCAGTCAGCAGTTCTGCTCAGCACAGTGTTGTGCAGCGAGATCTCTGCCCTGTCAAGAATGGAGAGTAGAGTGCCTCTCCTACTCACTTAAATCTATTTACTACTCTAAAATGTATTTTACATAACCTAAAATCTCCACCCAAATCATTAGCAATATAAGCAGTATTAGTGATTGAAGGTGATCCAAGTATAATATTTCAAGTTGGAAAAAAAAAAAAAAAAAAGTTTAGTATTGTGTTACCCAGATCTTAACGGAGAGTACAGGAGAAAAGGGGTAAATTGAGACGGACTGAGGGTCAGCATGGGATTTAAAGCTGCAAGATCAAATCAAGGCCCCTTTGTCTTGATGACAGTAGTACACCATATTAAATTAAGCACTCACTCACTATCTGGCTTCATGCCATGAATGTGCAAGGAGTGTGTGAGAACAAACAGACCATTCTGTGTGACTGTTTCAGTGAGCTCTTGGACAGAACCAATGTGATGTTCAAGAAGTACAAAGGTGAAAGTTTAAGGCATTCCTGGATGTTAAGTGCAATGGAGAACTTCTATATAAATTAGACATTATTACAGACCACAGCAGATGACAGAGCTATAGAAAAGGAACTGTGTGGATGTCTACATGTACATGCTGTGGTCAATCGGCATATGGGCTGTAACACATGTTCGGACAGATCTAATGAAATTCTCATATAAGATCTGTAAATAGCTGGACCAAAACTGGACAGTATCAGTGATCCTGTGCACGCTGTAACCCCAGATTCCTGTTCTTGGCTGACAGGAGTGGAACCTGAGGTGGCTTTTCTGCTGTCGTAGCCCATCTGCTTGGGTTTGATGTGTTGTGTGTTCTGAGATGCTTTCCTGCTCAGCACGGTTATAAAACGCCAGTCACAGAGATCACATTTTCGCCCCCATTCTCATCTTTGACGCGAACATTACCTGAACGACCTGTATATACAAGATGTTACGCATTGTGCTGCTGATTGTATAATTGCATGAATGAGCAGGGACACAGGTGTTCCTAATAAAGTGGTTGGTGAATCTACGTGCACATGGGTCTCCCAGTGTGTAGTCAGCAATGATCAAGTTTTATGCGATGCCCATACTTGTGGGGAGGGGGGCATCTTGTTCCTGCATTACATTACTTACCCCAGAAAGAGATGTGAGAAAATCAGAGTACACTAGTGCTCCAATGTGCGTGTGTGATCTTTGCTCTCTGAAACATTCAGCAGCCAGATACACTTAAACCCATACCCCATCAATCAAACACACACATGCACATACTCTTAGCCACCCCAATAACACGCCAATTATAGCACACAACCAGCCAATGCCTAATGCAAACGATCACTTGTCACAAGGTGCAAAGCTACCAGCCGTGTTCAGCAGAATTAGAGAAAAAGACATCTGCTGCAGCGCTGATGAGGTGACGATGGGCCACAAATAGACTTCATTGACAAAGTTGTATGCGCTGCTTGGAACAGAATGATCAAACCTTAACGAGAACTTCACTAACATGACTTATCTCAAATTGAATTAAGCAGAAATAGAACAAATCTCCCTGAGTAGCCATCCATAGCTAGTTGGAGAAGACAATCTGTACCTTGAAGCTGTTTTTCAGCCGTGTAATTGAATCCGTGCGTGTGTGTGTGTTACATTGAGACTTTAGGCCCTGCTCCCTCCCTGATCTCTATCAGCTCTTCTCTCCTATGTTTCCTGCTACTCTACCCCCAGCAGGCAAGCGCCATGTGGTACATGTGCTACTTAATAATAACCCCATCCTCCTAATCTCCTAAGTGTTTTTAATCCTTGCTGCTCCCCCCTATTTTTATCTCATTTAGAAGAGTGGGTTGATTAATTCACTCTTGTCAAACTCATTTTATGTACAGTAACTGTCTGACACAATTACAGATTAACACCTACTCCGACTGAATACAGACACACATATGTGAAGATGTGCACACACACTATGCAAGCATGAGTGCCCAAACATGCACATGCACAATTTGAATATGTGTGCTTGGTATAAAATTAGGGGAAAACAGCAGGATGTTATTGGTTAAAGAGTGATTTATAATACTGGCCAGGAAGAGATGCCTCTAACGACATATATTATAAACCGCTTTGGTGAAAGGGAACATCTGACCCTTTCGAGTGCACATAAGTAAGGAATAAAACTCAACATGGCATTATAAGTATTCAAACTTTTTTTTTTTTTATCTGTTTAATGACGATGGATTTTCTGCAAAACAAGTTGGTTTTGCTTATATTTTACATTACAGCAGCTATAAACACTCATTTCCTCACTTTCTCTTGAAGTTAATAGGACAAAAAGGATAAATAAATGTCCTCACAGAAAACTTGACCACATAAGCGATCAGACTTCTTTTTTTTTTTTTTGCTAATTAACAACACATTTTTAAAATCTGTTTGTTATTAGACTTAGATTATGTGGAGCATCTGCTATACAAGTCACAGTGAGTTAGCTATTACTACAGAAATGATAATGTATTAAACCAAGGACATTAAAATAAACCGGAGATTAGCCTTGCATTTGGCACTACTGTCAGAGCTGCTGTTATAAAAAATGAATCAATGCCTTCTGATCAGTTAGAATAGAGAATTCCACAGTGCTGCTGTATAATAGCTGGCAGATTACCACTATTTGATATTAACAGTGTTTATTACAATTACATAGTGTCTAAAAGTAAGGCTGGTGACTGTAATGTTTCAATAATAACTTTACTTATTTACAATAATTTTATAAATATTATGCTTGTATGTTTGTTCAATTAAAACACCATCATGGAGTTCTCCATTCATAATTACCTAAACCCATTAGGGTCAATCAGTGACTAAAGGCTCCCTAATGCTACATTTTAAAAATAGCAATAATGTTGAAATTCAGAGGGGCTTCTTAGTTATTTCAGGAAGATTAATAAGCAACCAGTTGGGCTTTTGAGGAGGCTTATTAAAGAGGAAGCAGTTTCAGGAAAAACAAATGCCAGTAGGTCAATCATTCACATCTCATTCAAAGAAGAAGCCAGAATCTAGTTTCATGAAGCACAGACCCATGACAAGGAAGATAAAGAGAGAGAGAGAGAGATGGAGAGATGGAGAGAAAGAGAGAGAGAGAGAGAGAGAGAGAGAGACGGGGGTAAAAAATGTCAGAAGTTGCTCTCGGAACATCTTAGATAAATTAGGATAATGTCACCTAGAAACTAGATAAAGCCTTTATCAGGAGCACAGACAATACCTTAATAAAGTCTCTTAAACTGTGAGCGCTGAATGTCACAATGTTCGGCTTGAGTGATGGACTTTCAAACTAAACAGAATCTCAGAGAGACTCCACAGCAAAAGCATATGTGGAGACACTTCTGATGTCCTTGAAAGCATAAGGAACTCACTTAAAGCTTTAAGAATTAAAGTTTCCATTATGATTTCAAATACTCAAATCGACTGAAAGAGTCTGTTAGTGCTGTCATACCATATCACCTCCAATCAAATGGATGAGAATAATAGTGAAAATCTGGCTCAATCTGTCAAAAATAATTACTCCTACAAAAGTAAGATATAATAATAATAATAATAATAATAGTAATAATAATAATAATAATAATAATAATAGTTTTTTTTATTGTGTATTTTTAAAATAGGCCCCTATGTGGCCTATAACAAACGTTACACTAACGATTTTAGCTGCAACATGAGAGTTACTGCAAAACACAGTGTGTTAATTCATATTGCACAACTGAGAACTGTTTATTGGGAAAAAAAAGGCCTTATAGTCACTTCCTGGTTGAAAAAGCTGACATGTAAGAGAAGCAGCTCTTCAGGAACAGATCAGGCCGTGTGTCAAAGCTGGACATGAGTCTCGAATTGTGCCAAACGAATTAAACAATGGCCGCTCTGTTTTCAGTTCCCACCCTGTGGTCAGTGCACACTTCACTTCACATTTAGTGGACCTATGGCATCTGCAAAAGTGAATAATTAACCAACTGCAAAACTTTCCAGAGGTTTAAACTTTTGTAGAAGTTTAAACTTCAAATACAGTATTTGAAGTATTTTCATTTGAAGCGTGGACTCATGTAAACGTAACATGTAGAAATGCAAAGAGACCTCATAATAAACCCCTTGTATCTCTCATCTGGGTACAATTACAACTGATTATACTGTCCTTAATCACTTATACCTGACCATAGATCATTTATGGAACTTTCCATGATACAATCACCTCTTCAAGATCAAGATTCAAGATTTTTGTGTGTCACATACACAAGTATATAGAGTATATAACTTGCAGTGAAATGGAAACCTGACCTACTCCTCTTTAGACTGTGCATTAAATACTAAATTAAAGTTAAAAATCAGAAATGAATAAGAAATAAAAAGCAATAAGAGAAGAAATAAGAAATATATGTATAGGAATGTGCAAACCTCTTGGATGGCGGCCAAGTTTATCAACAGCTACAACTCTCTTTGGGGTGACGTATTAATATCTATTAAATTACATGTAACAGTAACTGTAATGTGCTAGCAATGTATCTGCCTACATACTTAATAGTGGGATTGTCATCCCCCAAGCCCAAAAAAGACACCACATGTTGTTTAGATCCCATACCAGCACTAGTGCCCTACACAGTTCAAAGCCACCAATCAGGGTAATGATAGAGGCAGGGATTCTACTGAGAGGTAAATCAGGCAATAAACTTCAGAGTGTAAAGCTAGAGGCAACATAGAAGCCAGAGAACCAACAGATTGCTAAGCAGTTACTGCACTCTTGTCTGTGGGCCAAAGGGTCAAAAGGTATTATGTAGTTAATCAGTTTTTAATGTAGTCATTATAAATGAGGACCAAGCAAAATTCCTACACACACTACATATAATGCCTACATTAAACTTACATCAATATTTAGAGAAAAACCTACATGAAAATTCCTTTCATATTTGTTAATTACCCTGACCTGCGTTAAAAGTCATAGGTCATTAGGTTCTTTAATGTTGAGTGTGGGTGTGATGGTGACGACAAAGTTGACCTAAATGTGAGCGTCGTGTAATCGAAGAAAGCCGCCTCAGATCAGCAGCCCCCGATGTTCTAGCAGGGGTTTATTTTGAGAAGGTGCTGACCGGGTCAAAGCCAGGTATATCATCTGGGTCACCAAGGAAATAGAAGTAGGAAGGGAGATGGAGGAAAATAGGAACGATGTCAGGCGCAGGAAAACTAGAAGTGAATGTTTGACCTTCTAGGGTCCTGGAGGGGTTCAGCAATACTAAATTGAAATCCCCCCAGTCAAATGTCACTGAAGCCCAGCATTAAGATGAGTGATCATCCAGCTTAGCCTTCTTCCGATTTAAAGACAGAGAAAGAATAAGAAGCAAGGTTTAAGCCTGAAAGATGTAAACAAATGGAATTTGTTTAATTAAGCAGTCACCGTGAAATTCACAGCACTTTTTCAAAACAGACATCAAACGTATTCCAGAGGATTTGTCTAATTAAGTGTCCTTGAGCTGTGCGGCTTCCTAAGGTGTATACCTTACTCCTCACATCAAAGAGCCAATCAGAGGGCAGATCCTGAGGGCTCAGCCAGTCAGAATTGTTCTTATAGACTTCTAATGCCGCTGACCTTTTATAAATCACCCAGGATTTTGGTAATGAGATACACAAATCACAGCAGAGACCCCCTGCAGTGTGAACCAGAGCATCACTGTATATGACAGCAAAAGTTTAAAGATTAAAAGAAAAACAACCCACTTTGAGAAAGTAGGTGTATTTCTTGCATGGCAATGATAATATTATAACACTGTTCCTAAACAGACTGATGGATGAAGACAAAGTTTACAGCTGTCACTCTGAGTCTAATTCTGCTCTTATTTCATACTGCAGATTTTTTTAGAAATAAAATATAAAATGAGCAGGAAGAATGGATATGACCTAAAGTTCTCGAACATTTTAAAGGATCATGGAAGGGCTCTCAGTCAACAAAGTTTTTTTAGTCATGACTATATTATAGTGTCACGGTGACATTTCTACCAAACCACACTGACATTTTTGCTGTGTGTGTGTGTGTGTGTGTGTGTCCTGAGGATGAGCTAGAGTCTGTCACCAGCAGGCAGTTGCAGTTGGTGTGATAGCTGTGTGTACCCACAGACCATGGCATCAAGGGCAGGTAGGGGCCTTCATGCTGAGTGCTGTGGCATTAGGTTAGTGAACTACATACTCAAGTTAATTAAACATGTTTACCAAGATGAATAGTCCAAGCAACACCACAGCAGTCCCAGTGATCATGCCTCACCACATGACAACTCATGCTCATCATGTTTCACAAATAAAAAAAAAAAATGACTAAGACTAAGGAAGGCTGCTAAGAGGAATATTTAGAACACATCTACTGAGGCTTTATGCGCGCCCTACCAAATTAAATCCCCTTATCTCAAAAGTCCATCATTCCATGTTTTGAACATTCTTCTATCTTTTTTAAATCATGAAGTACTTTCTACCTTTCAGTAGACAAGGGCACAATTTTCCTAAAGCACAGTAGCCGTACAAATTAAATGAATAAAAGAATAACTGAATTAATTAGTGAATAAATAAATAAATGAAGAGGTTGACTAAGAACCTTCCATTTTTAGGCTATCCCAGGCTACAGCCCTTCCCCAAACCTTTTCGCTTCAGAATAAAAGTTAAAATTATAATAGTCGAAAATACTGTATTATCAGACAGAAAACTTTCATTCATCTTCAGTAATTAGATTTATCTTGTTCAGGGTCATGGTAGATCCGGAACCTATCACAGGAACACTCGATGTGATGCAGGTATACACCCTGGATGGGACAAAAGCCCAGAACACCATGCACACACACATTCACACACTCATTCACACCCAGAAGTAATTTAGCATAGCGTATGTCTGTCCATTGATGTGGGGAAAACACCTGAGCTCAGGATCAAATCTAACTATACGCTGTACCAACATGCCGCCCCAACACTCAATCACAATACTTACACATTGCACTAGCAATCAAATGTCAATCAAACTGGGAGATTTCTGCTGATCCTCTACCTGTACTTCGAGATCATCTTCATGTATAAATCTTAATGATTGTGTAATCAAAGTGATCCTGCTGTCACCATTTATCCATTATTCCGATGCTACACATTCAAAATAGTATTGCACAGGATGTAATGGAAGAAGAAGAAGGTTTAAATCTTTTTAGTGGTGTGTTTAGGTATGTCTTGGATACAATTATGATTGCATTTATCCAAATTTTTCAATGGTTAGTTTTATGATTAAGAGCTTGCCTGTTGGCTAAAACCATAAAATCGGCTTGGTTTGAGGATTGCAGGAAAGGAATGACAGCTCTCAGAGTTTAGATGGAGGTTGGATTTGTTTCGCTGTTAGGTGGTTAAGTTCTGCTTGAATCTGTCTCTCTCTTTCTGGATATCATTCTGGTTATCTCTATGGCTTATGTCTTTAACCCGTTTGAATTGAAAATAAAACAAATTAACAGCCCCCTCCCTTTCTCACTTCCTGTCTCTCCCTCATTTATTCCCTTCTCTTCATTTACTTCTACTTCTCTTTATGTTGAACTAATATAATAATATTATCTCCAGCACTAATTGACCTATTAATGTACAGATTAAAATGGTCATATACTCTTCATGCTTACTGTAGACACAGATAAATAGCCAGTGTGTCTACAAAACAAATCCTTTTTGCAAAAGACTACTAAACCATATGTGGTTCACTTCCTCTGGTATAAAGAAGACTTTAAATGTTACACTCTTTTTGTGGTGCCACATTGCTGTGCTTCCTTGTTAGTTCCTTCCATTTTTCATCTATTATCAAAGTAATCACACATTCACAACTTCTATATTTTTAACTGGTCCAAAGCAAAACAAGGTTTTCAGATCTAGAATTTATACCTGTCATTTACTTTATATGCCACACTGGGAGCAGAGCAGTAATCTACAGGCAAAATGCACTTTTTGTTTTCAACAATATTAATTAGCTCTCTTAATACGTAACGATGCTTTCTGCAATGTGGTATTTAATTTGAGTTTAATAAAAACACAGTCCTTGATGAGTTGTTCCCCTATGGCTGGACTGCGAATGTTTGTACCAGTTTGAGCATAAAATCCTTGAATTAGAGTAGACTCAGGGGTCTGTTCAGAACCACACAGAGTATGTGTGTATGGATACTACTATAAGTGTCTCTATGGAGTAAGATTTGGTGGATTTCATGCAGTTATATGGCTCCTTAAGATATCCTTCAAAAAAATCCATGACCCCTGTTTATTTCTGATGTTAGATCACTGCTTTGATGAGTGTTCATATAAGCCATATGACCAAAAAAAAAAAAATCCCTCATGGTGACTCACTGCAAACGTTGTAATATTGTGAACCACGAAAACAGAAGTAAGGAATTGAAAAACAAATTTGAGATCTTTTATTTATAATCATGCTCAAGACACTCAAGCCTATGAACAAATGATTAATCCAAGTAGCTGCTAGATACGGTCCCATCCCAGTGGATATTACCAACTGTGAGTCAGACTGCGGTAACTTGACTGGACTGTTTTTTTAAATTCTGAGCAAGATATTCTTGGAAACATCTGAAAAACAATACAGCAATAATGGCTTGGGGTAAAGAATGTACTTTCCTATAATGCTTAGCATCAAATGTGGTGCAAAGGGATTTCCAGCAATTATAATCACAAAGTTTGCCACCTCCCAAATTCATGCCGGTAGGTGGATTGACTATTCTAATTGCCCTTAGGTGTGAATGAGTGTGTGCGCATGGTGCCCTGTAATGGACCGCCGCCCCATCCAGGATCTACTCCTGCCTCATATATTCCCGGGATAGGCTCTGGATCCTTCAAGACCCTGACCAATCTCATCAAATATGAAGTAACCTTATTCAAGTACATCATAGTGGTGGCATTTCTTTAGTGTTACAATTAAGCATAGTGATGTATTACTTTTAGGGTTTCGTAGAGACCCTCTTTGCTTTTTGATTCATGGGGCAAAGGAACTCAACACCGAACAACCCCCTAACCATCTGAGGTTGAAAGGGATGTTGGCCAGCTCAGGTAATAAAGGTTTTCTGATGCTATGATTGGACAAACCTCTGTCAGTCCCTAGCTCTACATAAAAGTGTGTGATAGCTGACTGCCCTTTCTGTTTCCATTTCCTGTTTTCTCTCATGGCCATGGGCCTCTTGTGTTAAAAGATTACTAAGTGTGGATTCAGTGTATCAAAGGACTGTCAATAGGTGATGCCAATAATAAGACAGAAAATGAATGGCTTTACTTTAAGGCACTTTGCACATAGAACCTAGTCTCAACAGAGTAAAAACAAAAAAACATCATAGATTTTTTTTGTAATTGTTTTTTTTTTTTTTTTTTTTTAAATGTCTACCACTAGGAGTGATGTGAGCAGATTGATTCTACCTTCTGAGCTCCCATGGCTCCTGCTCCATAAGGTGCCATGCTGGCAGGAGGGTCAGTGATGTAGGTCTTCTTTGGGGCAGGAGGCTGGTAGCTCTGATTGTGTGGTAGTACAGCGTGGTGGCTTGGTTCAGCCCTCCAAGTGTTCTGGCCTCCAGGGGCTGGAGCTCCACCGTAGTGTTGATCATGGTACCCTCCAGATGGGGAGAAAGTTGGCTGTGGAGGCCCGTAGGCAAAGTCAGGGCCGCGAGGTTGGGCTGGTGTGTATTGCCCCTGTGCATACGTGGCTCGGCCAGGCTGCGGATGCTGCTG
Source organism: Pangasius sanitwongsei (assembly GCA_037576675.1). Lineage (NCBI taxonomy): Eukaryota > Metazoa > Chordata > Actinopteri > Siluriformes > Pangasiidae > Pangasius > Pangasius sanitwongsei. Next base: position 19,371,140 of record CM075004.1, on the reverse strand, counting down.
CTGAGGGCCAGGCTGAGCTGCTCGTGCCTGCACACTGAACGTGGGCTGGCTGGGGGTAGAGGCCGTGCTGTAGGAGGCAGGAACTGGCTGCTGAGGCCGTGAGGAAGGAGATGGAGAGGAGGCTGGAGCAGCAGATGGAGGCGCCTGAGGCTTGGGAGTAGACTTCTTGGTGGCGGTCAGAGGTGGCTGGGTGGGGATCACCATGCGTTTGTAGCCTGTAACAGGAGCATTGGGGCTTGTCGCCGGTAGGGTGGCAGAATTCTGTGCAAAGTGAGTAACGGGAATAGTTAGTTATTCTTAATTAAACATTAAGCAAAATGAACCTCTGTCTGCTGATAGAAAGCATATTAATTAACATAAGGCCAAAAGTATGTGAAGATCTGACCATCACATCCATATGTGGGCCTTCCCCAAACTTCTGCCAGAAAGTTGGAAGCACACAATAGTCTAGAATGTCTTTGTATGTTGTAGCATTACAATTTCCCTTCACTGAAATTAAGAGGCCCAAACATGTTCCATCATGACAACGACCCTGTGCACACCATCCCCACAGAACACCTTTGGGATGCATTGGAACATCAAGTACGTGCCAGGCCTCCTCAGTGCCTGACCTCACTAAAACTCTTGTGGATGAATGAGCACAAAACCCCATCAGCCACATATCAAAATCTAGTGGAAAGCCCTGCCAGAAGAGTGGAGGTTATTGTAACAAGAAAGGGGTACTAAATCTGGAATAGGATGTTCAAAAAAGCACATACGAATGTGATTGGTCAGGTGTCCAGGTATGACTTTTGGCCATACAGTGTACTATATGGTGGGGTTTATAGCCACCTGGTTTTATACTGATTTTGAATAAGCACATATTAAACTTTAACTGATACAAAACAAAGCAAAAAAAAAATGGTTGACTACACATAGTTGTTAGTTAATGGCAGTTAGCTTCCTCTTGAGGACAGACATGAGGAGAGCTTACACATCTCTACACAGACAGTATCCTCAACTCATGGTCTAGCTGGAGATCCTGGAGTCGTGAGCCAGCAATGCTACCTGTTGCGCCACTGTGCCACCTAGCTTGTACTCCTTAAGTCTATTATATGGACAATACTGTCTGGAATATCAGCATTTCCCTCAGATGTGTCGGTATATTACTAAGAAAATAAAACAAAAATTAAAATTACACTATGAGCTCTGCTTCAAACACTGACTGAACCTCCATGAGAAAGAGCAACATTGTGTCAGCAGTCCGAAATTAGCCATTATCAGGAATTTTTCCTTTTAAAGAGAATGTAAGTTTTTGTCTAGTGCTCTTTGATGGTGCATCTTTAAAACATTTGCCTAACATTTAATGGAAACGCATTTGCTGTTTGACAAACTGGATGGAAAGATTGCTTTTTTTCCTAAATTAAATCTGAAATGCCCATCAGTTACAGCTTTGAAACTTCTTTCTGATGAGCTTTTCCCATGAATACCATTGATTTTCTGTATAAAATATCATCCTGGGTTAAATCTCATGACCTTAGGGTGAACACCCAACTCCTTAACAGCTATAAAAACCCTGCAAGCTGTAGATCAGACATGCTTGTATGTGACATTGCATAACAAGAAGAGCAGCACTAACATGAAGAGGGATCCTCGAGAACATCAGGGCGGATCACACACACAACTCAACTATGATATGATTTATTCAGCCTGAGGCTTACAGTGCAAGTAATTATCCAGCCCGTCCAGCAGCTATCCATCTTCAGGACAAGTGCATCAGCCATGAGCCTGGCCTGCCTGGGGAACATCCAATCATAAAGTACAGCTAATAAAACACGAGGCAGAAGGCCAGGGCTGTTTGGTGGAGGAAGAAAGAGCAGTGATGGGCGACCTGACACTTGTGCTGACGTTAGCTGCCTACACGGGATAGCGGACTAAATCAGAGAGATTTGTGCACTTGGACTTCCTCAGCAGTGGACTGAGCTGATTCAGAGAGAGTACTGCAGTTCAGCTGAATTAATAAGAATGGTTCTTTCTTCATCCTTCCGGGCAGGATAATAACAATTTGCCATTTTGGCAGTAGTCATAGACAAGACAAATAGCAATGACGTTCAGTGACAGGATTTTTACAAGATGAGGGTATGATGCATTGTTTGAAGGTGCGACAAGGTTTGAGTTCTATTTTTGTTCATTTTCAGCATTTGTCTGACTCTTTACATCTATAGAAGATGCAACTAACCAGTTAAATGAGGACTGCTGGGACTGAGCTATAATTTTATGATGAAACACTGAGTAATACATCCTGTGATAGTACCGTAGCCTTGAGCACTTTTTCATGTTTTATTTGAGGACATCTATGGAGAAAATGTGCTTGTTAATATGTTTTTTTATCATTTAGTCAAGCTCTCCACTCACATAATCAGCATAATCAGTACAGTTATGCAGGAAGAAGCAATGTTGCATCATTCATGCTAGATGGTTGGCATGCTAAATGTTATTTGCTGAGCAAAGTGGGTTAGGTGTGTCTGAGTGGTTTCAGATGGAAAAGATTTCTCTCAACCATTGTTTTGAGGCTACAAATAATTTCGGCTTTTAACTTGTCTTGCAAAAAGACCTGTAATTAATAACATGACAGGCCCAAAATTACACAAAAAACCCTTATGGCTATAGTATAGCCCTTTTTTGGTGGTGGTTTGCTAATTTAGCACACAGGCACAAACTTAGCACTGAGCTATCTAAAGCCTGAATACATCAGACCCCGTAATATCCAATATTCAGAATAGCAAATCAAAGTCTAATAGGAGCACTGTTCTAGTGTCAAACTCTCTAATGACCTACAAACTGACTGTCATTAACCTACGCTATTCTTTTTAGGTTACTGCCTACAGACACAGAAAAAGAAATCAATTACTGTCTTTATCTCTTGATGAGAGTAAAGCCGTAGGCAGCAGAAATGAAAAAGACACCTCTGTGACCTTTTATGACTGTTCATAGTGCTGTTCTGACACAGGGCAAGGTTTCAAAACTAAGCGTAAACCCCACGGTTTCAATCATCTCTTCTGAGTTTCATTAAATTAACTATTCAAATGAGGATCAGTGTTTATTTCTGTCTGTTTCTCATAAGGGGCACACACACCTTCAGCATCGACTTCACTACATAATTCACAAAGGTTTTTAATGTACAGCTATGGGACAAGGCTGGTATATGTACTACAAGACATGCTGAGCTCCTTGGAGGATGGTCTCACCCATGCAGTGAGCAATCTTTTTTTTTCCACTTTTAATTTATTTTGATTGTCTAGTAAGTTTGGTCCAACTTTTTATTAAGTATCTCTAATACATGTATCATTACACACAAACTATACAAGAGACTATAATGTACTATAACTACTGAGGATGTTGTACTGTTATAGATGGATTACAGCAATAAATATAGTGGTTTGCATAAGTATTCACCCCTTTGAACATTTTATAATTTTACAATCTGTAACTGAACATGGGATTGTATTCCATGAATATACTAAAAATAGCCCATAATATTGGGCTGGGGAAAAAAAAAAGTTTTAAGGCACTATTATTTACCCATTAACCCTTGTTAGTGCAACCAGTTTCCATCAGAAGTCACATGATTAGTTGAATGGAGTACATGCATGCACGGTCCCTTCCAAAAGTATTCAACCCTCTTAAAAGTCATCAGATTCACCTGGATTACAAACAACACTTAAACAGATTACTCCAGCCGGTATTTTTATTGCAAACCAATATGCTCTTATATATTCAAAGTCAATATTAATTATTTGTCAGCAGATCTTTTAAAAGAAAACTGAAAAATGCTGCTTGCCTAAGTAATCACCCCTTGCAGACTAGTACTTGGTACAGCTACCTTTTGCTATAACAGCTTTAAGTCTGTTGGGGTAAGTTGTATACTTATGCAAGCAGCATTTTTCAGTTTTTCATTTTCTTTGAAATACTCGCTGACCAACACTGTAAACCGTAATGTTTTCTTTACTTAAACAATCAAGTAATCATGACTAAACACTACTTAAAATGTTGCGTTTTGTGCCCATAAATCAAAATCAAAGTTAGTTTAACTTATTTACCTAAAAAATACATAAACCTAAGATGTCAAGTGTTATGAACTCAAAATCATGATTCATTAAAATAGCTCACGCTGGTCTTTATTTGATGTGATTGGCCAGGCGAGTAGTTCTGCCTGGCAACAAGAGAACTAATGCACTGATTGGTAGATAAAAAGGTGCAAAAGGTGGTCCTCTTCATCGCATCTGTTGCTGGTACCGGTGTAGTGAAGTGTTCATCATTTGTAGGAGAGACGACTCTGTGTGTGTTTACAAAAAATGGCAATCATGTAGAGGACGTTTTGTAAATAGAGTTACATTTTGCTAAAAAGTGTTAATTTCCCATAGGTATGGACACTTATGGGACACCCTGTGTTTACATACACTTGAAATGACCACCACCAACATTTCAGTACACTGGTTCCCTGGTGGACCCGCCATGGCCTGGGATCGAGTCACGGTCAGTAAACTATAAAGTACATTATATAAACACCATGTTAAGTGAACTTAACAATTTAAGTACAGTCTACATGAGCACCAAGGTAAGTGAACTTAAATATACAAGTTTTGGGAGACCACGTTACTCAATTAAATTGAGGGATTGAGTTTACTCAATCGAGTACAGTCAACTTGTTAGGCTTTTCAGTGAATAATTAATTCTGACTTTGAAAATTCACTGAAAGAGTTTGCAATAAAAATACTGACAGGAAGAATATGTGGTTTTATCATTTGTTATTCAGACAAATTTGATCAATTCCACAGGGGCTTGAATACTTTTGCAAGCCACTGACAAGGGTTACGTGATTTCAATATAAATAAACTCCTGTTCCTGGAGTTTGTTAGAGAGACAAAGTTCTGGGAAAGTATCAATCAGGGTTAGTTTATACAAAACCTTTAAACATCATTAAATCACCATTAAATCCATTATTAAAACGGAGAGACTATGGCACAGCCATGACTTTGCCTAGAGGAGGCCGTTCACCAAAAGTCAGTGACTGGGAAAGGACAGCATTAGTCAGACAAGCAGAGTTAGGGAAGTTTGAGTAGTCGGAGAAGTCCATTTCAGTTCCAGGTTGTTAGACTACAAAATGTGAAAAAGTTCAAGGGGAGGTAAATACTTTTGCAAGCCACTGTATGTACTAAAACATCATACACATGTGCATCCATTTCAGTTCTGGCTCGTGTAAATATACAAGAGTATCTTGACGTTTTCAAGTAAAACAAATGTACTTGCCCTCACTGTGGTACCCCTGAGACAGTCTGTCCTTTAACAGCTGTCAAGATAGGCTTCTGTCCTTACACAACCTAATGAACATGTTTATTTATATACAATTCACTAATGTAATCCACCAGTAACAGTACAAACATCCTCAGTAGTTACATTATACTTACCTGTATATTATGTGTAACAGCACTGACCAAAATATTAAGTCAAAACAAGTGAATTTACAGATTTATAAGGAATTTAAAGCCTTACTATACTTACATATCTAAATCTGACAGAGTGAGACAAAAGTCTCTCTGAAAGATTACATGGTTTAATATCACTTCTATTTAACTAATTAGCTCAGAAGAAATATCTTTCTGCATGCATATGTAAAAAAAAGCCTGAGCATGCCCTTCAGGAACTGAAATGATTCAATTTAAATGTTTCATGCTTTTTTTTTTTTTTTTTTAAATACCCCAGATTATTTTATCTATAAAAGCTAACACTGAGAAATGCAAATACAGCCCTAGAAATAATTACATTGTCATGGTAGATTTTACACTTGCTACATGTGAGGAGAGAGAATCAGCCATTTTATTCAGTAATGAAACCATAGGTAGGATGCGATCAGAACAAACCAGCAAGAGTCAGAGTTTTTATGATACAAAAAAAAAAAAAAAAAGCTGTAGTCAAATTATTTATCATTTTGCAAACCTCAGTTGTATACTGGGCAAATGTTTGCATATATAATATCATGGAAAATTCCAGCCTTTCTTTTTTTTCCCTCTCTCTTGACATTAATAAGACAAACAGGCAGCTTCTCATGTTAGCAAGAAAATGTAAAGCACGAAGCCCTCTGCCATCAAAACTTTCCACTTTGAAAAAGTCCACTAAAGTTCCTGTATTTAGTTCCTCCAAATTATATAAATTAAAAGGAACAAGATGTCTTAGAGTATGTAATAACATATGGTTATACCTTATTACCTTATTTAGTCTTTTTCTGCATATGTGAACTGGATCTAAAATAAAAATGTAATGTTTAGACAGCTATGAATTTGGATTTATCATTGGCATATTCTAGAAAGCTTCTAAGATCCTATAAAAATAGTGTGTGTATATAATATATATATATATATATATATATATATATATATATATATATATATATATATATATATATAATGTATGTATGTATGTATATACACACATACACACATACACACATATATATATATATATATA
>CM075004.1:19321980-19361783 GCA_037576675.1 Pangasius sanitwongsei | reverse complement strand
CCCCCCCCCCCCCCCCCCCCCCCCCCCCCCCCCCCCCCCCCCCCCCCCCCCCCCCCCCCCCCCCCCCCCCCCTTCTCCCTTCAGTCTCTTCTTCAGGAGGTGAAATGCTGCTCAATGGGGTTAAGTGCTAGTGATTGACTTGGCCACTCTAAACCCTCCCACTTTTTCCCCCTGATGAACTCCTTTGTTGTGTTGGTAGTGTGTTTTGGGTCATTGTCTTGCATGATGCAGCAAGTTCCTCCCAGTTATGGTGCATGACCCTTCCATGATACTTAAAGTTCCTCCCAGTTATGGTGCATGATCCTCCCATGATGCTGGAAGTTTCTCCCAGTTAGATTGGAAGCATTTCTCTGTAAATTGGCAGACAGAATGTTTCTGTAGACTTCTGAATTCATTCTGCTGCTACTATCATGAGTCACATCATCAACAGAGGTTAGTGAGCCTGTTCCAGTAACAGCCCTGCAAACCCAAGCCATGACACTACCTCCACCATGTTTGACTGATGAACTTGTTTGTTTTGGATCATGAGCAGTTCCTTTCTTTCTCCACACTTTGGTCTTTCCATCACTTTGGTGGAGGTTAATCTTGGTTCCAGAAATTTCTACTCTCGAAGTCTTCTTCAAAACAATGGGTGACTCACTGACTGTGGTATTTGGGCTTTTCTTCAAAGCTCATAAAATGTTTCTGTCATCAACTGCTCTGTCATTGACTGTTTTCCTTGGCTGACCTGGTTGTTAGTAGACCAGTGATTTCTTTCTTTTTCAGGACATTCCAAATTGTTGTATTGGCAATACCCAATGCTTGTGCAATGGCTCTGATCAATTTTCCCTCTTTTCCCAGCTTCAAAATGACCTGCTTTTCTCCTACAGAAAGCTTTCTGGGCTTCATGTTGGTTTATCCTTTTTAACACCAAATGCAGTCACAGGCGAAACCAAGGGCTCAAACCAAGAGTAGACATTCAGAGCTATTAATTGTTTAAACAATCAATCTAACAGGGCACACCTGGGCAACAAGAAACACATGTCAGATATATGTTCCAATATTTTTAATCACTTGAAAAGTGGGTGGATTCAAATAAACGGTGCCATGTTTTAAGTTGTTTAACACAATTAGATGTAAATATCAGGAAATGAAAGCTGAAATTCTGATCTATGATCTCATATTCATCTTTTGATCTCAAACCCAAATGTCTTCAGTGTATACTTTCAGAGGGGACTGTATTCTTTTTTTCCCCAATTTTATAGCACTTTTAACCATAGATATTATCACAAAGCAACTTTAGAGTTAGATCTTTAATGTGTATGCCAGAGGAAACAGTGGCAAAACACTCCTTGAGATGCTATAAGGAGGAACCAGATGCACAATGGAACTCATTGACTTCTGGGTGACACCAGAGTGCGCAATTATTAAACATTACAGTGTGTTGAATTGTACTAGGTGTGTTGAAATGGTGTTTAGTATATTGTGAATAACATTCCTGGGATGAGTACAGGACAGTCTTTATGAATACAACAGCTGTTCTTAGGTTCAAATCTACACTATCAAGGTGAGATTATCCACTAAAGCAAGAGTGAGAATTGCACATAAACTGTTTTGGGAAGTGTAAAACTTCTGGGTATCCAAACACAAAGTAAACACAATTATTAGGACTAAACACAGCAGCAGAAAGTGTGTCACAAGGGCAGAAAGTTCAAAGCAGGACACCAAAGCATCAGGATGTAGCAGTGTGTCAGGTGTTTCTTGTGAATTTCACAGCCATAACTCTTCCCTCACATCAGCACATTACTGCATACTGTGGCTCACACTGACACCTTTAAACCCTCTAGCTCTAATTTCAAACAAAAAAAAAAAAAACAGATTTCTTCAAAAGTGTGAATCCATAACATGTCAACTAATCTGGAAATGATTATCAACTTATATGTGACACATAAAAAAAAGTTCTTGCTTTCTTGGCCATGATGTGTTCAGGTGCACCGGCCCTTCCTGCCTTCATTCACAGCCGAGATTCATCTAAATCGAGGTAAACTTAATAACCTGCTCAAATCACACTCGACTCCTTTGCATTCATATCACAGGTTCCTGTTCTCCACTCTAAACCTGATTTGCCTGAGTGCTCGAAAAATAAGAGCAAATAAAGTGACACAAGAAAAGCCGAGGCCCATCTATGAGGTAAAACACAGTGTGGGGATGAAATTGAGGGTTTGGCATTAAGGACACTTTGATGTGCTCATCCGGAGAATGGTGGTTAGATCTGAATCTGTCGTCATTTTCTCTCTCCAATAATGGGCATCCTTTGAATCGGATAAGCAGAGTCATGGCGTCACAGCGAGGCTGTAATTGTGACTGAAACACATATGGCTGCAATCATGACACTGTCCATCAAAGCTATTCTTTTCCCAAAGACTTTCATAAAGATGATTGGAGTGGGAGTTGTTTTCTTTTCTACGTCTAAAGTAAAGTTCCATTTAGAATGCTTTCATGTCCTCTCTCTCTTTTTTCTATAATTTCTTTTATTATTATCTCTTTCCACATATCTATGATCTCTGATAGTTTCACAGAAAACGAAGAAGGCATCAGCTGTCTATGGACGTGCGACTGCGAATGTGAGACATCAAAGGTGTAAAAAGAACACAAAGCTCCAATATACGATCAAATCAGAATGAATGCTCTCACAACCCAAACCTCATCAAGGCTAAAATCTGAAGGCAGATGTAAAGTCTGAAAAGTGTCTGAAGGCAGACACTAAAATAAAGGTTGCAACTATAGAAAAAACTTTAGAAAGCATGAATCCATATTTAACTGTTGAAAGTTTCAGATTTTTCAAACAGTGCCTGAAGTGGAAAAAATAAGTGCAGGTACTTCAGCCCTAGCATATTTGCCTCCAGTTTCCGCAAACGATTAAGCAAATTTGAAGCTCTGCAGTGAATAAGGCACTAAACTACCAAAGCGCAAACCTTATTTTATATTTCAAGTCAAGTCAATTCAATTTGGTTTATTTGTATAGAGCATTGAACCATAGATACTGTCACAAAGCAGCTTAACGGATATAGCTCAACGGATGTAGATTTACAAATATATCCCTAACGAGCAAATCAGATGCAAGTGTGAGAAAGAAAACTCGCTGTGACAATATGAGGAAGAAACCATGAGAGGAACTAGACTCAAAAGGAAACCCATCCTCTTCTGGGTGTCACTGGACAGTACAATTATAAATCATTATGACTGTATACTGTGAACATGTATAACTGTATACTGTAAAGCCCTGCTGTAAAGTAAACTATTCAATCATTCAAAAAATTTGTAAACTAGCCAAATATTTATATTTCTTTTTTTTTTTTTTGCTTTAAATTGGCTTTCGTGTGGTTTGGAAGTGTATGGTTGATTACTTGAACGACTCTCATTCTGAGGCGATGTTATAATGCTATCCTTGGGTTCCATTCAGGCCAATTCACACCAGACTCATTTAGTTTCTGAAGCCTTTTTTGATGTGTGTCATGCGGCAGTTACACTTTAACAAGCACTTCAATCCATACCAGCTGTGTAAAACACGAGCCACTGCATCACGCTGCACTGCGCTTGCTGCTGTCTCTAGTATTTTTCTTTTCCACTTGCATGCACAAGTAAAAATGTAACCTCCATAGAAATCAATTGAAATCACACAATCACATTTCCTATACATTCTAAGCACTGAATACTACACTCACCAGTCACCCTAATAGGAACACACGTACACCTGCTCATTTATGCTGTTATCCAATCAGCCAATCATGTGGCAGTAGCACAATGCATAAAATCATGCAGATACAGGTCAAGAGTGTTCAGTGTACAGGTCAGTTAATGTTCACATCAAACATCAGAATGGGGAAAAAGTGTAATCTCTGTGACTTCGATCATGGCATGATTGTTGGTGCCAGATGGGCTGCTTTGAGTATTTCAGTAACTGTTGATCTTCTGGGAATTTCACACACAACACTCTCCAGAGTTTACGCAGAATGGTAAACTGTGAGTGGAGGGTCTGCAGGCTGAAACACCTTGTTAATGAGAGAGATCAGAGGAGAATGACCAGATTGGTTTGAGCTGACAGGAAGTCTATTCTAACACAAATAAGCACTCTTTACAACTGTGGTGAGCAGAAAAGCATCTCAGAAAGCTCGACACATCAAACATTGAGGTGGATGGGCTACAACAGCAGAAGACCACATCAGGTTCCACTCCTGTCAGCCAAGAACAAGAATCTGAGGCTATCATGGGCACAGGCTCACCAAAACTGGACAGCTGAAGACTGGAAAAAGACCTGAAATTTGCAGATCACCAGGCTTTTGGAAGAGTGTTCTGTAGTCAGAAGAACCAAAAACTGAACTGTTTACCTATAATGATCAGCGCAATGTATGGAGGAAAATGGATGAGGCTTGGGGTGGCAGCATCATGTTGTAGGGATGTTTTGCTGGAAAAGGGACTTATGCACTTCAGAAAATAGGTAGCATCATGAGGATGGAGGATTATCTAGAAATATTGAAGTAACACCTCAAGACATCAGCCAGAATGTGAAAGTATTGGAGTGGCCATCACAAAGCCCTGGCCTGAATATCATAGAAAATGTGTGGACTGAACTGAACTGTCTGAGCAAGGAGGCCCACAGACATGACTGAGTTACACCAGTTCTGTCAGGAGGAATGGGGAAAATTCCAGCAAAGAATTATGAGAAGCTTGTGGAAGGCCCCAAGTGTTTGACTTAAGTGCAAGTAATTAAAAGCAATGCCACCACATGCTAGCAAAGTGTATTTCAACTTTTGACCCACCAAAAATCTGATATAGTAAATAAAAGCTGGAAAAAAATCTGTCTCTTAGGTTTTAATTTGAAATGACCTCTTATGGAAATAAAGTAGATCCCCTAATTGGCTTAACACAGGAAATGAATGATAACATTAAATCAAAATGAAAAAGTGAGTTTGAATGTCTTTGGCCTAGATGTATGTAAACTTTTGGCCTCAACTGTACGTGTGTATATCAAGACAAAATATTTGGACACACCTGATGATCATTTTGACCTAAAGGCTTATGTTTGAAACCGCACTCTGCGCAAAAAGTCAAAAGATGTTTCTGTCCAAAGTCATAGATGTTTCTTTATTAACTTCCTCAGTGTTAATAAAGTGTTTGTCTTCTGAACTTTTTAACCGAGAAAGAAGACGGAAGTTTCTTTGCCACTTTGCCAGACCCCAAAAACTTACAAGCATTCTGATCTGAACTGATCCGACCTGTGTGTGTGTGTGTGTGTGTAGCTTCTTGCAATGTTGTAAACAGCAGCTCTGACTACAATATGTGTAAACACAGCATGCATACAAACTCCTAATTTCTGTGGTGCATGGAAGATCATTATAGAGTGTCAAGTGACCAAATTCACCATTTCAGACTTTATGGTTTGCAAACTGTCCTGTATGTTTTGGAACATAAAACTCCACAGCTACTACAACAGGAACACAAATGTCTGTTTCCCTATAATAGAGCATCCCAAAGTGTTTCAATCCTCTTATACCGCAGCAATTTACCGAGATTACAATTTTTCATTTATTAAAAAACAGCTTCTCATACATTCTATTCACTTATATTTACATTTAATGCTGTGGAATGTCTGCAAAACAAGTTAATTCCTCTTATCACTTATGTTATAGCAGCTACAATCATTCCCTCACCATGCCCTCTTCTCTCTCTCTCTCTTTAAGTAAATAACTTAAAAAACACAGCTTGCTATGTTAATGAGAAATAGAAAAGTGCCAAGTCTTCTGTACTGAAGCGGAAAATGTTTTCTTTGGTTAAAACCACATGCTTTTAATCCATTTATTATTAGGTTTAGATTATGTGGAGTACCTGCCACACAAATCCCCGTGAATTAGCTGTCACTACAGAACCAATAGTGTATTAGAACGAGATCTTTCGCATCAACCTGTGATTTAAGTTACAGCTGGCACTATTTTCAGAGCTGCTGTTATAGAAAATTAATCTACACTTTCTGACCAATCATATTTGAGAATTCAACAGCGTTATGGTATAAAAGTTGGCAGGAAGTGCTTGCATTATTCTAAGAGAAGGTATCACATTACATTAATGTTTATTTCTTTGCCAGGTACTTAAATCCAAAGCGACTTACAAACACAGAGCTGTTAAAGAAGCTGGCAGTGATACCTATACTGGAGAACTGATCAGAAACAAGTGCAAGATAGTTGTAGGAAAACAAAATGAGCCACTACTTAACACAAGTAGGAGTGTTCCCCTGTGACTGCTGACTGGATGGTCCATGGTCTTGGCATACACACTTTACAGACACAAGAGTACATGCATGGTCCCTGCTTTTCAAACTCTATTAACTGTTAGTCTTTTTTAATCCCTGTCTCTTCTATCTTTGGAGCTTTGATTTGATGTTGCTTGCCGTCAATCTTTCTGGAAAGATCAATACATTCTAAAGGGATGACATTTAGATTCCTTAAAGCCTAATTAACTGCTATTTGCTTATGAAGAGTTAATCAGATCATCTTAAGAAATCTTTCTCAGAACCAGTACTACTGAGCATACAGAACATCACTTTTTTATGATGTGAAATCTATCCTGCTGTTATTTCTTTTGTACACAACAGGATTAGGTCTGAGAGCAGCATCCCTGCTGACTACAGCCGTAAGCAGGCTAGAATTCTCTACTTCCTGTCTCCCTGAATGATGAGAGAAAATTGGAGGAAAGAAAGTCTGAAAGGCTCAAAATAGATGCTCATATTGTGTCACGCACATAGATAATGTTTGAAGAGAGTGTGAATTGCTCTACTCTTAAACATTAGAGGTACTGAATCATGAATAGGTGCAGTGTTTGCACCAGCATGTCACCTAGGTTAATACAAATGCTGTTTCAACGCAAACTGTTTCTCAGGACTGGGCCACCTGTAAAATCCCAAAATGACACACACGCCAAAGTGAATTCTGGAGAACCGTAACAATGTTTACTCAAGCGAACAGCGTGTATGTTTTATTGAAGATTTTAGAGACTACTAAACAAGTGCTGAAAGTGTGAACACGCTAGCAATAACCCAGAGCGCTTACTGACCAGAGACACCAACCGATGTCTCTGGTCAATTTCCTTCATAAAATACAGAAAACAGACTTAGCTCCAGTTTAGGTTTATCTATTTTATAGAAACATTCAATGGCCACTTTATCAAGTACACTTGCCATGTAGGTCATGTTATATAATATTTATATAACTATTATATAATTGGACCACTGCAGGACCACCACTGGCCAGATGTTACGTGTTAGTGGACTATTCTCAGCACAGTAGAGACACTGACGTGGTGTTCCACTGGTACCTGTGTATCACGCATAGCTAGATTTTACAGTGGTACACATTGTAAAACTTACTGGCCACTTTAATACATATTTATAAATGAAGGTGTACAGGTAGGAATTACAGCTCATACTTTCCCATGCACTACCTGTGTTAATCAGAGTCAGTTCATGAATATAGCACTACTGTTGGCTGGATATACTTGTACTGTTTCTCAAGCCAGCAGTGCCACTGAGGTGTTTCAAAACTCCAGTAACACTGATGCACCTCATACACTCGTACCAGCACAACACACACTACTGTGTCACAGTACTGCTAAGAATGGTCTACTATCAAAACAATATCTGGTCACATGTTGTCCTGTGGTGGTTCAGTAATGAATGGGGTGTGCTGTTACAGGAGAATAATCAACAACACGGTAATGTGATGTGGACGGTCATGAAGCGGGGTTACTGTTACCACTCTGAAGCTGATTATTTTCAAAAAAAATATTTAAAAAATAATAATTAAAAACAGCACCCAAAGGGTTTTATTCCTTTTATACCACAGCAGTTTGCCAATGTGCACACTTTTTTCTAATTAAAGAATGACACGTTGTGATTTTAAATTGCTTACAGTTACATTTAATGTTGTGGAACGTTAGTTAGCTAACGAAGTTAGTTGCCGATATCGCTTACTTTACAGCAGCTAAAACAGTTGTTTTCTATTTATTGAAGTTAATAAAACAAAAAATGCAACTTGTCATGTTACCTAAAAATTGGAAAGCACAATATCCACTGTCCTGAAGACTCTCACATGGCAGAAAACTTATAGACTGTAGCAAAGCGCTGATACTTGAGAATCCTTCCAAACAAGTGAAATAATACATATTTTTTCCCTCTCCTTACATATCAACAATTAGACTTTTTGTTGTTAAATAACTACACATTTTTAATCAGTTTATTACTATGTAGAGCCACCACCGTACTTCACAAGTCCTTGTGAATCAGTTGTTACTACAGAAACGTTAACTTATTAGAACAGGCATGTTTATATAAACCTATCATTTAAATTACAGCTGTCATTACAGGCACTGTCAAAGCTGTTGCTATAGAAAATTATTTAGCAATCATCATAAATTTAGCCTTCTGACCAATCAGACTCGGGAATTCAACACTGCTGTGACGTGAAGTATATTTTAATAGATGGTAAGTGTATCTAATAAACTGTGTGTGTGTACTGACTAAATTAGTGACAGTTGTGCCTGTAAAGTCTAAAAAGAGTATAGTGAGATGAGAATGGAATTGAGAGAATTCAATCAGAGGAGATTTCCCATGGTCTACGGCTAGCCAGCCAGCGAATGGATTCCTTAATTACAATTCAGAGACAAAGCACAAATTAGAAACAGGGGACTAGTAAGAAAAAAAATGGAGAAGACTGGTGTTCTTCGATTAAAGGGGAATTTGGAGATTCTTCAAACAGCTTTGAATAATTTTAGTCAATAGTTTAGTGAAATATATTGTAGGTCATTTGGTCCAACCATGGAATTAGGAAAGGAAGGATTGTGTGTGTTGGGTGAAAAACGGTTTATGGAGATTTCCAGATTAGTAGTATGGAACATTCATTGACACCATGTTTTGTGGGCTTGGAGCCGGAATGCAACAAAAATGCAAACTAGATTCATGAATTATTAAGCATTAATATGTCCAGAATGCTTTTTTACACTCTGGAACTCAAAAGCATTTGTAACAGTCCAGCTTTATAGTATTCCTTGTTTACAAAGGTCAAGATAAGCAAATAATATGACTGAATAGCAGCAGCAGTTACCTTTTCAAAGTTTCATCATTAGTGATTAGTTCATAGCTATACCTAAGACCTGATATGCTTATATTTTGTTTCACAGAGGAGCAAAGTTCTGAACTGTTTTGAAGCAGAGAATTAAAAAACATGTACTCCTCTGTCCAGTCATCTTTAAACATTCTGTTTTTGCCATAGACTTTCTTCTTAACTTCACTTCACTAATCAGACCAGAGAGGGTAATAGATTTTTCACCCACTGAAATACTTCGCTGGTTCAGCATCAAAACTGCGCTCCGCCAGTTGACGACCTCTGACCTACACCCTATACAAGTTATTTTTCACTCATTAAGTCAGTGACAGATGTCTATGTACACACTCAGCTCTGATTAATGCCACAGGAATAAACCTGTGTAGCTGCCATGAGACCATCAAGTTGTCTACAGAGACAAAGACTGCCGATCTCAATTCTAACGCAAAATATCACGATTTCATGCTGATGATGTCAAGAATTGTGAAGCCTTTCTCTGGCCTCATAAACACTCGAGCTCCCAAAAGCCCTGCCTGCAGCTACAGGGCAAGTAGTGACAGATGAGATTACATATTCACTTTTAATCCACTGTGAGAGATTCACACTTTCCTTCCTTGTTTCACTCTCACTTTCATTCTGTTGCTCTTTTGAAACACATAAAGCATTGGAAATGAAGCTGACAGGATTGGAGAAACACTGCAAATCTGCATGAGGAGTGGGAAAAATCAATATTTCATCTGGAATACTGTACACCAACCACTCCCTCAGTGCAAATCAAACAGACGGGCCATTAAAAGGTTTGACTTTAAATTTACTTTTAAAGCCTCTTGGTGAGCGCAAAGGTGATGAATTACATAATGGCTACATATTTGCCTGGTGAAAAGTTTCCGGTTGAGGATTGAGGTTGGAGGCTCTCTAATACACTCAGGAAAACTTCAGTTATTTGCTTACTTAAAAAATGCAATAGGTCAATTCCATGCCACTTTGTGTGCTATAGACGTACACAGTAAGTGGTGGCTCAGCAGTAAATAAGTGTCTGCCAAATAAACAAATGTAAATGTCACTATAATAAATGTGCATCTGGGTCATGTATTGAATGATGTATGTTAGATACATTTCATGAGCAAAGAGGTGCTGATTTTTTTCACAACTGTAGCAGGGACAATAATGTGTCTGTATGAGGTATAATATACAGTACTATAAAAAGCAAAAAATGGTTTCAAAAATAATGAAATGAAAAAGTAGAACTCTACTCCAACAGCATTGACAGAGATGCCTCTGCTGCCAACAAGTCTAGACCTTCTTTTTACTCATTTGTATGCCAGAACTATACTTCCAACAGGAAGGAAGCTTTTGAAGAAAAACTATTTCAGACATTTGACCTTGCTTTGACCTTGACCCTGCTTGGATCAATTCCAAAATCTAATCAGTTCAGTTCAACCTGAAAGGCATAAAGGCATGGTGGAGGCATAAAAAAATGGTTAAATGAATGAATGAATAAATAGATAAATAAATAAGCAAATCAATCAATAAATCAAAGCAAATCCAGAGCTTCTATCTCTGCATATAATCATTTAAAAAGCGGTCAGTTTTTTAAAATGTTACTTTCTTTGCTGAGACATTTTTTTCTTATTCAATTAATGTAATTAGAATGTTACTCTTTTCCCCTGACAGACTAAAGCAAACTAAAGCAAAAGTCAGACATCTAAGACAAACCATTTTTGGGCAGTACTGTAAATCTGAGCACACTGTGGGCTATTTATACGCATGCTTTTTGCATTTATTTAGATTGAACACCGCCACACTAACAACTGAAAGACGCAGTCACTACTGTTTACACTTTTGCACCACTGCATAAGCTTTTGGTGGAATGTCTTTCCCTTTCCACTGTGTAGGGTCATGTAATTAACACCATCTGATTAGAACTAGTTGTATAAACATGGCTATGTTTAAACAATGATGGCTATAAAAAAAAGTGTTCAAAACGATTATTTGGAGCTGCAAATCAAACAGAGCTCTTAGACACCCTTTCTTTTTTTTGGCATTGTTTTTTTTTTGTTTGTTTTTTTTTATTTGTACTGTGGCCTGTGATTATTTGTATAGAAATCACCCACCAAATTGGCCACGCCTAAAGTGTAATTAGTGCTTCTCTAAATATGGCACTATAAGAGCCAATTATCTTTGGCTTTGACTGCACAGTGATTTATAACAATTTAATTTTAGATGTGAAACAACAACAAAAAAATTTTTTTGTTTTAATTTAAAACAACAGAGGTATGAATTTCTAAAATGGCAATAATCCACATAAATCAGGACGCTATAAGTAAAGAAGAACAGCTCATTACACTAATGGATGAGACGGGATGGTTAAATGTTGATGTTTGATAGTACGCAGTCAAAGAAGACCAAGCTCAGTTGTAATAGTGATGTGTGTCCTCTGTCTTCTCTGTGAAAGAGAAGCAAGCCTCAGGGAGACTTCAGCTTCAGCTGATTTTTCCCTGTATTCCTCTCTCAGCAGGCTGATGAGAGCCTCTTTTGTGCTTGGCTCCTTTACACTTTTCCTAAACAGTTTATGATTTTGGGAAAAACAGTAGCGGCTTACTGAATGGGAGCGTGGGTGGGCATGAAAGCCAGAGTTTGTGTGCGGGAGAGAGAAGAAGAGAGAGAAGAAGAGAGAGAAGAAATCGAACAAAGCCAAGAAACATGGGGGTTGATGATGGCGTTACATCATCAAAACAGAAACCTGAAACCATTTACATGTCAAACAAGGCTATATGAAGTCATAAAAACGAATCATACAAAAGCCAAAACTGTCAAAAATAAATAAATAAACGTAATTATAGTAATTTGCAAAACCTCTGCTTATGGATAGATGAGAGTCATCACTCATGAAGTGAAAATAGGAAAAGAGAAAAAGAAGAAAATGGCGGTGAAACAGTGTGTGTTTTCATGTGGACACCCAAAAAAAAATATCCGAACAAAACTGGGAGCTGCTTTTGAACAAACACCATTTTCCTAATGAATATGGAAAACAAACAAACAAACAAACACTTGAAAAACATTGCATATAACATGTAAGAAACCGATTCAAATGAGCTTTTTGTCCCTGTATCTTAGTGTTATGGACACTAATACTATAGTATCTCTGATACAAGAAATTGTTTTGGAGATCTCTTTTTAATTTTATAGTTAGTTACTTGTGATCACATGACCAAAAATTTTTGAGGACGAACTTATTCAAATTAAATCCTCTTCAGAATCATATATGTCTCTCTCCTGAAGGTGAGTCTTGCTCTACAGTAGTAGCTTGTTAGCTTGGTTGAGAAAAACTGATTGGGATGTATTAATTTTAAAGGGAGGAATTTGTATGAGGGTGCAGTTATGAGACTGGCAATTTTTGGAGGTGTTTTACCAACTTGGGGCCTTCCAGTGTTGGAATATGTCACTTCCTTAGACTGAGAACATGGATCAATTTTTATATACCATCTGGTCTTCTCCATCAATAAGTAAAAGGCACTAATAAATCTCTTTGTTGTTCTCCGTATTTAGCTAGCTCAAGCTGCTGATGTTTTTTTTTTTTTTTTTTTAAGATTTGGAGGTATGACGTATCTAGAACATCACTGGCTGTTGTTTAAGTCATTCAAGCAGTTAAAGACGATGACACAAATTCCTGTTTCAAAATAAAATATGTCAAGATATGGAATCAAATAAGAAGCTGTTTCATGGAGACTTTAACCCCAGCCACGTTTAGTGTTAGTGAACACTGCTCAGAAAAGTCAGAGAGGAGTGTGTAACTAGTGAGATGGTCAATGCACTTCAGTAGAGACACCACAAATGAGCAACTCTGTCTCATAATATCTCACAGCTATTAGAAAATAGACAAGAAGAGCTACTCTTTTTTATTGTGTGGATGTCACAGCAGATCTTTTATTTATATTAGATGTCTTATTGTCACAGAAGCCAGTTATTACTGGTACAGTCTCTTCCAGTGTCATCTTTTACACCATATTGCTGCATTGGCACACTTAATTTTACACAAACATTGCATTTGAGCTTCAGTGAATAGCTTAAATTAAAATATTCACACGCTTAAGAGAGGTCACAACGGTCTCGTTACACTGGAGGTTTCCAATCTCAAGCCAGCGTTCATGACTGAGATTGAGGCAGTTTGCTAAGAGCTTAGATTAGCTCAGGTCTGACCTGCTATTACTGTCTTTCTTTTTTTTCCACATATCATTGTGAGTACATTTACCTCCTTCCACCATACATTTTGTAATAGCTGTAATATCAGAAAACCATTGAAAGGTAATATTGTTAGAGTAAGTAAAATTAGATCATTTTTATCTATAAAAAAAAAACCCAACACTTCCAATGTAAGGCCACTGGATAATGAGAGGTTGTGGCTATTGAATGTAGTGTGCTAGCTGGAGCATAGTGGGACTCCGAGGGTCTCATTTATTCTCCTTGTTAGTTCTCAAACAATTATAATGAGTACAGATGCTTCTCTACTGAGAAAACTAATCTGTGTACCATACATATACATACACTGGAGAGAGACGTAGACAGCTGATGACATAATTCCGTACATTAGGTCACCAGACTGGTGCTCCACACTGTGAAATGCTGTCTATGGATGAAATGGAAACATGTTTCAAGAACAGATACAGCAGAAATGAAGAGAAGTGCTGTGTTTTTCTTTAACAATGCACAATTTAAGTGTTGTAGTGAGACCTAACATGTGTATCATGCCTTCACACCAGTATGCAACAAAGCAACAATTATTTTTAAATTTAAGTGTGGCATAGAGAGAACAGAGATTATCCAGTTCTATCAGTAAAGTGACAAATCCAAATGATAGGCTCCAGTGAATTCCTTGGGCATATACTACAGTGCGGGCTGCCCTTTGTCCCTGTAAACTTCTGCTCTCACAACTTTAGTTCTTACCTACGTTTAGCCCTTAAAAATTGAAGTACAGACAGAGTTTTGTCTTTCCCTGGGTATAACTATAATTTTACAGTGGTTTCTACCATCTCATATGTGAACGTAAAAAAAAAAAAAAAAAGACAGACAGTGCACGCCCACAAGAAACAGATTTCGTATGTGCAGGGGCGGAAAAAGTCCAGCAAAATTACACTCAAAATCTTACTTAATTCAGTAATGAGATTTAGATTAAGATATTAGTAATGAGTCAAATTAAACTTTAGTCCAAAAGTGTCAGCAATTAAAAATACGTTTGATGTACACTTAAATGTTAAAAAGATGTCAAGATAAGTTTTTCTTTCATCGATTTTTTTTTTTTTTAAATACAAGTTAAAAATCAATGCCTGTTTGGGGGTGGGGGGGGTCACTTACTTTTGAGCAGCACATGGTGCTGAAGCAGTGGCTTTAGTAATTCAGGAACTAAAGCTGACCAGGAAAAGGCTTCGAGCACAGTGACCATCACAAATCTCTTGCAATGTAGCACACAATGAGAGAGTACAGACCTCTGTTTAGGAGCTGGAAAAAAAAAAGATGTGCTTCAAACCTCTTAAGCTTTCTACTTTTAAACTCAGTGAAAACATCAACAAAATTCGAAGAGTTTAATTTTCATTCCTTTTAAGAGCAGGCGCTTTGATTGTGCCGTTTCATATGTGGCGTAATTTGCATGCACAAATAAGCAGTTGCAGCTCTTTTCAAGGACAGCGCCTCTGAGTGATCTGAAACTGAAGCTCACATCATCCTTGACATTGACTGGCTTGCTAATGTCAACAACAACAAACAGCCACCAATCACCATATAATAACACGTAACTGAGCAATGGCACTTCATCTCGCTTTTACACAAAACAACCTTCGCAAAAGCTGACACAATTTGGACAAACAAATCTTGCATGACAATTCCTCTGAAGTCAGGTGAGGGGTGCTTTTTCAAGAAATACAATGCATTCTATGTTCTCAGAATTAGGATAATGATGTTTATACCGCAGCCCGGACCTCAAATGATGAATGCTCGAATCTGATTGGTCAGAAAGTGTTGATCAATCTTCTATAACAGCAGCTCTGACATTAATTCCAGCTGTAATTCAAAACAAGTTAATGAACTCATTCTAATATAATTTCTGTAACAATAACTAATTTTGGCTGTAATGTGAACAGGCTGTGTTTTTAGAGAGAGAGAGAGAGAGAGAGAGAGAGAGAGAGAGAGACTGGTGAGGGAAAGACTGTTTATTGCTGCTATAACATACAGTAGGTGAGAACAGGAACCAACGTAAAACAACATTAAATCTAACTATAAAACCATTAAAATGTGTGACGTGTCGTTCATTAATAAATTAAACATTGTAATCGTTGGCAAATCGCTGCAGTATAAGCGGAAAAACACACTCCAGACCATGTTGTTATATGAGCATAATGCACTACAGAGGGTGAAGACGAGAATGGTCTGAAATGTGTTATTCCTGACATACTATAGCAATATATATCTGAATAATGTCTTTGAAATAAGGAACAAGATGTTTAAAAAACATTATCTTCTGAGAAAATACTATTTTCTACAAGATTGTGATAAGGGTTCGAAGGCAAAGTGTGATCCCCTTAACAAGTCTGTTTAAAAATGATTCTAGCAGTTACTCTGAACAACTAATTCTACTCTGAATAACTGATTTGTAAGCAGACACTATACCAGTAACTGTTACTGCACATCCCATACACTATAACAACATATATAACAACTTGACAGAATCACGATTTCAAGGATTTAACATTGGTTTGTAATCCAAAATGACCATCAAAAGGCAAAGAAGCTCATAACAAACTCTGACACTGGAGACTCCTTCCATAAATGTTAAATGACTCCTTAAAGAAAACGTATCCATATCAATAATTACATAGGTTTTCAAAAAACTGTTAAGGTGGAGCATCTGCTAGTCCCAGTGAATTAGTTATTGTTGTAGAAATGATATCATATTAGAATGAGTTCATTAATCTATTCTGAATTATAGCTGGAATTAATGTCCGAGCTGCTGTTATAGAAAATGAATCAACACCATCTGACCAATCAGATTTGAGAATTCATAGTGCTGTGTTCAACATCTCCATAAACATAAGAATCTCAACTCCTAAGCAACTCTGACTTTTTCATTGCTTACTGTTATGCCAAAGAGGACTGTTTTGACGTGTATAAAAAAAGGTCAGAGGCTGAGATGCTGATGGATTCTATTTTTATTCCCAATTCACGAAACATTTCCAGCTTCTCCAAACAGAGCTGTGCTGAGTGACTATACTGATCAAGTCGAGCTGAGAACAAAGAGCACTAATCTGGACTAATTATACTGGCGTTAAGTCAAAGCTTCAACTATTTAGCCTGCGAGAGGTTAAAGTAGTGAAGAAGCAGAGCACTTGTGCTCTTGAGTGAGTCAGTCTCTTTATCATGTCACTAATAATAGGACTACAAAGGGCACATTAATGATATATGCTGTGATTTTTTTTTTTCATTCATCTTCAGTGAGGACTACAGTGGATCTGGAGTCTATCCTGGAAATGGTGGATTCAGAGCAGGAATACTCTAAGTATTGGACCCCAGTCTGCACATTAACACACTCACTCACAACTTGAGGGAGGTTAGATTCGCCAGTAAACTCATCGGCTTGTTTCTGGGAGATGCGAAGAAACCGGAGAAGCTGAGAAAGAATGTAAAAATTTGTACAGACAGTAACTTGGATAACGCTTTTGTGGAGAGTCTGCTTTAGACAACACTCTATATACTATCATGGAGCAGCCTATCCAATAAATATTAACATGTGGACTGTGGACTGATCAATCTCTCACCAACATGTCATAACATGTATCAGCAGAGTTAAGGAATGGGCAAAATGACAAAAAAATCATTTCACAATTCTCAAAAGCATTTCTACGATATATCATGATACACACACACACACACACACATAAATGCTTGCTCACAAAATGCCAGCAGTAGTGTTGCATTAAAACATGAATAAATAAATAAATAAATAATAGTACTTTTTACAATTAATAAATAAATATATAATACATTTACTTAGATTTTCCTACATTAAACTATATATCAATAAAATTTTAAATAAAAATATTAGATTAAGCTGCTTCCACACTTTTTAAAAAAAATTAAACAAAATTTTAAAAAATCATAAATAGATATTACACTATCCATATCACAAAATCATATCATGACATAATTGATCACAATATCACTATTGTCACATTGCCCAGCCCTAAATGAACTGAATTTGAAAGTGTACTAGGACTCCAGCTGAGATGGTCTACTTAACATGAAGAGGTAGAAATCATCAAATTGCGGCCTGCAGGCCCTGACCCCTCCTCCAACACATTCCTCCAGTTATATATAATTGATGTAAGTAAACAAGTGTATGAATATAAAGATGTATTGAAAAACATTAATAAAAATATGTATTATTCTTTCGGGGGTGTGTGTGTGTGTGTGTGTGTGTGTGTGCATGCCGGTGACATCATTACAGCGGGAATGCTGGAATGCTGAGCAAAACCATACACATATGAACAAATTAAGGACAAACAGTAAGGAGCGAGAAGTAAGGAGGAATTTGTAATGAAAAGCAGAGACAAGTCTCTATTGTCACTTTAGTTTCTCTTCAGAGATGACCATCTCACCCTGAAGTTTTGGGTAAAACATATAAAGCTGGAGTGGCTTTAAAAAATGACCGCACTTGCAAGATTAATTTCTTTCCCTTGTAGCTGGATATCAAATAGAGTGCAGTACATAGAGTGTACAAGGCAAGTATATTATGCTTGTATGCTCTATCCAGAGTGCACGAAAGGTTTTTCTTAAATGTGACAATCTTGGCACAAACAGTACATATTCCACAAGAATTTTACCCCAGGTCTAATCTATCTGATAATTCATGGTTTATATAATGTGTACAGATTATCTATTAAAGATCAAAAATAAATAAATAAATAAACTGGCAAACTGTTTAGAAATACACTCACAGTGATAATATGAAACATAAATATGTTTTGTGCTTAATAAGAGTTATAAAGATTGTGGATTAGAACTAGATTGTTCCAGTTAAATAAAGTCATTTTTAACACTTCTCAGTTCACTAAGCATTTAATAATAGAAATGTCTTGATTCACTTCACTTATACACAATCCTCGGTTAAATTTGCAAATTGAGGTCATGTAAACAAAATCGCTGGTTGACACTGAAAGAGGAGGCAAATTGTGAGTAAATGACAGGAAATGAGAGAATGAGGGAAAAAATGCTTATTATATTGTAGATGAAGTGGCTGGATGAATTAAACCCAAGTCAGTACAACTTAATTGTCTAGAATCAGCACAGCTGTGTGTGTGTGTGTGTGTGTGTGTCACTGTGCTCTGAGGTGTCCAGTAACGACTGAATCTTTGCCTTAGTTATGACAGCTTGCTTATCAAACAGGCCAGATGTGACACAGCAGTGCACGAACCACTTGACCAAATTTATTAAAATGCACATTTTACTACACCATTTCATTTTTGCTGTGCTTGTGGTCTGAAGAATATTTTCTTGATCATTGACCTCAGCAGCTAGGAATGAAACTTTAGACTCTTTCCCTGGCGCTTTTGCAGACCTGCCCAAATGCGACAACGCTCAGAGACTGTTAAACAGAAAAATATTTTTCCTGAGAAAAGTCCTCAGGACTGAGTGTGGCTGACCCTGACGTTATGACTAATCACAGCCTAACAGTCTATCCTGAGCTGTAAAAATGTGCATCGATTTTCAAACTCTACTTATGAAAGTGTAAGACAAAAGAGCTCTGCTGCATGACCTATAAACATGCGCTTTTGTGCGTGTGTGTGTGTGTGTGTGTTGGCGAAGGAAACAAAGCACGTATACTATGAAATGTGAGTATAAGTGTGATAGTTCAGAGGTTGCTGCAGCATTAGTTGCACTCTTCGTTTGTCAAATTCCGTGAATTGCTTGCAGCTCAATCAGGGACCAATGTTTGACCTTTTAAGTATATTATGAGCAAAAAATGTATATATACATTATGCAACAAAATATACATTTTTAATTCTATATAATAACAAGAAGGAGAAAAAGAAGAACAAGAAGACTCATCAGAAGAACTCCTCAACCTCGAGTTCAGCAAGTGACGTCAAATCAACATGGCTGCTAACAGCATCAATAGTTTAAAAAAAAGTAGCACTCCTTACCTTCAAATGAGTTATGCTGCTTATACTAGCTTTGGATCAATCAACATACAGACATATTTATCTAGAGCCTCGACTATACACTTCGCTCTTTTGAGGAGGAAAATATACATCACTCA
Organism: Pangasius sanitwongsei; assembly: GCA_037576675.1. Lineage (NCBI taxonomy): Eukaryota > Metazoa > Chordata > Actinopteri > Siluriformes > Pangasiidae > Pangasius > Pangasius sanitwongsei. The sequence continues at coordinate 19,342,346 of CM075004.1, read as the reverse complement.
TCACAGTTAGCTGGCTAGCTTGTTGCTAACAAATATGGAGGCGTACAGGTTTTTTCCCCCCACTTGTAGCTCAAATGTTCAAAGGTCGAAAATGATGCAATTCCCAATTCCAGGATAAGTCAAGGTAAGAAACAGCATTACACCTAGGGGCAATTTAGAGTTGCCAGTCCACATAACGACATGTTTTCGGGAGGTTGGAGGAATCCGGAGAGCCAGAAGGAACACTATATAGACACTGGGAGACCATCCATACATACAGATACTAATCAAGCTCAGAATCGGCATTATGCAGTCCTTGTACTGATCCTTGTTTGAGAAATATAATTTGACCAACCTGCATCACAATTTTTTAGCTAATTACAAGTAAATAGTTCCTGCTAGTGAATTCAGAGCCAACAGTAATGTTTACTATAGTGTGAAATTAGACAACTGTTTTGATAAAATAGCTGCATTTAGACTTTTCTTTAACTTCAGGAAGATTGAGGGCTGCATGTGCAGACTAAACACTCATTACTGATGAGTAGCTATGTCTGGTTTTATTTTGAGGCCTCTTGAGAGCAGCTAATTAAAAAGACCTGGAGACACACAAATAAGAACTGCTTTTATTCTTAAGAAAAAAAACCCCTGTAAATCAGTTCAGAGAAAGCTTACTTCCTTAGTAAGTCTCATCAATCTAACAGGTGGGAGTCAGTTGTTCTAAATGCAGCGGCGTTGACTCTAAATGCAATGGCCTACATTCATTGTGTCGAACTATTTAGCAAAGTGCCCTAGGCTTCAACTTGAGCAGTCTCTAAACTTCATTTAACATCTATTAATGATATGGGTCATTATAATTTTAGACTCATAACACTTTCCAAAAATGAGAAATGACTGATACACCTACAAAATATGAGTGGCTTTGTATCTGTAGCTTCCTAACCTGATTGAACTTCATAGTGGATTGATTAGTTGGTGGATTTGCTGACTGACTGAGTTGCAGGTTACTTGTCTACACAAAAGATATGATATTAGACCCAACTGGGCCAACAAAGTACTTGAGACCCAAATAATAGGTTTACATGCCAGTTTTACTGTCTGTGTGGAAAATATGCTAAAGCTCCATACCCTTATATATATACATATATGTGTATATATATATATATGTACTATATATATATATATATATATATATATATATATATATATATATATATATATATATATATATATATATATATATATATATATATATATATATATATATATCTCAGTTTGTAGCACGCCATATTGTGTTTACAATTTTTGTTTACAAACAAAATTTACTTCTTTACGTGTTTACTTACTTAAAGTCACCTATACAGGTTCTTTGTAAAGCTTAGAAATTATACATAGAAACCCTACATCAGAGGGTTAAACTTTTTCAAGAGGGCTCCAAGTTGAAGCTAAGAAACAAACCCTAAAATGTTCTAAGAATATAGTATGTCATTTTACTTTGCCTTGTCCACTGGTTCCCAGTATTTCAAGTCCCAGATGCCAGCTATAAGTTAACGATGGAAGTTGACTCAGCTGCATGGAGTCACTCTTCATCAAGACCTATCTTCCATCCCAATCACTATGGCCACAAGGTCCAAAGTCCAAACCCAGACTCGTTTTAGCGGTAGTTCTGTAAAACTCTGATGAGCCAACCTTCAAGAAGCATCTATTGTGGAGTTGTCAACTTGTGGACTGTGGTCCCGATGCGGACCCAGCAAAGTATTTCACCGGAATGAACCGAGCACTGTAATAGTGCTGATCAACTTATGGGGGAAAAAACCCCCAAAAAACTGGCCATAGTTCAGTGAGTCAAGTTTTTTAAGCATGAACCTTCGTGCCAGATCCTCTGTTGCGGTTTATCCAATCACATGCATTAATGTAAATTATTTAGCTGAAGGATGTTCATCAGACCAGAGAGAGCTAGAGAGGTCAGAAACAGAAATAGAATGTTTAAAGATGAATTTACAGAGAAATATGTGTTTATTCCCCTGTATCAAATTCAAAACAGATGTGACTCAGACTAATGATGTGCAAAAAAAGTTACAGGAGTGAGTGGATATGAAGGTGTGAGACAAAAGAAAGGCCCTGGTCTAAATACCCCTGATCTAAAGATGCAAGTGATTATAAATGCGGAAACCCCCTCATTTCTCTATTACTACTGTCACTTGGTCACTTTCAAACAGAACTGCGTACTGGTTGGCGTTGTAGTCATTGTACGGTCTTGTTCTGTCTTGTGCTGTCTGCACATGTTTGCACTTGTGCACTTTATGTATAATTTATGTAGTCCCTGTAGTTCTGTGTTGTTCTGTGTTTGTCTTATGTAGCACCTTGGTTCTGGAGAAACGTTGTTTTGTTTCACTATGTACTTGTATATGGCTGAAATGACAATAAACTCCACGTGACTTGACTTGACTTGCTGATTCTCTGATATCTATGTTTGTTCTCTTTTGCGGTGCTGTCAGGGTTTGAGGTGACTGATGATCTCTGCTAGTGTGTTATTATTATTATTCCTATTATTGCTGGGTATTTAGCCTTCTTCATAGATTGTATCATTCCTAGTTTAACTGATTCCTTCAGGACTAGTGTTTGTAGCACCACCCACTACTCGTATTTACTACAACCTGCATTTTATTTTATTTTTTCGTGGCTCTTGTGTTTTTGTATTGTTTCCAGTCAGATGATAGAAAGCACTCATGTCACTATCATCTCTTTGAGTACGTGCACTACCTGTGGCGTGCGACTCTTATATGGTGAGCTGCTCTCCAGATCGGCCAGAATGCTGGTCAAAGAGTCGATCTCAGCATCCAGGCTGGAGCGTCTCTCCTCCAAGGTCTTCTCCGGTCCTTTGATCTATAACATATATATACACAGCGCATGTTAAAATGGTTAAACAGAACCAAAAAGCAAACACGTGGGTACATGTACCAGTGTGACCTGTGCGTAAACTCACAGAATATGACAAGAACATTTGTTCATATGTCTGATCGAGACATATTTTTTGTAGCGCGTAGACTCGTGAGCAAGCCAGTGCCTTGCTTTAATCCAGACGTGTGCCAAGCAACAGTAAGAAAATAGCAAGGCAAAAAAATAAATCGTACGGTAATCATTCACAGAATGATTCACAGAAATGTAATCATTCACAGTTTAAAGTTTTAAAAAAAATTTATAAAAATGAACAAAAAAAAAAGATGGGGTAATGGACAGATTTATAATCTTATTTAAAAAAAAAAAAACTGTCCCTGTTCACTGTGTGCAATAAGTATCATGTGACACAATATATGTAATAATGATGTATGGATGTTTGCTTTTTTTTTTTTTTTTACTTTTGTAATTTTATACTTGTATTTATATACTTTTTTATACTTCTAGCACCATCGGTTACTGCTGTGCAATAACGATAAAAGGATTCTATTCTATTCTATAGAAAGTAGAGAAATTCATTAAATAAATGAATTAAGAGGCTTGAGCTTTGTTAAGGAAACCTAACAAAAATTATTGCCTTCATATAAATGATTCAACTGGTTTATTCCTTCAGGGAAAAAAATATAAAAGAGTTATGTGTGCATTCAGACCATATATATTAAATTGATATTCAAGGTCCAAACTGCACTGACGTTATCAAAATCAAGGAAACTTTGTAATTAAAAAGCAGTACCTTGTTACTATCCGATGCTACATGCTCCATATTGATTCATTAGGATTAAAAGGATAGATGGTAGGAAACCACGTTGGAAATCATTATGGCTTCTAAACAATGACATGAAAAGGGAAGTACTTCGGCCGAACTGTGTGCTTATGCAGTAGATCTACAATTTCTGACTGTTGCCCTTTGCACATGTGCCAGATGAATGAAAGACACATCACAGTGTTCTGTGGCAGTGTGACAAGGAAGGTGTGGGAGACAGATGTTGACAGCATTCTCTTTCCTCGTCAAAGAAACACTGCTGCTCCATTTCTAGCCTTGCTTTCTGTGGACGGGGCGTCATTTCTCAGCCCTACACACAGCACGTCTTGTACACAAGGAGCTCTTTTCAAAGCCTCTGACTTTATGGTCATGTTCAATTTTAACAGTGAAGTAACAGTAAAGTGGATGTTGAGACCCCATGAGAGACTCTACACGCCTCCAGATAATCTGTACATGCAGAGGAGGAAAACTTGTGAACAGTGTATAATATACAGTGTGGTTCCTCAAAAGTGTTAACAATGGATGACTGTAACTAGAGAAACATAGATAGACAATCAGGCAACAGTTTTGGAAAGGAACTAAATAATGTTTAGAAGTGTTTGGCTTTATAAGCAGTCCAGTCCATGTTTATGTCATATTATGTTGCATATAATGATATAACTGTCTACCGCTGAAGTGAAAGATACTTGTTCAGTTGTCTACAAATATCTACAAGTAAATCTGTTGAACCACTGAACATCACTGAAAACATAGATTTCAGATGTGTCTCGAACACCTTGTTGTAATAAGGAGTCAAAAGTCTTAAATGCTACAACTAGACCATAGCTGTAGAGAAGCAGCCATAGAGAAGAGAAGAGAAGAGAAGAGAAGAGAAGAGAAGAGAAGAGAAGAGAAGAGAAGAGAAGAGAAGAGAAGAGAGAATAAGGGCAGAAGGTAAACAAAGCCCTGCTCTAATGACAGCATCCTAAATAAACACGCTTTAACTGGCATAACAAGTGCTGAAAAGCTGCGTCTAAACAGGAAAAGGAAACAAAACTTGAAACCGAAAATCAGATTAAGAAAGGAAAGGAAAGATGTGCACAATGTACTGAAAGTACAAAAAATACCCAGCACCCCACTGTACATATATCCACTTATAACATCAGACTAAATTCAGTGTGTGCCAGCACTCAGAATGATAGCAAGTGATACTGTTTAGAGGCATATAATAGAAAACACCCTGGCTCCTCTCATCTGGAGGATTGTTGCAGAATAGTGACTTGTAGTTTAATGGAGATTGCTATGCCAATGACATAATTAACACTTTAGAGGAATCAGCTTCATAACAGCAGAAGGGTTAAAATGGCAGCTCAGGCTCATAAAAGATATAACAGAACAGACTATGCAAGTCGGCCAGGAAGATGAATTTGAATTTTTTTAAAAAAGTACCAAGTGGAGAGATTCTTGATGCAGAGAAATGAATGGAGTACCTTCGTGCCGAGACTCTACATTTGATATTTGCATGCGCATGCACATCTAACTACTGTGCATGAAGTTACAGGAAAACAATAGAATTTGGTCGGTGGTGGTGCTTGCTTATTCAAATTTGCATCTGCACTTTGACCTCTTCCTCTTGTTAGTTCTGCTTAGGCACAGAAATAAGTCAACATCCCTTTTTTCCCCCGCTCATTCAAGAAGCATGTGAAGAATTGGAAGAAGGGAAAGCTGTGGCTCATGTGGTCCAGTGCTCTACTGCAGAACTTACACGTGTGCAAGTGTGCGTGTGAAAAACCACTACTATTTGCGAATAGAAGAGATTCAAATGAACTAATTCCCCTTTTGTGTTCTGTAGTGTTTTTATAAGAATAATTAACACAGATTAACAGATAAGCTGTACTCTTAGAATGCGAACTAATAAGGTAGATGATAAGATAAGATGTTACATTTGCACCTCCCAAAAACACATCATGCCTAATTTTCACCTTTGCTTCATTAGATATTCGCACCTGGATACTGTACACTTCTACCTAAGAACTGTTGCTGTTAATCATAAATACTGTCCTGCGTTCATCACAGGACTCTTATTCACAACAGACACACACAGACAATAATTTGAACACATTCAGTACTAACTTTACAGTATAGAACTGCATAAGAGCACTGATTTATAATTGCACTATCACTGTCACCCTGAAGAGGACTGAGTTTTGTTCCTCCTTTGGTTTCTTTCTCATGTCATCTCAGTGAGTTTTTCCTGCCACTGTCACCTCTGGCTTGCTCATTATGGATCTAAATCTACACCTGGATTTCTGTAATTCTCAAACCAGAGCAGAACACACTGTACTGTACAGTGTGTACGGTCAGTAAGAGTACACCTCCACAGTGCAGCTATACTATATGTTCCCGAAAAAAAGAACATCCTAGGTAGGTGTTACGAACAAACTAGAAACTTAGATTCCTTGAGTGTTTTCTCTCATATTTTACTTTTACCCATACCCTTTCAGCAGTACTGACATGTGAACTGACAACCTTCCATTCTCTATCACACTTTAACTGCAGAGCTTCCTCCTTAACGAGTGGTGAAATGTTTGTAGCATTTATATGGAATTATTACTGTAACCAGCAGATGATTAGTTTTGGAATTGATCCAAACAGGGTCACAGCAAGGTCAAATGTCTGAAATAGTTTTTCTTTAATAGCTTCCTTCCTGTTTATCAGACAGAGATGTTTCTTGCACATACATGTGGCCCATCCTTGGCACTGAAGGCAACCCCTTCACAAGTTCTACTTGTTTTTATATTCATAGCTGCCTGGTAGACAAGTAGGCTCAACAACCTACTAATTTATTGTCTTTTGTCAAACAAAAGTTTGCATTTGGTATGTAGCTATGTTTAAACATAATGCGCTTCATGGTGGTGCAACACACCTCAGCTCTGTAACTATAGTGCAAGACACTCTTTCTGAATCCCACTACCTGCTGCACTACACACACTGACCAAGATGTGATCTGGCTGATGGTACTTACTACAGTTTTTACTAGGTGGATGAATTGTCGTGCACGGTATGTGGAAGCACTGATGCAACCAATTAAAATAAAGTCTACTGCAGCTGCCACCTCAAGGTTAAACATACAAAGAGAAAATGAAAAGGCTAGCCTGACTCTAACATGTTTTACATGCAACGCAAGAAGAGAACACCACATCCTAACTGAAATGTTCACCAATGTCTTGCTGACTTTTTCTCGAGGAAACAAACATTTAATCTATATTAGTGCTCTTAATTAGCTTATTAGCTTGCCATACATTATTATATTACTTTAGCTACCACTTTCCACCTAGTCAGTGAGGTTTCCAAGCAGCCAGAACATGCCTAGCAGGCTAACTAATGAATTTATGAATTTATGATTTTATGATTTTATGAATTTATGACCCATGGGAATACTTTTAAATGTCAGAGGTTTCCACAGCCTCACACTATCATGTTTCATGTAAGATGTACGCAGGAATTCTTAAAATACAGATGCAAAAAAAAAACACATCAGGGATCTCTTTATCAGATCATGACATGGTACTACTTCAGGGTGTGCTCACACTTTTACTGCTGCCTTCATATTCAGCATTAGTAACCTCATGAATGGTTAGATTTAGAGATTAGAAGCAGGGTTAGCGTTTACAGCAGCACTAATCCAACAAAATCATTTTCACTTATTAGAAGTCTTGCAACTGGTGTGTGAGTTTGGGTTGTTTTAAAAGCTTATGATCTGAGCTGTGTCTCTGCTATCAGCAGTTGCAGTTCATGTCTTTAATAAAGCAGAGAGAGGCAACAAACAAGGCAATTAACCATGAAGCGGTTGTGTTTACTGGCAAACACAAACCATGATAAATGATTAGAAATGTAATATGCTGTAAAATAACCCAGTTACAACAGCTGCAAACAGCATTACAGACATTAGATAAAGGGAAATACAATAAGGCCATGGAGATATGAAAGTGAGCGAGTAGGGAGTGTGTGTAAAGGCAGCTGCTGTGCAACTCTGTAATCACTTTGCAAAATTAATTAGCCTAGAATTTTCCTTATTGACCATGTTAAAAATTTTGTTTCATTTTTGAAGAAAGTGAAAATTGAACTTTATATATAGGCTGGGAACCTGATAATAACAATTTTAATAACACTCTCATGGTATCAACATAATGTGCTCATTTATGTCAACACATGCCTATATAGTGCATAATATACTGTATATGTATGGATGACCTCAGTTACATATATGTGACAGCCCGGGAAAAGCCCTTTCAACTATTTATACTACTTCCGAAAACTACAGGATTTCCTGGACTGACCATATTTTAAAATTTGTTTACACCCAACAGTAAAAAAGGAGAAAAACTTCATTAAAAGATTTCATTCCAATTCCAATGAAAGACGCCCCATCTGCCTTTACATTTATAATTTAACCTACTTAAAGAAAAACAACACTACTATGAAAGAATTTAAAAGTTTACAACAGGAAATGAGTTCTCACTTTGATTATCAGCATCATCTATATCTCTGTCTCATCACGCGAGGTAAAAGTCACTCTGTGCATTTAAACACGAGCCTCATCAATGTCTCTTTATTCGACTGATCGCTGTTCACGCTAACATCGGCAGCTGATAATAATCGCTGATTAATTTAGTCAGTTCTGTTGACTAAATTTCTTCTTATTGATGTATGTCATTTAAGCTTCTTTTTTTTAAAAAAAAACTCATTAATTTATGTCATTTAAGCTTTTTTTCATACTTTGTTCGTCGTCATCTGTACAGAGTGTGTAAGCGCTATTCTCTGTTTTAATTGATGATGTGATGGCACAGAAGCATCGCAGACAGATTGACAGCTGAGTTCTGATTACAAACTGAATTTATTAGGGTCTATTCATTTCATTATGGCATGTAGCTATGCAATACTTTAATCAAATCATAAGAAAACTCAATTTGGTCATTTCTGGGTGAATTCAGCCACAGAGAAATGTGATAGAGACCATTTTATATTTTGTGTTTAAATGTGTTCAGATAGAGTAATGATTTATAATCCCACTATCAGGTGTCACCCAGAAGAGACTGAGTTCCGTTTTGAGTCTCGTTCCTCTCACGGTTTCTTCCTCATGTCTTCTCAGAGAGTTTTTTTCTTGCCACTGTCTTTGCTGGATTGCTTAGGGATCTAAATCTAAGCAAATCTAAACCTGGAATTCTCTAAATCAATGTCTATTTTTAAAAACACTATACAAATAAAATTTTACTGAATCGAAAATATAGTCATATATCAGCTAAAGTTCTTCTTAAAAGTTTCCACTGGGGGGAAGTGACTGAGGTGAGCCAATAGGTGTCAGTCTTCACTATAGCCTCAGTGCCACTACACAGAGGTTAGATGAATCTGAGTCTGATAAGGAACAAGGCCATAAGCCAGTTGCAGCAATGTTACAAATGATTGAGAAAGATATAACGATCATAGAGGGATGCTGGACCTTATTAGGTCACTTATGAGTGTGGATATCCATTAAAGTCTCACCTGAAATCCAAAGGAGCTCTCGTCCATCGGTGGAGGTGGAGGGAAGGACGAAGAAGACGGCAAACCGCTGGTGTCCACTACCGGTGGAGGTGGTGGAGGGTAATCACCTATAGATGTCAGAAAGCAAATTCTAAAATTAAACAGCTGAAAAACTTTATAAACTATGCAGGTAAAATACTTTCAGGAAAAACATAAGAATGAACCATTGGAGTAGCCCTGCATGCAGCACAGTGTCTGAAAAATAAACCTGCATTACAACAGGGGGACAGAGACATGACATTTCTTCATAAAACAAGTCTGAGTGTGTATCAGAGTTTGGACTCATATTCAATCTATATTCTTCCTTCAAGTTTCACACATGTATCACTGTGATAATCTGATTAACCAAATGTCCCTAAGCATTGATAAGCAGGTATTTACTAAGATCAAACAAGTAAACTGTGTGTCCAAAACTAGTTAAACATTGTGTTTGTCCAGCCAAAAGTGCAGAAACATGCCAAACGTTGAATTCTAAAGTCCAGTGCTAATCCCTGTATTGGGTTGCTCTAGAGGTTTCAGGAAAATCCTGTCTGTAAACTAGATCCTGCTTGGCTGCACTCCCAGTTCCATTCTAGAGTGAATTGTTTGACCGTGTACTTCTAAGGACCAAACCAAAGTAGTGCTTTGCAAATTAATGGCTACAAGACCAAACAGTAATTTGTTTCCATGTTCTGTCTTTGATGAAATTCCTTTTCCTCTTCGTTTTTTGGGCCTTGTTTTGGGTTTTATTAGTCTAAATAATGTCACTGATGTAGTTTATCAAAGTCTAATGAGCAAATTAAAGACCTGTGGTCATGCAATGGCTAAATAAAACCATTACCCCATAAAATCTGTAACCATAAATTAGACACAAGTTCAGTAACATTTCTCTCAAGCTGTTGGAGCCTCCATGCAGAAAGAGAAGGTTTATGTAAAAACTCATGACCTCCCGTTACTACTACTCAGCAAGACTTCTTAAGTGGTCGTGAACTGGAAAGAAAATCTGTAAAATCTTCTGTGCCAACCTTTATTCTTCCACTTCCATACTCTTGCTCTCTCTCTCTCTCTCTCTCTTCCCTCCTTCACTTGGCCTAATGAGATACCTTTGTGCAGTGGAACAGAATGAGAATGTTAAAGTTCTTCTAAATGGCCTGCAAATATCTAACATTGAAAATGTTTTAGAGAGTATTTTCTAATGGAACAGACAGAGGAAGTAGGAAGAGCATGGATTCAGGTAATAGAGTTTGTGGTCTTCAGTGATAAAGCAAAACCACTTCTATACTGTTTGAGTCAAATGCAGACTCTCAAATCCAAAACACTAAGTGCAGAACTTTGGTCTCATTTAATACCTGCAGTCACAGGCCTACTTCACCTAGACATCTATTTCTACACTGTCTCTCACTGAGCTCATCATTATCCAAGTATAGAAACATGCTAAACCAGTACTAAAGAAAAGCTGCCAAAGAGCTTACAATGGCACAATTGTTACAATGAAAACCTCCTTAAAGATGTGAGAATCCGAACCTGTGGTATTTTCCTAGAAGCCATGTTGTAATGCACTGGTTTCAAGTGACCTTCAGCAGAGGTTGCGTAAACAGTGCAATTTTTTTCAAAGAGCAAGCATTTCTCAGATTGACTTTGAGGTAATGACTCAGGCATTATGGAAAAGTGTATTGTGTCTCTCCAAATAAAATATGGACTGGTCTCTTTTAATGAAGAGTTTCTGTTACTAGAACCTTACCTGACAGAATCAGTGCTTTCTGCACCATTCTCTGCAACCCCCTTTAAAACTGCTGTGTGTGAAAAACTGAGTACACACCTAGAGTCAACTACCATGCTAAGTCACTTCACCCAGTCACTGCACCCAGTCCAGTGCTCTAATGGATAGTAGCTAATGCCAGAAATACAATCCTAAATCAGACATCTAGCTTTCACTAGACAGACTACTACATTTCATTACTATGTGTGGCCAAGAACCTCCTACTTTTACAGGATGAGACTGCTTGACTGACATTGCAAATGGCTAACCATATTTTCTCATCACTAGCTGTTTCAAACAAAACTCTTGAATAACTTGTAAAGGCATGACTACATAAACATTCTTTAAGCTTTTTGAAGGAGATAGTCAATAGATAGTCACATATTGTGTTTTTGTGTTCATAAGTTCGATTTTCCTGTTGTAAACCAGCATACTGAAATGTACATACATGAAATCAACCTTCAAGATTCTGAAGCTTGTGGCCAGAAAAGTGTGCAAAACACATCAGACACTCCATGAGCCCTAAGTGTTGGAGGCCAAGACTTCTAGAAATGCTTGAAATATACAGTTGTTGAGGTTTTAGTGGTGAACTTAACCACTCTCAGTGTTTATAATGTAATTCACAGAGCACAATTAAACAATATTTTACAGCACATAAATACAATTTCAGGGTGCCATGGTAGCACAGGTAACACTGAAGCCTCACAGCCCCAGGGTCCCCAGTTTGATCCTGAGCTCATGTTCCTGTTTGTGTGGTGTTTCACATGTTCTCCCTGTAATTCCATGGGTTGTCTCCAGGTTCTCCGGTTCCCTTCCGTCTCTCAAAAACATGCCGCTAGGTGGACTGGCTAGGAATTTCACAAGGTCTACTAATAAACTGGTTCCTGTAATGTGTATATGGTGGCTTGCAGTTGGACTGGACTCACGTTAGTCAAAAAATACCTTTTTTTCTGAAGTCTCACCATAGCTTAGCCTGGGAGCTTACACCGGAGCTTAGCCTGGGATGACGTTTGCTGGTCCTAGGGTAAGCTATAGAGACCGCAATGGGAGATCAGAAAGGCCGCGTGTCGTGAATATGAGCAGTTCCATTTGTGCTGACTGAAGAGCCTGAACACTGTGCTCTCACTGATGAAGAGAAGCAGCAGGAACACTTACTTAATGTCACACATTATCACTTGCTCTTTACTGAGTTATTATGCACAAGTGGCTGCTTTGTGTGCACTGCATTCTAATCAGCAATTAACGTTATTTGAGAGCACCATAAAAGGTTTAATTTGTAATTGGGAACATAACTATTATTAAGGACTTGATTCAATATGCTGTGGAGAGTTTGGCAGGATATTACAGCTCATGAAACAAACTTCCTGCAGATTCGAGCACACATTTCAGACAACTGTCATTTTGACCTGCCTCCTGTTGTCCAAATCCTATGTCATTAATCTTTATATAAATACTTGTTTTTTATTGCTTGGAGCCCTTTCTAAGCCAGTATATGAAATGTTGGGTTGATGTAGCAGCACATATTTCATAAGATATCCATAGGTGAATTGAGGAATTAGTATTATATGTCTCATTATTGATCTAGAAGCATTAAATATGAAGATATAAACCGTGTTTCTCATTTGCTGAAAACCTATACTCCAAATGGAAAATTTGCAACCTGCAGCATAAAAAGCAATAAAGCAAACATACAAATATACCAAGTGATGTAAACAAACTTACAGTCTTTCAAGGATGGTCAGAGTGTGAAAATGACCAGTGGGAAATTCCCAAAACCTTATACCTGTGGGAAAAGCCTCCATATACACCATGTAGCCACCAAAATGACTCACCACATCCCCACTGCCTTTCACAACAGCTTGGTAAATAAACACTTTTCTTAATTAGCTGTAATAGACAGCATGGCTGATTTATTGCATCATGCAGCTGCAAACAGCAGTACACTGACTTTCTCCTAGAAGGGTACAGGAGCTGAAAAAACTTGAGTGTGTGGATTTGAGTGGAATTCCACAGGGACAGCAGAGGGAAGTTTGAAGAATCAGACATGAAGGGAGATTAAACTATTACAAGGGAGTGAAAAGAGTGGAAAGGTAATGAATTCAAACAGCAAATCTTAGCGGGAAGATCTTCAAAAAGAGACACTGAGAAGTGCTTAGCAGAATTGCTAACATATTACCAGAGAGAGAAAAAGTCAGGGCCTTTGGTTAAATAGTGTATACAGTCATGGGAAGAAGAAAGTATACCCTCCTTCATTCTATGTTTTTATTTATTAGGGCCGAAATAACAATTGTGTGGTCCTCACCAACTCAGGTGACCCAAAAAAAAAAAAAACAACAACAACCAATTTCAATATGTAGTCATTTTTCCCTAAAAACTAAACCAACATTCAGAAATCAGGTTTGAAAAAATTATAAAAATAATTACACCCTTCCTACTTCGACAATCATTAAGAGAGTAATTAGCAGCTAGGTGTTACTAATGAAATGCAAAGATTAGTTAATCATCAAAAAGCAGTACTTTTGGCGGTTTTCTGTTTTGGAGCACTCAGATGTATGTCTACATCATGACAAGAAAAAAAGGCAACAGCCATGACCTCAGAGAAACAACTGTTGCTGCTCATCATTCTGGGAAGGGTTATAAGGCCATCTCCAAACAATTAAGAATTCACCATTCTCCAGTGAGAAGGATTATTTACAAATAGTGAGCCTTTAAGACTGTTGCCAGTCTTCCCAGGAGTGTGCGTCCCAGCAAATTCAGTCCAAGGTCAGACCGTTTAATGCTCAGAGATATAAAGAAAAACCCAAGAGCTACATCATGTGACCTACAAGCCTCTGTAAGCACATTTAATGTTTATGTTTATGACAGCACAATCAGAAAAAGACTGAACAAGTATGGCTTTCATGGTAAGGTGGCTAGCAAAAAAGTCCCTACACTCCAAAAAGAATATGGAGCATGATTTAGGTTTGCAAAATTGCATCTGAACAAACCACAAAAGTTCTGGAACAATACCCTTTGGACTGATGAGACCATGGGTGAGATATTTGGTCATCATGCACAGTGCCGATTTTGGTGAAAACCAAACACAACGCATCACCACAAACACCTCATACCAACTGTCAAGAATGGTGGTGAAGGGGTGATGATTTGGGCTTTTTTTGCAGCCACAGGACCTAGGAATCCTGCAGTCATTGAGACCCCGTTGAACACTGTATATACACTAGATATATACTAGAATATTCTTGAGACAAATGTGAGGCCACCTGTTCAGCAGCATAAGCTGGGCTAAAATTGAGTCATGCAACAGGACAATGATCCCAAGCACACCATTAAATCGACATATGAATAGCTAAAGAAGATAAAATCAAGGTGTTGCAATGGCCAAGTCAAAGTACAGACCTCAATCCCATTGAGTAAACCCATTGGTTTATTTTTTGGGGAAAGAAATGACTACATACTGAAATCTATTATGTTTTTGTTGTCACCTAGGGTTATTTGTTTGTTTATAGAAGTTGGTGAGGACCACATAATTGTTAATTAGGCCCTGATAAATAGAAATATAGAACTGAAGAAGGGTCTACTTTCTTTTTCCCTTGACTGTATATCCAGGTGGGAATAGCAGAGGCTACATCTTTATGCTATATATGTAGTACTTGCAGTCCTAAACACTCCTCATAAAAGTGTGTATGTGTAAAATTGGTACGTCCTTATTTAGCAACATTAGTTAAGCTAGCCAGCAACCAGGGAGTATCTTAGCAACAAGCTAGCCAGCAGACAAATGTGAGTAGCTTAGCAACAAGCTAAACTGCTAATGTTAGTGATAACTCTAATGTTGATGATTGCCTTCTCAAAATGGTGATTAGTATGGTCAATGTTATAGATTTAACCAAGTACTATGTCTGTATATTAACTAATCTAAATATAAATATATAAAGACAATCCTGCTATAAACTAATTTAAAAGTAGAGAAGGGGAACTTTACACTGTTCACTGTGAAGGAACTGGTAGTTTAACGAGTTGAAAGTGCACATTTCTGTGGCTATTACTGGTTGTAGGTGCATTAGCTACAACTAATGATCTTTTAGAGTTTCAGATGCCACACCCACGGGCTATGGAGTGACTAATATCTTTTGTACACTTTTCTGGCCACAAGATTCAGGATTTTGAAAGGTTCAGTCACTAGATTTAAAAAGTTCCTGTCTTAAAAAAAGAATCCTGTCTTTAAAAGTTACAGGATTTTGTCTGAGGCAGTTAGTGGTGAGTAAATGAGATCTTTTGTTGTGTGAAAATGTCTGTGGTTGGCCATCTGCCATGTCAAACAAATTGCCGCTTTCTGTGAAAGCAGGTGGTTCTTGGCCTCGTATATTGATGCCGTGTACCAGACTCTCTAGCAAATGCTAGAAGTCTAGCTTGCAGGACAAGCTAGGCAAATACAGTATCACACTAATATTGCCATCTGTATAGTAAGCTTTGAAAATGTTACCGCTCCGGCAGTAGTTTTTTGACTAAATGCTAATGTTTGTCTTGGTGATGGCACTGATTAACAGGGTTCAGGTTAAATTAAGGCATGAACAAAACACTCCAAGGAAGTAGGTCATTAGTGCCGGACTTAGGCACCCCTGATCTAAGTATTATATCATGTAATTAAAAATCCAATGCCACTAGCAAGCTACCTGACCATGGGCTAATGTTATATTGTGTAAGACAGGTGTCAGTGTCACTAGCAAGCTAGCTAGCATTAAGCAAACTATTAGAAGGACTCTAGCAACTGCAATACTTAGCTTTATACTATATTTTTAATGAAACAATGGGTTGAGCATCTACATCTTTTCCATATTGATGAACACAATAATTATAATTGTTAAATGAAATGAAAACAATTACATAAAAAGTTCAATAAAAAGAGTGCAAAAGAAACCCTTTAAATATTAAGTTACAACATTTTGATAGAAAGAACAGTGGATGTTTAATCAGTTAAACGTCACACTGGATGATAATTTATTAACTAGCAGCGAATGTCACTAGCATGCTAGCTAACACTAAGCTATTATATTGTGCAAACCAGCATCCAAGAACATCAGTTAGCTAGCTATCATTTAGCTAACTATTATGTTATAAAATAAGTGGTTAGCTGCATTATTAGCTAGATAAGCTGCTGATTTCTCAACTTAACAAATTTTCTATAACAGCAGCTCTAACAACAATTCCAGATGTAATTCAAATTACATGTTTATATAAATGTGCTTATTCTAATATGGTATCATTTATACAGAAACATCTAATTCATAGGGACTTGAATCTAAATCTAGTAATAAAAAAATGCGTATTATTTTACAAATAAAATCGTATAATCATTGATATGGTGAAGTTTTCTGTAAGGAGAGGCTTATTTAACATTTATGGAAGGAGTCTTTGTAACAGTCAGGACAGAGGACTTGGTAACATGAAAGCTTCACTACACTTTGGACTTGTTAACCTTAAGAGACAGAATAACGAGCGAGTCTGGTGAGGGAATGATTGCTTATAGCTGTTATAATTGATAAGCGATAACAGGAACTTGCCTCATGAACATTCCTACATATTAAATGTAAACAGAATGACGCGTCGGTCTTTAATAAATTAAAATTGAAATTGAAGGAAAATTGCTGTGGAATAAGACAGGGATTGCTGCTAGGAAAATAATAATAATAATAATAATAATAATAAATTTTGGATTGGTAACAGTAACTCTGCTGCATCACCAGCATAAATATCTTCTGATCCAAAAGACAGAGTTTCCAACCTGACATCAGTCTACTACCATCATATGAAGGTAACTAACATGGCTAAACCATGGTGGATGGATAGCAGTAATGGGCACCATGTTGCGTTATAAAACCTACATGCTGAGTTCAGCAGAGTGTAATGCAGTGCAATAGCCAAAAATAAAATAGAGGAATGTCGGGTGGGCACGAATGAGGGGCTGCTGAGTGAAGAGGAATGCTAGCTAATAAACAACAGGTCAGAGAGTGAACCTGGGGGCCTTAAGTTCAAGTGAGGACATGTGGCCTCAGGTTTGAAATTTTGGTGACTGTACATTTTGCATGGCAGCGAAAAATGCACAACACCACATAACGGCTGAGAAAAAACGTTTACACAAAAAGAATTAACATCTATGAAGTGATATTGAAGAAATGTACCATGGAATATAAAGTAGATGTGATAGCTGAAAAAAAAATGCTTCCAGTTGAATAAAAAAAAAAGAAGAAGAAGAAGAAGAAGGGAGCATTAGGTTGACATACAAATGAGAGTGATACAGACAGGCTTTAGAAAAACTCCATATGGTGGTTGTTCAGTTGAGATTAAATGCACACTGATTTGATTTTTAGTACTATAGACAATAGCAGTGATGAATTTCCTGACTATCTGACTACAGTGTTTTAATGATGAGGTCGGCTAACAGTGGCACAGATAACAACTCATGCTGCCACACGGATCCCTGAGGATCACTACAGATCTGCAGCCACAGTGACAATGCCTGAAAAATATGTTTACTAAAACAATTCACTCCTTAACCCCTGTGCTGTATTTACAGCAATGTCCAATCTTTGGCATTCACTGTTAAAATCCGAGGGGCCATTAAAAATATTTATAAAGGTCCTGAGTCGCGCGACAGAAAAAAACGCTCGCTCTATCGCCCAGAGATTGTGAGTTCAAATATTGAGAAGATGCCACAGCCATCTGTGGCTGAGGATCCAAGAGAGCAAAACTGGCCATGGGGCGGACAGCGCTTCCTCCAAGTGTGTTATGTTGCCCTGTGATGCAGCATTAGAAGCAGTTCAAAAAGATGTGGTTGGCTGACGTCACGTGTCTCAGAGGAAGCATGTGTTTGCCTTCACCCTCACTGGTTGGTAGCTGACATATGATAGCCACTAGTCCACTGACTAAAAAAATAAATAAATAAATAAATAATTTTTAAAAATTATCATTTTTAAACTACTTATTTGTTTACTTATTTATTTATTGTTTTTACAAGATTTATACTCTTTTCTTTGGAGTTTATGATGTATAAACTCCGTTTACCATTATTATTATTATTATTATTATTATTATTATTATTATTATTATTAAATTATACCACTCGTCTTTCAGTAAAATAAGCACAATGACATTATAAATTATAGAAATCATGAGTGCCAGAGAGTAGAAACAAAAAACGAAGCAACTATGACTGGACAATAATCTAAAAATAATTATAGTGATAACAATTGAGCCGATTAGAACACAGATTTTTTAAAAATATTGATTTATATTTTGTTTATTCATATTTTTGTCATTCACAAGTTCAAATTACAACTATCCAATCTGACTGTAGAATGATTTACTTCCACATTTACAATAACTTAATACCTCATAAATAATTATAACATTATTATAATAATGATGACTTGGTGAAGACATTTATTTGCTAATATTTTGGCTAATATTAGCCTATTTCACAAGCTGTTTAAAACGATGCCTGTCTAGTATCCCAAATGATTGATCATTGTTTGTCAAGGGTTAACGCTGATTATAGTTTAGATATTGCTGATAGATGATTATATTGTCCTATCGGCTCTAAAAGCAACATTTCATTTGCAAACCAAACAAATTCAGTCCCATCCACATGTATATACAGTACATAATGGTCATAATGGTGTGTGTGTTATAAATACATTTGCATGTTACAGCATAATTAAACAAGAAACGCAGGGAGGGAGATCTCTCAGATCTGACAGGAACACCACAGATGCAAAAAAAAAAAAAAATCGAATAGAATAACTAAAAGAAGTAACAAAAAAAAAAACAGTTTGCATTTTAAGTGTTTATTAGTCTGGACTAAGTTATTAAGCCTTACGTCACTCAGATGACAGAAACCATCTGAGTTTGTGTAAATTTACATATAATCACTAATATGAACCTCATCTGGCTTCAAATCATATAATTGACTTGTGTTATTGAAAGTTTATATTGTCAAGTTTTAAATTGCTTATTCGTTTCAATTGCACAAATTCAGTGAAAGTTTTGTGAAACTGTTATTTCATATTAATGACTTGAAAGAAAGCAATCCAAAGCAAATCCATAAATTAAGATAAAGTAATAAGTCTAGCTATTCAGTCACAACAAAAGAAATGGCACCCTAACCCTAACCCCAGGAAGAGTCAGGGTGTGTCTACAGCAGCTGACTCACTGCAATGGCTGAGCTGCATTACTGGAATATTTATCAACATATGAAGATTTCAGCGTTAAAGCAACTTTTGGAAAACTTTAGTTCAGTTTGGCCTATTAAAAAACATTTACACAACTTTATTAAAAGATTGATAAATGAGGCCTAATGTGTGACAAGCACTGTGTTTTACAGAATGTTACAGTGTATTTTCCTATTTTTAATTTTGTCTGTTTTGTTTCATTTTCTCCTGCATCATGTGTTTTGTATTACATACATACTGACATACGGACTGAAGAGCACAACAACTATAACTTATTAGAATAAGAAGGTTGTACCAGATGGACAACTGCATACAGTACACACATTTATCATCACAACATGAGGGGTGTGAAGTGTTTGTGAAGTGTTTGTGAAGTGTTTTGTCTGAAAAGCCTTTTTATCTAAATTGGCAGTGCATGCCTGGGGTTTCTATAGGAACGGTGAGATTCTCATCGCTGGGTTTCCTGTCATCTCCCCACAGTGACATGCGCGTATGTGACAGTGACATAACAACCGGTAGACAGTTAACTGATGACCAACCAAGCGATGAGACAAAAAGAAAACACAAGATCGCAGAGAAAAGACAAAGTAGAAAGACAGGATAAGAAAGGCAAAGTCTCAAAAAGTTGCAAACAATGTAAATATATAATCTATTGTTTCACGTTAAGCACAAAGTTTCATCAAGAAGCACTGACATTTCTTTACTACACTAAAACGTGTTTCCTGCCATATCTAATCCATGTTTTTCCTGCTGCATGATGACAAAATAAAACAATGATAAGTAACTAAAATGACCAGCAAAAATGTCCGACTTAGTGATTTTAAACCACTTAGCGCATCCTCTGAGCAGAACTTACACAAACTTAACCACACTGTTCATTAAATCTGCTCGTTGCTAGCTCCAGGCAAATGAACTCAATATTATGACATATTTCCAGAAGCAGACTGAGGACTGACCCTGTTTTTATGAAATGAATGTGTGACACACATCTTTAAGGCACGATGGCAGTCGATCTGCATCCACATAGAACACAAAAAAAAAAAAAAAAAAAAAAAAAATACAAACCGGGGGGTGGGCGGGGGGTGTTTACCCCGGGGTGGGGGGGGGGGGGGCGGGGACCGGCCCGCGGGGGGGGGGGGGGGGG